>CM031234.1:745398250-745843250 GCA_018340775.1 Taxus wallichiana var. yunnanensis
TTTATACAAGTAGGCCAATACACACCGCCCTATGCATACATAGTCTCATGCTCCTCTATAATGCAATAGATATCATGCATCTTATACAATTTACCAATTCCGCCACCATCCACTTTGTCATCGATAATGATAGAATTATTGCAATAAACTTTCGCAACCGAGGAACATTGGATCTCAATATCACATCTAAACTAATATGAGTCTTTACATGTACTTGTGTCCCTATAAAATATCATCTTGTGGCCCTCATCTACCTCTAAGCATCCACTATATTCATCACTTGTACCCTCTCTCCTCTGATAGGCAAACTGTAATATACTGTACACCCTCTAAGGTCATTGTCATATCTCCAGGTAGGAAACCGGAATGGACATGTATTTTTGTAACATCTATCACACAATGTGGTCAACATAGGCATATTATGGGGCACCTCCCCCAATCTAGCAATGTGTCGTAAGCCAACATGGTCCAATATATCCCACTCGAATTTGACAACCCCAATATGAGTAATGTACTTAAATGGTGGCCTACCGAAACTCTCTCGAGTGTATATCCCTCTAAAAACACAATATGCAACCAAATTCTTCCATTAATACATCATACATACTGTAAAAACCATTTTTCATAGCATCAAATTGATCATAATATCAGTAGATCATAGTATAGTGCCCAAACGCTTCACGGGACACCAAAGTGCCGGAGTAATTCACAGTGCTCAAAGATCGTGTCACCAACACTGAACTGGTATGGGTTTCCCCAAGGATAGAAACACCACGACCGCTTTCCACCCAGTCAAGAATGTTGAAAAATACATAAAAGCAAATTTTGCTAAAATTAACCAAAAAAGGACATTATTGACATTTTTTTCAAAAATAGTCACACTTACCAATTCATTGGTCATCTGCAAAGCCACGGTCACTACTACTTGCTCAAATCTAATCAAAATCGCTACTCTAACATGTGGCATCCTCATATCTCAGGTGCTCCAAATTTCAGTCATATCTCAAGCCTCGTAACTTCATTTGTCCCGCCATTTTCATTATATAGATCATTTTTTTTATAACACCATACTATACAAATTTCAACATCTCATATTCACATTTATCACATGCACTATTCAATATCTATTCACACTACAACTATACCATCTAATACTATTTCACATTTACTATTACAACATTTTACACATCTTTCCTTTGATTCACCGATCATTTCTCCACCCTTCACCCTTTCGCTACTAAAAGGGGCATACATTAGAGATTATCCCATAATCCCTCTCAGGTTATAATACAATCAATTGACATTCTTAATACATTACTATTACAACTTGCTCTGATCTCATTTCAACAAAGGAACAATCATTCTATACTACAATCAATATTTTCTACTATTTAAAATCTATTCCCCCAAATGACCTAATATGGGGGCAAAGCACAAAAAAACTCCATGATTAATTTACTAAGTACCAAATCTCAAAGCAAATAAATCAATCAGTTTAATAAGCATACTTCACTATCTCTCTCGGATGACCTAACTTGGGAGCCATGTTACTTTACTACCTCTCCCGGATGACCTAACTTGGGATCTGCATTATGTTACTACCACTTCCGGATGACCTAACTTAGAAGGCATCTAGCATTATTCAAATTGGAACACCCGTAGGACTGGGGGAAATGATAATTCATCGCCTTTCCTATATTACTCCTATATAGGTTCTTCAATTGGAACAAACACTTTTTCAAACATGACAACACAAAACTAAATTTGGTCTCTATTTGTCTATAGTTGTTAGACCTTTTGGGGATGCAGTCATGGATGGAGAGTAAAAGTATACCTATTTCCCAACACTCTTCCTCTAACGACAGGATGCCTAAATCCTCCCATTTATAAACAAAATCGGTTTGGGAATTTATCACTCCTACCTCTTTGATATCCTTTGACAACAATTTAAAATCTCCAAATTCTCTAAATCATCTCAACTATATCTCCAAGTGCTCGTTACGATGGTTAACTATCTCCACTTATGTCGAATGGGTCAAAACATTGATCCATGGTTCGTCACACATGTATTGTGCATGAACTCTATAACATGGCTTCTACGGACTCTATACAAGTATGTTTCTTACTTCCATTACACTACTTGAATTATATTCGAAGAGCATAAAGGGGGCGGGAATGTAGACACAAAATCGTGCACATACTACTATTTTATTATATCGTCGGTATGTTGTTTATATGCATAGATGTTAAGTAAGAAAAGTATTCACTGGTGACACAACCATTTGTCCATCCACTTTTTTTATTGTTTCTATTTTCTTGCTCTCTCACATTAGTCACTTATGTATACAATTTTGGTCAGTCACGGAATCCTGTCTACCTATCTTTTCACACTGTCATCATTTATCCCAAGACACCAAATAAATATTCTGGACTCTAGTACCCGGTGCTTCTATCCATTCGGGCACTCATGTCATCTTTGTTCTTTTCACTTATTTTAACATTTGTGGTCGGCCTTTCTAGTTTTCTTATCTCTATCCCGAGATCATAATCGGCCTTTTGAGTCACTAGTGTCAAAATTAAAACAAGAGATCCATATATATACACAACATTCACTCTATTATTATGGATGGAAATTCTATGGGGTAATTTCATCTACATAGTATCACTACCATTACAAAGTCACTGTCTTTTTGGTCTACATACACTGCATAGGAAGGGGAAGTGCTTAATTCCATATCACACATTTTCATCTTATCTAGCCATAGCGTGTTATTTTAGCATCATTAGTGTAAGGGAAACCTAAGGACATTATTACATATACAAGCCCAAAGAACTACATGGATTCTAGAATGTAGTGCATCGATCAATCATAATTTCACTCATCGGGTGACCGTCGGAGTCAGTCGACTTCACATATTGCATTTTAATTCCAATTTGATGTGTTTGTGAGCTTGTGTGGGTAGATAGGGTTTATGTTGTAGGTGATAAGTACCCTCAGTGATCCCAGTGTGAATATCAGGTGACCAACATGAAGTGATAGTGAAACCCTAGCAACAAAAAAAGAAGGTATATCATGACCCTTTGCGTGATCATGCGGTGCCTAGGAACAATCACTAGATCTCGGTTCCTTGTCCATAACTAGGAACTCATTTATGGCATCATTCTCATAACCTATATTTTATAGAGAGAAGTTGTGACATAGTTTTAGCCATATTTAACACTTTACACCACCCAGATCGAGTTCTAGATTGTACAAGATTCAGTTATGTCATCTTTCTCTCTCATTTGCTTATAGTGTTGCATTGTTTGAGTGCCTAGCCTTTGTATATCTATTATATTTAACATATCGATTACTCTGCAATTAGATTTAATTTTATTTTTATTAAATCGAGTCTCCAAAAATTATACTTCTCACCGGGATGCTTTGCTCCAATTTTCGGGGTTTTCTCATCCAGATATTCACAAAACGAAAAGTGAACTTGCATGTATGTGTTTTCTTCATCTGATAAGGAAGAATGAAGAAAAATAATAGTCCTCTATAACTCCAATCCTACCCATTTTCATGGGGCAAGAAAGTGCTCATTGGAAAGCTAATTTTTTTAGGATCTCATGCTCTGATTTTTAGCTCATTTGGCTCGCTGCAACTCCATATATTTGAGGGGGAAGTTTTCCATGGCTGAAAGTTTCAGATGAATATAAAAATGGATGAGGTAATTAATGATTTTATGTAACCATTCATTAAAAATACATTCATGTAGGGAAGCTTTAGTTCAAATCTCATGGAGATCGGAGTAGGGGTTTGTGAGATATGAGAAAAAGTGTTCTTGAGCATGAGGTTTCTTGGTACAATTTTGGCATGACCTAGTTATAGAAGAAATGGAGGGAAAATAGATTCAAAATGGTCTCCAAAATGGATAAGCATGTTTCAAAAATTAACTTGGCTTGAGGATGAGTTAGGGGTTACTAAATTGTTCCGGGAGCCTCTCATGTCCCTTACCACATTTATTAAGGGTACATGATGTGTAAATGTGTATTATCATGGTGAAAATGTGCCATGGTGGAATCCATCATGAGGAGGGGGACAAGGGTGAAGAGTGAGGTGAGTGGAAACATGCCCTATGAAGCAAGTGAGAGGTTGTGAGTGACGAGAGAAGGGGTGATTCCTTGGCAGAACACTTTTTTACACCTAATGAACTTTTACCATAGATGAAAAGGTGCAATAGGTGTGGAAAAGGGCACCAAGTGAGGCTCATCATGGAGAGGGGATAGTTTGAAGGTGTGAGTGGAGAACACTCACCTAACACATGAAGTTGGTCACTTAAGTGATGAAAAACTTCCCTCCCTTAGTAGCACACTTTTTTACACCTCATGCACTTTTTCACCAAGTGAAAAGGTGAAACAAGGCCTTCCAGGTGTGTTATGGGTCATACTCAACATGGAGAAGGGGCCAAAGACTTGTGAGTGCATAACACTCACCTAACCATCCAAATGACTTCTTAATTGATGAAAGCTACTTTCCCTACTCTCCTAACCTTAATGGCATAAGTTTTTGCACCTCATGTACCTTTTCACCAAATGAAAAGGTGAAAAATTTCATCACAGTGTGAAAATTTTCCATGGAAACTTTTGAAACCTCGTCTTCACCAAAATCTACTAGAAATAGGCACCAGAGAGTGATTTTTAGCCTCGAGAGCTTCCCTGAGAGCTACCTAGGAAAACATTAAATGATTTTGACTCTAAAAGGTATTTTGAGATCATTCCCATAACTTTTAGGAGCCAATTCTTCCTAAAATTTAAATTTTACCCCATTTTATTCTACTCAATCATGTGCATAGGTGAAAGGGATTGTCACTATTGGAGAAGCGCCACGCGTCTACTAGTTCAAATAATGCACATGTGAATGATGCAAGATGTGAATTGTTCCAAGACAAAATAATGCAATCATACAAGATTGTAAATTATTAAAATATAAGAGAGATAATTACATAGATCATCTTGGAACAATTCACATAGATATTAAATAATGCAATCATACAAGATTGTAAATTATTAAAATATAAGAGAGATAATTGCATAGACACTAACACCCCCCCATAAGCATAAATTAGGTGGATAGTAAAAATGAAATTGAGTCCCAGCAACAAGGCTTGATGAGGTACCCACATACAATGTAATCTCTCATAAGATAGAGTAAAAGGAGAAAACCTAGTGGGAAACCACCCCCAAAAAAAAAAAAGAGAGACATAAAGAAGTGAAGAGACTACAATGACTCCTTAAAGTTGCTGATATAGAACACAACCAAAGAAGATCTCATATATAAATGAAATTTCTTGTAGTGAAAGGTTTGGTGAAGATATCAATAACCTAAGTTGAAGGCTAGCGAGAATATCAAGTCAATGACCTACTCATGAATAAGCTCTTGAATGAAGTGCATGTCAATCTCAATGTGTTTAGTCCTTTGATGAAGGACCGAATTCTTGCATATCTAGATGGTGCTTTGGTTGTCACAAAAAATGATTGTAGGCTACCTTATATAGATGCCAAGCTCAAAAATAATCCCCTGAATCCAAATAGCCTCAGTAGTTGTGTTAACAACTCCCATGTACTCTACCTCTATGGATGATAGAGTAATAGCATTTTGCTTCTTTCTCGACCAACTGATAGGACCATAACCCAATGATAAACTATAACTTGAAGTGGACTTACAACACTCAGTGTTGCCATCCCAATCTAAGTCTGAGTAGCCAACCAAGTCAATGTATGAACCAACCCTGTAGTGAATCCCATATTTGTGTGAGCCCTAAATGTAGTCCAAAATCCTCTTAGTTATTTTCTAATGCATCTCATAAGATTCCTGCATGAACCTTCAAAAAATACCAACGACGTAGGAGATATTAGGTCTGGTGTGAGTCAAGTAAATAAGGTTTCCAACAAGTTGTCAATACGAGTAACATTGACCAAGGGTGTGGAACAATCAGCCTCAAGCTTTACCCTAGATAAGAATAGAATCAGAGATGGCTTGCAGTCAGCCATATGAAACCGAGCCAGAATATCAAGAGAGTACTTGGGTTATGCAAATGAAATCCCTGAATCAGATTGTATGATCCCAATGCTAAGGAAGTAGTGTAGTAGATGCAAGTCAGTCATGGAGAATCTATCCTATAGAGTTGTCTTCGCTGCTAAGATTGTTGATGAAGTACTCCTAGTGATCAAAATTTCATCAACATAAAGTTCCAAGATCAGTAATGAATCATCCCACCGCAATAGATATACATTAGGATCTGAATGGCACCGAGTGAAACTAGAAAATAGGAGGAAGGAATCCATCTTGGCATACCAATCTCGAGGGGCCTACTTGAGGCCATAGATAGACTTCCTAATTCTATAAACTAAGGATGAATCCTGAACAAACCCAAGTGGTTACTCCATGTAGATCTCATCCTATAGGTCTCTATAAAGAAAAGCACTCTTCACATCCTTCTGGTGCACACTCTAACCATGTGTTGCGACTAAAGAAAGTGTGAGTCTAATCAAAGTCATCTTAGATACGGGTGTAAATGTCTCTAGGTAGTTTATGTCGGCTACACCGAAAAACCCTTGGCTACTAACCAAGCCTTGTACTTATAAACTGACCCATCTACTTGTAAATGCAGTGCGATATATCCATCGACATCAAACCATATTTCTTGCCTTAGGAAGTGAAGTCAAATTTCAAGTGTGATTACTGATTAAGGAATTATATTCCTCATGCATAGCACTATCCCACTTAGGTATGCCTGATGTCTCTCAGAATGTTTTTGGACCTATCATTTGAAGCATAAAGGCATGTGGCCTAATCGATAGTCTACCCAAGTACGTCTATCATCCTCTAGATCCTCTGCCCAAGTGCTTGCATGCTAAAGTGTCTGCCAGCCCAAATAGGGCCTAAAGTGGGTGAATCATGTAACAAATCCTCATCCTCTGAAGTATGTCTAGAAGAAGACGAGTCATCGATACACTAACAAGAGATTAGTTGAAAGTGAAGGTACACTTGAGGGTAAGTGCACAAAGTTGGTGGACAATTCCGTGGACATAAAAACCTGAAATAAAGGAACTGGGATCACAGTTTACATACCGCATGCGGTTTTTAAACCATGCTTGCGGTTCCTAAATTCCAGGTTTGGTAATTACCGAACCTAAAACCACAAATGCAAAACTCGAGAAAAAAATTAGCAAATCCCGACTCCTTATTTTCCTCATTTTTCATTTCAAACCACGATTTTTCCTAAATGTTTTTCACTCGTGCTTTGAATACCACCTCACAATTGCTCATCGGACTTCTGGATAGTGATAAATTCAACCATGCCACCAAGACGAGGAGGTAAGTCCCCGATTGTAATCATTTTTTTGCATTTTAGGTTTTTTTTTTTCTTTTCATGGGTTTTTTGAAATGTTTGTTTATGTATACAATTTTCTTGTTTTATCAGTTGGTTGGCAAGCTCAAAATCATGCAAACCATCAAAACATTCCTCAAAACCCACCGAACATTCCTCAAAACCCTCCTCCAAACATAGATCCGCCTCCTGTGGCTCCTTCTGTCCCCACTGAGCCAGCAAGAACGCAAGATAATATCATTAGAAGAATCTAAGAAAATAAAATTGTCATTGAGAACCTAATTCAAACTATAAGACAAAATCATGCTACAAATCCATCCCGCATGACTTTAGCCAATACATTGCAAACATTGATTGGCAAAGTCGAGTCCGTAACCAACCAAATACATAGATGGAACACCTTTAGAAGTGACTGTAGGCGGTGGTATGCGGATAAACTATCCCATGCGGCCGTCAAAGATTAAAAATTGGAAAAGACCTCATTTGTGCATTATTTACCGACCCTAGAACCAATGCCCCCTACAGTTACTTGTAAATCGGTTCCCAATCCATTGGTGCCACGATGACTGAATCAAAAAAAAATTGGGACCGATGGTGGATGGTTTTTGATTATCCACCATGCAACAACAATGAGGTTCCTCTTTATTTTTTGAAGAAATTATATTGCGAGTTCATGCTCAATGAGGTCCCAAATTATTTTTACTTTTCTGACTTTTTTGGTCGAGGAGGTGGCTCTGCAGCAGCGCACTGGTGCACGCGTAGGTCGCCTAGGATCCCCATGCCCCAAAACCCCACTTGCCTTCATTATCCCTCCTATAGTGAAGGAGGTTGTGGAGATTGATACATTGCATACATTGAGGGAGCTCATCGACACTCACTCAACATAGTGACCAGATTACATCTGGTGATGTTGGTGGAGGTGCCAGTTCTAGCGCACCACACCACTGTGGATCATGTGGTGCCGTATGCACTGCAGGCGAGACATCATTTGCTGGTTCATAGGATTTCTTTTCTATAGATGAGATGTTGGGGAATGTTTTTGGAACTGGTGCCACTGATATTGGTCTTTCACAGGTAAATTTCAAATAAATTTAAATAATATATATATACAATAGTTTAATTCACATGTTTGAGATATTAATATATATATATATATATATATATATATATTTGATTGTACGTCATGTACATACATGTAAAAAACTAATTTTTTATTTTATTTTAAATAGCAAGAGCTGGTGAAGGAAACATCCGTGTCGATATGCTAAAGCATCTTTAGAGTGGCGTGTTTCAAACGTAAGTTTCAAGTTGTACAAAACTTACATTTTTATTTCATTTGATTGCACTAGATTATTATTATAATGTTTCACATGTATGTTGTACATGTATTAATATTTTTCTCTTTTATACACAGAGCCTCAGCGGGTCATCATCTGCTCGTGAACCGAGGCTACCGCACGCCTCACATGAAACCCCATACCAAACTTACTCCTCCTCCATTCAAAGAGAAGGTGAAGATATAAATTTAGCCTTATCATGGGGACATGAATGCCGATAAGTTAGACCATTGGCTAACTCAAATTGAAGTATATTTCAATTTGCATCAAATCAATGATGATCGATAAATTTCATTTTCAAGGTTAAAATCAACCATTCATGCTTTAACTTGGTTTGAAAGCTATGTTCATTCCTTGGTTGTTAAGAATCTTCCACCTATTTCTAAGTGGGATGAATTTAAGAGGCCAATCAAAAAGAAATTCTATCATATTTGTTACGATGAAGAGAGGTCCATGTATTGAAAATATCTCAGGCAAAAACAAGGCCAAGATGTGCAAGAGTACAACGACGAGTTTTGGAAGAAAGCTATCTAAATGGGAAAATATCTCCAAGTACATTGGTGGAATCCATAACCACTTGAGGAAACCCATTCTCTTGGCCAATTCAGTGAATGTAGATGAGACTTGTTCTCAAGCCCACTATCTAGAGAATGTCAGGTGAACGCTAGAGGAGGCGGTGTTTCGGTGCACGAAAGGGTCATTGCTTCCAGGCTACTTCGTTCGAGCGTAGTCCCTTAAGAGCCCTGAGACCAAAATATCGTTCAACTTCGACAGGTGACTACTCAAACTTTATGGCACCTAGAGAGGCCTCGTTTGATCTAGAACCTCAGCGTAGGGACCCTCTATAATATCCTCTCTCGGTTTTTTCCTTCTCATTTCAGTGCTCTCGTTGTCCTATTGTTTACAAACACGTAAAATAGTGCAGTTGAAGCCAGTGTAAGGTTGTCAAATGCTATATTTTGCAAATGGTGGGTCGTGGCACCAAACCAACTGTGCCATCATGTCTGGGTGGCTAGGTTAACACTAGAGGAGGTGGTGTTTTGGTGCGTGAAAGGGTTGTTTCTTTTGGGCTACTTCGTTCGGGCGTAGTCCCTTAAGAGCCCTGAGACCAAAATATCGTTCAACTTTGCCGGCTGACTACTCAGACTCCATGGCACCTAGAGAGGCCTTGTCTGATCAAACACCTTGGAGTAGGGACCCTCTACAATAGCCTCTCTCAATTTTTTCCTTCTCATTTCGGTGCTCTCATTGTCCTATTGTTTGCAAACGCGCGATATAGTGCATTGAGTTGGAGCGGTGATTGGTTGTCAAATGCTATATTTTGCAAACGGTGGGTCGTGGCACCAAACCGACTACACCGGCACATCTGGGTGGCTAGGTGAATGCTAGAGGAGGTGGTGTTTTGGTGTGCGAAAGGGTCTTTGCTTCCGGGCTACTTCGTTCGGCGTAGTCCCTTAAGAGCCCTGAGACCAAAATATCGTTCAACTTTGACGGGTGACTACTCGGACTCCGTGGCACCTAGAAAGGCCTTATCTTATCCAAAACCTTGGCGTAGGGACCCTCTACAATAACCTCTCTTTGTTTTTTTACTTCTCATTTCGGTGTTCTCGTTGTCCTATTGTTTGCAAACATGCGAAATAGTGTCGTTAGAGCCAGTGTAAGGTTGTCAAACGCTATATTTTACAAACGGTGGGTCGTGGCACCAAACCGATTGTACCAACATATTCAGTGGCTGGTGAATGCTATAGGAGGTGGTGGTTTTAGTGCGCGAAAGGGTCATTGCTTCTCGGCTAGTTCGTTCGGCGTAGCCCTTAAGAGCCCTGAGACCAAAATATCATTCAACTTCGATGGGTGACTACTCGGACTCTGTGGCACCTAGAGAGGCTTTGTCTAATCCAAAACCTCGGTGTAGGGACCCTCTACAATAGCCTCTCTCAGTTTTTTCCTTCTCATTTCGGTGCTCTCGCTGTCCTATTGTTTGTAAACGTGTGAAATAGTGCAGTTGGAGCCAATGATTGGTTGTCAAACGCTATATTTTGCAAACGGTGGGTCGTGACACCAAACCAACTACACCGACATGTCTGGGTGGCCAAGTTAACACTAGAGGAGGTGGTGTTTTGGTGCATAAAAGGGTCATTGCTTCAGCTACTTCGTTCGGGCGTAGTCCCTTAAGAGCCCAGAGACCAAAATATCGTTCAACTTCGACGGTGACTACTTAGACTCCATGGCACCTAGAGAGGCCTCGTCTGATCCAACACCTCGGTGTAGGGACCCTCTACAATAGCCTCTCTCGGTTTTTTCCTTCTCATTTCGGTGCTCTCGTTGTCCTATTGTTTGTAAACGCGCGAAATAGTGCAGTTGGAGCCAGTGATTGGTTGTCAAACGCTATATTTTGCAAATGGTGGGTTGTGGCACCAAACCGACTGCACCTGCACATCTAGGTGGCCAGGTGAACACTAGAGGAGGTGGTTTTTGGTGCACGAAAGGGTCATTGCTTCCGGGCTACTTCGTTCGGGCGTAGTCCCTTAAGAGCCCTGAGACCAAAATATCATTCAACTTTGACGGGTGACTACTCGGACTTCGTGGCACCTAGAGAGGCCTCGTCTGATCCGACACCTCGGCGTAGAGACCTCTATAATAGCCTCTCTTAGTTTTTTCCTTCTCATTTCGGTGCTCTCACTGTCCTATTGTTTGCAAACGCGTGAAATAGTGCAGTTGGAGCCAGTGATTGGTTGTCAAACGCTATATTTTGCAAACGGTGGGTCGTGGCACCAAACCAACTCAAGCGTTGGCACATCCGGTGGCCAGTGAACACTAGAAGAGGTGGTTTTGGTGCACGAAAGGGTCGCTTATTCGGCTACTTCGTTCGGGCGTAGTCCCTTAAGAGCCCTGAGACCAAAATATCGTTCAACTTTGACGAGTGACTACTCGGACTTGTGGCACCTAGAGATGTCTCGTCTGATCCAACACCTCGGTGTAGGGACCCTCTACAATAGCCTCTCTCGGTTTCAAAATTTACAACATTTTCAAAATTTACAAATTTTTCAAAATTTATAACTTTTCAAAATTTACAACATTTTCAAAATTTACAACTTTTTCAAAATTTACAACTTTTTCAAACAATGAAAGCTTCTCTTAGCTCAGAATTTAAAATTCTCTACTAATAGTGCCAACCATGTGAAGGTGGAAGCTTTTCTAGCACCACTAACCTAAACATAAAAGTGTTAGTCAAAGAAATTTAAGTTTCAAATCAAAACCATATACTATCTAGATATGTATGTAAAATACACAAATTTAAAATAAAATATATTCAAACTTAAATCTAGATCTTTAAACTAAAAAAATTATATATATTGAAAAGGAATTATATATACTGGACATGAGCATTGTAAATTCATTCCAATGAACCATCGAGGATCGGATCTACTCGAATAGCAGAAAGATTGCTTCATGATTTAACTCTTGAACCTTCCAAAGAATTTTTTATAAGGCCTTCCTCGATATCTATACAAATTTGAATATTTGTCGCTAGAACTAGATGTGAATATAAGAGTATTTTCTGTGTGTCTCAAAGTCTTCAAACACCCAAACAGAGGAATTTTTTAATGGATACCGTCAAAGCCAAGTTCCAAAGAACTACCACTCGACCACCGTAGAATACTCAAATCTTCCCCATCTATAATAAGAGAAGTCAACTTCTTTCCTTCCTCGATGCAATGACATAAGAAATAGTCTGTTCCTTCTTCATTGTCTTCTGTCACAATTACTGCAAACACATGTCCTACAAAAAAATAACTTGGTCAGAACAACTCAAATTTAAATTACATATTAAAATTTCAATGGACATAACTCAATACAAAAATTAAATAAATAACCATAAATACCTTGTCGCACCAAAATCGAAATTTCATCAAATTTCTTGGATGTTGTAACTTCATCTGCAGAAACAAGTCGTAATGCTTGTGGAGGTTAATAACTAGGAAGTGGAGTTAGAGGCCTACAAATCCATCCTTCCACCCATTCTTGTGAATCACACTCAGCAGTGAAAAATTCGATACAAGATGCACAAAAACATGTCAACTTTCTTGTCCATACGACCCACAAAGTAGCGTCTGAGCAACAAAATGAGTGCATATCACTGGACCCAGTGAGTGTCATACAATCCTCATAGTTAGCAATATGTTGTTCCTCTATCAACCAAAAATATCTACGAACTGTGAAATTTTCTTGAGAACCTTGGGCCATGTTGTCAGTACACCATTCCACTATACTCTTTGCATCTTTTAATTTAGCACCATCTTTATACTTCAACTCTTCTCTTGCAAGAGCTCTTTTCACACATGCCCCTGCACCATCATGCTCTCATTTTCCATGTCCAGCCTTAATGAAACTCCAAATATGTTGCACACCCATCTTGACGTGCATTCTACTCATCCAATAAAACATTCATGCATTCTTAAACTAAGACGTGTAATTATCTGACCATATATAATGTTGTTTGAAGTGGATGTCCCTATCAGACAAGTTTCCATAAAATAACTAGAAACACCCTTGCACAAATTCAGTAGAATGAGTACGATCATCACTGATATAAAAGTGGTACTCTCTTAAAAAAATTGATCATTCTCTGTACTGTCAGGAGAATGTAGAAATGTTATATGCACAAAAATGGCAACTTGTACTGAGTTGTAATATTGCGATTGAACCTCCATTTGTGGTTGCAATGTGTAATTCTCTGCAAAATCGACCATTGAAACAATAGTACCAATAGGAAATGTGTCTTTGCATAGCTTGAATTGTTCATCCAACCATCGAGCTCTATGTGTATGCCTCACATACTCATAAACAATTTCATCCTTAAATTTTCTCATAAATTGGAAAATGGGCATTTGTTCTGTAACTAGTTCACATCGTTTTGACTCTTTTCCATCTTTCAACTGGTATGCAACTGATTTATATTTATCAAACTCAACTAAATTATGTCCTATTGTACCTTCAATTTTCTCATGGATGTAACTTTCCAATTTAGGTAATCCACCGCATGTACTACAACTTCCATCTAAATAATCATGACTATAAAAAAATTGTCCAACTTCTTTTTCACAAAATATAGTAGGAATGAAATCTCTAGAAGATATTGGTGGAACTTGAACACCACATTCGATAATATAGTTTCAGAATGAAAATTAGAATGAATACGTAAAAATTTAGCATAATGCATCGCAAATTCAACATGTTGCCTACAACAAGTGGTGCGAGCATGGTTGATTTTCACATAGAATGGTTTCAACATTTCAAAAAAAACGTTGACTAATTTTAATTTCCAGATTCTCTTGTTCAAACTTACGAAAAAATTGAGTTTGATTCATATCTAAGAAATGCTTTGGATGTGGTTCACGATTAGTAGAACCAACTCTCTGTTTTATAACATCTCTTGTATTAGGTGAAACTCTAGTGTTATCATGCCAAAATTTAATAACAACTTCTCTTATAGCATCAAAATTATTTTTGTCCTTACGCGGTGCTCTAGCAGAAAATGCCCAAAAATCGGCATTATTGAGTGATTGAAGGATATTACGTCTTTCAATTGCTTTCATTAGAGTTTTTCAATTAACTTGCAACATTCGACTTGTTTGCGTAATCAAACATTGTTTTTTATTGATTCACTTACAACACTAGTAGCAAGTAAGTACACAACGCACAATTTTACTATCCCTAGTGCGCCTCTTGACACCAATAGTGTGATATGCATCATGAAGGTTTTCAACAATTCTAGAGGTTTGACCACGTATATTAGATGTTGTCAATCCTAAGATGTTTAATGTAAGTCTCATTTTAATCAATTTTATCAAACTAACCAACAATCGACATCTTTGGGAATCATTTAAAATTTCAAAATGATTATCCCAAATTTCAATGGCCTTTCTTCGATTTTTCGTTCGTAAAGTTTGTCGACATTGGTTTCAAAATGTTTTCATCAATTTCAATAAAAAATTAGGTTTCTTACGTAAAATCCTAGAGGTGTTTTTGTCAAATTTTGCTTATCTACGGTTTAAACATGAGTTTCTTTATTCACATTTTCATTGTCTCCTTCAATTTCAACATTTGCTACATCATGAGTATTTAATTCTTCTTCAACATTGATAGTAAAAACTTCTTCATCACGAGTATTTAATTCAACTTCAACATTGATAGTAGAAACATTACCTAGTTCTTCATTGCTTACAATAGTTGGGATTGAAGATGAACCTCTTCTAGATTCACGAAGTTTCCGCATTCGCTCAGCATTTTGAATTTTGTTGGCCTCTAATTCGTTTGGTGTTTTTTTACTTAATGACTTCCTTTTTTGACTTCGTTTTTTGTCTCCCATGATGTTTTGCTTCCGGTGATAAGAAAAATGTGCAGAAAAAGACAGAATTTCATAGTAATTCATACGGTAAGGTCAGAGAGTAAAAATCACATGGTAATTCAGACATTAGGATGTGTGTAAATATGATTTATGAACCACGAGTGCGCTTTATAAACCGAGGTCGCAGTTTATAAAGAACACTCGCGGTTTATGTTAAAAACCGCAATCGCGCTTTATAAACCGCAATCGTGGATCTATCTGCCAAACCTAAGCCTCGGAAAATCTTTGTTTTTCCCCAACCAAAGCTATGGAAGGTCATTATGAAGTGTAAAAGGTCAAAAAACCTCAAATCTTCTCTTCCAAAGACTTGAACCATGCTAAAAACTGAAAACATTTCACAAAAATGGTGCCATCGCGTAGGGGAGACTCTTAGCTTCATAGAAATATTGTTTTTAAAGTGAATAGATTAAGATAAATATCATTTTATAATTTTTACTCACAATAGGTCTTTAAGACATTTTTTCCCGTGAATGTTCATGTCTATGTTTAAGATCAGAACTTTTGTTTCGCTTATCAAAATATGATAAAATTTATATCATCCCAAGCGTGGACAAATTCTATACACGTTAAAAATATATATTTGATTTCGATATTTTTGATATAGTTATGGCGGGCACATGAAAAGTGCTCCGTTTTCTAAATATTTTCAAACCACTTTCACGGAAAAATCATTGAAAAAATATTGCTAAAAAATACAAAATAAAATCCATCCCAAGATAGACAACTACATCTAACGCTTTCACCAAAGGAAAAAAACATAACAAGATTTGGTCATCCAAAATGCGGGCAAACGGACTACAATGTTATAAGTTAAAAAAAAAAAAAACTAAGTCATATAATTTTAAGTGTTTAATATAGCTAAACTTGTCCGTTTTTAAAAAATAGTATTTTAGAAACTAGATTCTCAATGCTACGATTCATATTTATAGAAGGATGACCCTATATTTGTCCATCAACTTCCTGCACTTACCCCGAGAACATTTGTGAATGTTCCACCTTCAACTTCAAAACCCTCTCCCTGAAACTGTGGCTAGAGTATTATCACCAAAAGTGATGGAGGACATGTTGTAGGGCTCTAAAGAAACTCAACTCGTGATGAACCCACGTGGTGTGATGCACCGAGTCGAAAACCCAAAGAGTAGATGAGGATTCAACTGCAACTAGTTCCTTTCCCTTATGTTTCTCTTTATATTTTTCTTTTCCTTAGTATATTCTTGGTTTGATGAATATTGTTTGATAGATTCGGGGGCCCTATGTTGTTCTTCTCAAGGAGATGACTGAGGTGGTCAATCTTCTTCTTCATACATTTTTGCTCATCATGCCCAAGTTTCTTACAATAGGCACACTTAACCTTTTCTTTCTTACCTGTTTCCCATTTGAACGGGGTTTTAGTGATAGACTTGGAAGAGGTAGTGGATTTTGTTCTTTCTTCTTTTCTAGATCCTTTCTCTTTTCTTCTTCTTTTGGTTGCTAGAGGATTTTTGTTTCCCATTCCAAGCTATGAAGGTTTGAGGTTTGGATGACTTCAAGGTGCTCATTTAGATTAACTTTTATTTATCCTTAATCAAATTAGCAATAAATTCATCTAAGAATGGCATGGACCATATGGTTCCAAAATCCCTCTTGGTATCATAAAATGTAGAAAACAAAGATAGAGTGGTCATGACCTAGTTTAAAAATCACTGAAAGAATTAGTTGTTCATCCTTATTTTTGTTCTACATTCTTTTAACTGCAATCGTAAGGACTTGAGTTTGGTAAATAAACTTTCTAAGGTGTCAAAGTTGTTAGGACTTAAGCTAATAATTTTTATTTCTAGCTCATGACCCCTCATAGTGTCAAATTTTCCAAATAAGGTTTCTAAGGCTTTCCACACCTCATTGGGATATTTGGTTGACTCTATGTGAAAGAGGAGTTTGGGAGACACTAAAAAACACAAAATAATAAAGGCTTCATCACACTTATTAAACCACTTAACTTTGCTACAAAAACTTCACTAGGCTCAGTTCTAACCCCATTGTCCTAAGTGCAATGGTCATTTTTTATTTCCATTCATGGTAGTTAAAAGGTGTAAGTTAGTTAATTGAACTTAGATCCATTAGTGCATAAAGGTAAAGTTGTGGTAGTTGTTGCAGAAAACAAATAAATGTGTTGAAAGAAAGAATTTCGAAACAAAAGAGGAAAAACATTGGAAACTACATCAAGAAACCCTCCCACAATTTTGGCACTTAATAACTTAGTATGTTTTACAAAATAAATAGGTCTAATGCTTTGGGAAATGAAAAATATTTAACTTTTGCAAACAAATGGCAATCGATATCGAGCTACCAATTAAAATTTTTACAATAATTATTTCTTGTAAATAAACCCTATTTTTAAATGAATTTGCACTAAACCTAAAATGCACTTTTTCACTAAAATATTTTTTTAGAAAAAGGAGGAGGGTTTTGATGAATCCAAGATAAGAAATCTTGACTCACATGTGTCAAACATGGTTGAAGACCAAAAACACCAAGGGGTTACGGGGGCTTGGCATTAGCCACCATGTTACAACTACAACCACGTTGGATCAAGAAGATTTTCATTGCGGCCCTTAAATTTTTATAGATCTAAGTGTATAAAACAAAACTACCACGGGACTCAAAAATAGCAACCGAATAGAGATCTGTAATGCATGTATGGGTTGTTATAAACTCATGTTGCAGTCTAAAATGCCTCTTGATCATAAAAATGTCATTTGTAAGTCTCGAACATGCATGCAAAGCACTTACGCCATAAACGAAAACACCCTTCAAAAATATGCAAATCAACCTCTAGATTTGGATAAATCTTCTAGGGAGCCTGCAATAATGATTTAGAGTTTGCAAAAATTAATCTCCAAAATCGTATATGCACTATGAGGGCTCAGTAAACCTTAGAAGCCTGCAAATAGGCTATATACCCACAAACCAGCAAAAACAACACCAAAAACACCCAAATAATTACAAATAATGACCTCAAATGAAATTAAACTTGCATAATAATAACTAGAAAAGCTCAATACCATCTCAGCTTTGATACCATATTGAAGAAGTGCCACAGATCTATTGGTTTGAAGAATGCACATGTGAATGATGCAAGACGTGAATTGTTCCAAGACAAAACAATGCAAGCATACAAGACTGCAAATTACGAAAATACAAGAGAGATAATTACAATAACATATATATATATATATATATATCCAACCCAATATGATCAAATATAATAATGCAATATATGTACATATATGAGGTGAATGTGTAACCTCCTCCTAGAATCGTGGCAATCTCCACCTAGAATAATGGTAACTAACACCTAGAAGGTGTAGTAAAGTAGTAACCAACACCTAGAATAGTTTATTTGAGTGATAACCAACACCTAGAATAGTGTAGTTAAGTTTGCACCTAAGCAATCTTATCACATAAGTATAGGGAAACTCCAGTGAGGTGGAATCTCTCGAGTAGTATTATATAAATAAAGTGAGGAAAATAAATACTACACTAACACCACTAAAAAGTATGATGATGAAAATGAAAACCAACACATTTTAAGTGAAGAGGGAATTGAATAGGTCACCTTGGGATTTGAATCATGCATCAAATCTCCATATAACTCTTGGAATGCTCATTTGAATCCCCACCAGGATTGGGGATCTTCATCTGCACTGTCGGGCCAATATCTCAAAATCTAGACAGTAAAATCTCCCTAAAACTTTTGTAATATGAAGTACGCATTCTTATATTTCCAATGATTATATGGCCACTTCACAAAATATCTCGAGGCTCCTGAACCATCTAGAACAAGCTCACTAGCTTTTTACTACTTTCATTTCCTTACATCATGTTATAAGTATCTCGGTGTTTCATAGCTTGTTCCTAAACTTGATTTTTCTTACGTAACTTCATTAAAATTCCTATGATGATCACATATATTTTCACACATTGATTATATGCATTATCTCTTCTTAGTACCTTCCCTGGGGAGTGCTTATCAAGTGCAAAAACCTTGAAAATAGGCCTTTTTGGGTCTTAGAGAGCAGTTCCTTCAAAGTGGATCAAAATGAATCCATGAATTGCTTCCCACCAACTTACCTACACATGAAACACACTTTAAAAATATAGTTATCACATCCCTCTCAACCATGATGGGGTTTACATAGTCATAAATTGGCCGAAGGGCAGGTTTACATTACCTAGTTCAAGGATTTTTCACTAATGGCACAAGTAGGTTTACATTAGGTTTTTCATTAGGTGTGGGCTTAGTTGTTACTATTTTCTTACATAGTATTTTTTTGGATTCAAAAACATTGTCATTACTTACCAATGTGTTATGAATCACATCTTCCATTACTACATTTATAAGATTATTGAATACTATGTTGATGATTTACTCGCAAAATTCACACATTGGAAGAACCATGTGCAGAATAGTTTTTGAGTAAAATGTTAATTTAAACCCATATAAGTGCATTTTTGTTGTCACCTCCACTAAATTTCTAGGGTACATTATCTCTAACTCGTGTATTAAAAGTTAACCCTAAAAATATCCAAGTTATTGTTAACATGCCACCACCTCATACGCTCAAGCAATCATGCGGTCCCTCCAAGGTAAAATTCAATCCATTTGTCTCTTTTCAACTCCATTAGCTAATAAGACACAACCTTTCACATTTTTTTGAAAGAAATATGATACATTTTACTGGGATGCTACCAAAGGAATGATAAGAAGATTGTTCCAAGCCACAAAGATCTCAGATGATAATAACACACCACATTTAATAAGCTAAAAGGAATTCACCAGAATAACCTTACAAAAGGATTTATAAATAAAGAGTTGAAATATCATATATGGAAATCCATCATAATGCCATTTATTAACTCAATGATAAATATGTACATATAGGAGGAGGGAAGTGCAATGCTATCTAGATTAGTGGTGAAGAAATCCCACTAATTGAAATTGATAGTTAACTCCACAAGAATAACAAGCTAACTCCACACAACTAATAAGCTAACTCAACTAAACTATTAAGCTAACTCCACACAACTAGTACATCTAAGAAATCTAAACCAACAAGTGTAGCGATAACCCAAGTATAAGAATTATCCTAATAAACAAATAAAAGGATAAATAATAACCTACACTAACACCCCCTCGTAAGCATAGCTTAGGTGGGTAGAAAAGAAGGTGCGTCCCGACAATAAGGCTTAATGAGGTACCCACATACAATAACTAGGAAAAATGGAGTTACCATGGATGAAAAAATCATCAAAAGGTACCAAAAACCAATAACAAAAAATTAGATAGAGCAAAACCCACCGCAAGGCATTCCAAGAAGCTAGGCTCAAAAACTCGTATAATGTTGAAGAAGTTTGGTGTGCATTGTGGTCTGAATCCACTACTCGATCACAAAACTAAAAACAACTACATTGGGATGCACCAATAGATCCATACAAATATACTATCAATGGAGTGATGTCAAAAGTGTGAAAAACCAAACAAGATTCAATCAATTGCTACAAATAGGTTTACCAAAATCCAAGAACAATAACAAAGGAAACAAGACAAAGACACAAGATCCAAAGTAATAAGAGTGACATGATCCAAGAATAGCCAAGACAACAAGGCAAGGACACAGGCCGAAGAACCAAGATTAGCACCACACCCTCCCATATTGCTAAATGGGTGGAGTGGTGGTATAAAATTTGTATAAGTTGTTGCACCACTACTTGAACACTTGAAAACATGACACTGAGATTCACTAGAATACCTCCATAACAACATATACTTTCAACATGCCTAAAATTCAAAAATACATATACAAAATCTCTCGACAAACAAAAGAGATACACTACACCTACTAAAGAAAAAAATCCTCAAAACAAGGAGCATTATAATGCGAGATGGAGTAGAAAATGGAGCAAGAGGTTAAATGGTGGAGGAGCCAATTTTTAGAGTCCTTTCAATGAATGCATATGTCGTTACCATGAGTGATCATAAATCCATCCCAAATCAACATAGATGGATGAAGAATAAGCCTATATATGAATCGGTGCAAAATGCACAACGGGTTCATGCGAAAGAAACATTTCAATATGTGTCAAGTCTATCATATCTTAAAGCCAAAATCTAAGGTTTATCAAGATTTAGTGAAGGTGTAGAACTCATGTGTAGCTCTCGATCCTTAGAAAGAGTCAAGCGAAAAAAATTGGAGCTCTATCAATGTGTTGTCCAAGTGAAATACCTACTCGAAAACCAATGTCATGGTGAGAATGCCACTTAACAGGTTGAATAGGGGAAGCAATACCTTATGAATGAATGTTCTACCAATACCTCCACCAATGAAACCCATAAAATGAAGCATGCGAGAACTAAATATAGCAAGAGGGCTTCTCAAAGGAGTTAGACATGTCAGTGGAAGGAGCTAAAGTGGGATACATGGGGTGTGTTACTACAATACGCACAGGTGCAGTAGAACATGTAGTAACAAACACAATAGGTTTAGGAGTCAGATAGGACAAAGCTCATAAACTAAAAAAACAAGTACAAAGGGGTATAGGATCAATATCTGAAAGTGGAATAGGAATAGGAGCATGGGTATGAAATTCCAAAATGTGAGGATTATGTTGTAAGCGAAGCAGCAAGTGTCTCATTGTAAAGAGTGTATGAGTGCATATTTACTTTGTGAATGAGGTTATGAAGAAGATAATTTTACTTTTTAAATGATCTATTTTTTTCCACAATTTGACTATATCCCCCTCAAGTCTAGACGCTTTGGAGAAAAGTGTCTTATTCTAAAATTCATGATAGATACAATAATGCATCACCCAAAAAAATTAGGACATCGAGCTCAACCAAAATGTGTTTGCAAGCAATTAGAACACCCCAAAAAAATTGGTACTTTATAATTAGTGCATGTCAATATTACAAGGAATAAATGATGCAGAGACTAACACTTACAAGTAATATCACAATGTTAACTTGATCACAATTTCCAATAACAATGTTTTCTCAAGCCAAATCACTCACCTTCTCAAGTTATAAACACTCCTTCACAAGCCAATTTTAGATTGCATACATCTAAAATATTGTTATTATGTCTCAATCAATGCCTAATAATTCAACAAATTGGAACAAAGCAACAAAGAATCAACTAATTACCTTTCTTTGTCAAAATTGCCCTTTAGAGCTTCTCAAGTGACTTCCACTGGTATTTTCAAGAATGGAGGTATCTAATCCAATCGAGAACAAAAGGTTTATGTTTTCTAATACCATTTTTGGGCCTTATGGTGTGTGCAAAGTTTTATTCTTCAACTCTTTGGTTAGACCGTCCTTTCACTCTCATACCTTTTCCACCTTCCTAGCCTCCTACTAGCCTTGTCTCGCACCCTTCTTCCACAATAAATTTTGGCTCATTGGCTCCTTTGACAATCTAAAAGCAGTTTGAGATACCCATTTTGGGTTTCTATCTTTGTAGAAAGTATCATGTAGGATTCCTTTGTAAAATTCCTCTCAAATCCAATGATCTTGTCTTCCTTTTAGGTTACTCTTAGCTATCTATAATTTTAAAAGGGACTGTCACATATTGCAAGGGTTTGAAGGATTTATAAGGCCCAATACTTCATGAATCTCATTTAAAATCCTCTTGAGATTATTTCTTATCAATTTGAGCTTTTGAATGCCTAAGGAAAACATTTTTCCTTCTCTATCCAACCAAACGCTAGGTCTCTAAATTGTTACCACTACTATGCAATGAGACTGTCATGCATATATTCCATTTGCTAGCTTCTTGACATTTCAAACTTTCAACAATAGTTTTCAATTCATCTACAGATGATTTGTATACAATTTCAAGGTCAAAAAGCAAGATCTAAGTTCTCAATTCAAATTTTTACAAGAATCCTGCCTAAGGTTTCCTAAGAACCCGGTATGGTGGAAAATCACTAAAATACAAATAAATGAACTTTTCAAAGACTAAAATGATTACTGTAGGTTGGATACATCTTCCTACATGTTTTAAGTTGAACAATATACCCTCTAATGCTCTTGATCCTCAAAACCACACTTTTACTCTCTCATAGCAGGATCAGTAGCAGGTTTCCTCAAATGAACAACTTATATTCTTCCAAGATTTGACCTCCAATGTAAATCTTTAATCAAATAGGAAATTTTCTTCTCTTTCTAACAATGCTTACCCTGGATGATCATATACCTAGCATGCAATATCAAACCAAGGACTTACAAACAAGTTTCTCGGTTATAGTGGACTCGTGTTTATAATCATTTTGAACAGGGCATCTCAAGATTGAAACCAATACATTAACAAAATCAAACAGAAAAATAATCAATGAAACACTCGGACATCTTCCTTACCATTATAAGACTATTTATTCACATCAATGTTAGTTTTTATTCATAGTACCTCTATTCATAGGATTTAAATGCAAGAAAAGGACTCATTATAAGCATGAAAACTCTGTGACTTTCTCCAAATTTACAAATCAAAGTTACTTAGGGATTTAAATACTCTTCCTCCTTTAACTTTCTATTAATGTAGCATGCACAAGCTTCAATATTCACTAACCATGTACAAGAACAAATGGAAACCTATCATATACCCGTGTACTCACAAAAATACTATCCACCTTGTTTGTTTACAAACAAAATTCACACTAAAATATTTCTTGAAGTTATCCATTGATTCTCATTCGAATGGTATGAGTGGAAATAGTTACAATTTTCCATTTATAATCCTCCATTCAACTTCTAACCGAATATAAGCCTTTAAACCCATTGGCTATATGCATGAGTGCTACAATTGGAGGTTCTTTATACAAGATGGCTTAAGTTTATAAGAACAAACTAGTTTGAGATGACCTCTAACCAAAGAGAGGACCTAAGACACCCCTGTTTTGCCTCATTTCATGCTTTTGCAAAGCTTATTAGCTCCAAGAGTACATCAAAGCACCTAGACCAAGCCAAAAATGGCCTTACAATTTAACTTTTGCATTTTAGAGGGAAATGCTCCATTTAAATTTGTGAAGGTCCAAAGCAACACTAACAACACAAATGGACTCCTAATGACCTCTAGGACCTATAACCATACTTTTAAAACCAAAATTTGAAGTTTCCATCCTTATATACATGCTAGAGATGATGTTCTTGCATCAATAAAAGTACCTTTTATCAATGAAATATGTGTATAAAAATGTCTCCAATGCGTAGATCTCAAAAATACACAATTTTAAACAAAATATCGCTTTAATCTGAGCTACAGATCAAAATTTATGCGCTACAAAATGTTTTGCTATTAAAAAATAATGTTTTAATGTTGTTTTTTTAAGAGCAAGGTACATGTGATGCCCAAATGTCCAGAGTGTAAAGAAGTGCATCTATAGGTGCAGGACATGTGACCAAAAGATAAAAGATCGCACCCAAAACATACACGTCTAGAGGGTAAAGCATTGTATCCAGATGGTACACAAATATGTCCAAAGGATAAAAGATTGTACCTATAAGGTACAAATCTATGTCCAATAGATAAAATACTACATCCATAAGGTACGTGTCTAAAGGGTAAAGCGCTACATCTAGATGGTGTGCGTCTATGACCAAAGGATAAAAGAAAGCACCCAAAAGGTACAAACATGCATCTAGTGGATAAAGACTACATCTAGAAGGTACACTTCTAGAGGGTAAAGCACTAGCATCCAGAGGCTACACGTATGTGACCAAAGGATAAAAGAATGCACCAATAAAGTATAAATCTACATCTAGTGGATAAAAGACTGCATCTAAAATGTAAATGTATAGAGGGTAAAAGAATGCATCTAGAAGGTACATATATGTGTCCAAAGGATAAAAGCATGCATCCAAAAAGTACAATTGTTGATACAAACTTAGACTGCAAATATCTTTTTTTTCGGTACATGTATCAAAAACAGAGAGAAACCCAAAAATTTTCTTGAAAACCCAAGAATATTATATAACTTTTATGTCAAACAAAATTGGTTTGAACAAAATTATATGATTTTTTTGAAAAATGTGCTAAAAATCCCTTAAAAGCTTGTATTTGACTATGTCAGAACATGGTCGAGTTTACAGTCAATTCTAGGGTTTTGGCACCTTTTGATCTGATGGTTTCCTCTATTTCACATATAAATACATTCTGTAGAAACATACTATGAAATTCCAAATATATAAAAACTATAAAACTCTTGCTTGTATAAAACACTTATCGATGGATGTCTACATCATTTATCGCTTTGATACCATGAAAGGAACAATAAGAATATTGTTCCATTCCGTAAATATCTCAGATAATAATAACACACCGCATTTAATAAGCTGGAAAGAATTCACCATAATAACCTTACAAAAGGATTTATAAACAAAGAGCTAAAATATCATATATGGAAATCCATCATAATATCATTTATTAACTCAATAACTAGGATGTACATATAGGAGAAGGGAAGTGTAACTACTACCTAGATCTATGGTTAAGAACTCTCACTAATTGATACTAATAGTTAAGCTAACTCCTCAAGACTAGAAAGCTAACTCCACATAACTGGTAAGCTAACTCAACACAACTAGTAGAGCTAACTCCACACAACAAATACACTCTAAGCAAGCTACCCCAACAAGTGTAGGGATAAATTAAGTGTAATAATTACCCTAATAAAAAATAAAAGGATAAATAATATAACATACATTAACATCTACTTGCCAACAAGCATTCGATGATATTAAACAATACTTATTCAATCCCCTAGTTCTCATTTTGCCTATTCCTGAAAAACCATTATTGTTATATATCTCAAACTCTTGAACATGCCCTTGGCACCTTATTAGAAAAATATGATGATATCAATTGTGAATGGGCCATCTATTATATTAGATGCACATTTCTCCCTTATGAACTTAATTACACTCTTATCTAGAATCTTTGCCTCACCTTGGTCTTTACTACACACAAAATACATCATTATATCACACAAACTAAAGTACAAGTTCTCACCAAGGTGGATTCTTTATGTTAGTTAATATCACACACACACACACACACACATCTTTCCATTCGAATCGTGCGGTGGGTAATTCTTTTAACTCGAATTCAATCTTAAGTTGTTTTCTCAAATACCAAATAAATAACAAGACCTTGGTGATTAACTTTTTATGGCCTCACTTTTTGACCATTTTCCCATCAATCAAGAATTTCAATGTTGAGTGGATGAAATATAGCTAAAGTATGGAAGCACATAATGTTTGGGCATGCGGGCACGAGAGCGTGGGGAAGAGCACGCAAGTATATCAAAATAGGGGCGCACCTAGAACATTTTGGAAACAGGACTTAGCCATTTTAACATTCAAGGCTAAAGATAGACGTAAAGTATTGAGCATGACTTCTATAAGACTTAAGGACCACGCCAAGGCTATTTTGGATAAGCAAAGGATCGAGCACTATTCAAATTTTTGGAGCTAATAATAGGATCTGAACTAAGATTTAACTATAGGAGATCTATTATTAGCACTTGCATGTTTTTATATTCTTATGTAAGGGTGCATGGCTATTATTAGCATGTACCCTATTTTTGGAAGGTGCATGGGCGGTGAAGGGCAAGTCCCCACCCCTATAAATATGTATTGATTTGCACAGTTTAGATATCCGATGTTTTGTAGAGTTATGTTGTTGGTTTGTACGCACGCATGACTCATGGTGACATTATTATGATGTAAGAAGCTTCTACGTTTTATAGTATTTAATATAATGGATCTTATTAGCTGGATATTGGTGTTAGATGTAACTAAACATGGATCTTGTATGGTGAAATTTATTATAGTAATTGTTTAGTTATTCTTCTTATGGTTTAGATATGGTTTACGTTTAATGTGGTTTATTTGATTATCTGTTATGGATCTAAAATATACTTGTAATCATGCTAACATCTTGAACAAGCTTCACTAAGAGGGACTTGGTACCCTTGCGCTTTGGGTGACCACTCACCTTGTTAAGTGATGTGTCAAGTGCACTTGGGCTATTTGCATTGAATTTTACGCTACATCATTGGTTTCATTTATGGGACCTCTTTCTTAGTTGTTTTTAAGGATGTTACACGATGAAGACAGTAGTACCGGTTGACCTTGGCTAGTATTGAAGAGTGGTTAGATGATCTAGAAGAAGATTATGCTCACATATTTAGCACTAGACCTGAATTTAATGCACGCGCGTGGGTTGAACAAAATTTGTATGATGAGATTTACGGGACATTCTTTTCAATATTTTGTATAGAGTTGTACAGTGGTTGGTTGCTTATGTGTCTAAGAGGAATTGGAGGTTTCACATGCTTATTTGGACGCAAGAAGAATTCCAGGCCTTGTATGATGCAGATCTGATTTGGACGCGCTCTATGGATGTTTAGTTCTCGTGGTGTTTTGAACAGCTATATTCTTGAGTACGTAGTTTCTACTTACTCTTGCCTAGAATTTGTTGAGTTCCAGTTCTTACGTGATCCTAGAGGATCTTACTTACATGGTATTCCATTGGAAATCAAGATCTTGATCATAACCCTGGATTTGGAAAATAAGCCTATGGCTAGCTAAACCCCACCATGCATGGGGGTAGTATCATGTTTGGTAAAGATGGTGGACCTAGCGGCAAAGAGACAAAGAGAAGAAAAGTAGCTTAAGTTTAATGAAGTGCATGAGAGGGATCTAATGAAGCAATGAGAGATTATGGAAAGAATGGTGTTGTGGAGGGAGATGGCTCGTGAAGGATTTGGAGCTCACACAAAGACATGGAGCCAGAGCATTTGGAACTCCCCCATTTGGGAAAGCATGGTAGAGAACCCTCCTCGACTTTGGATGAGGGTGCGTTGGATGAAATATTGTGGACCGTGGGTACGCATCTAAACCTACCTAGCCTAGCCTTTATGTTTGGTTTTACAAATTCTACAGTAGTTAACAGTAAGCAAGCTAGTGTGAGCAGTAGAGTTACAATAGATAGAGTCAATTTGTAGTCAATTTCAGGAGTTAATAAGGAGCTTATTCATCTATGGTGCAATCATCATCTATTTTATTTGGAGGACCAAGTAGAGGTATCTTTTTCGGCAGCGTCATCGGCACGAACGTGGGCATGCCGAACATTGGTATAACATCTAGAAGTAGCACAACTTCATGCAAACTATGGGAGTCCAGTTTAGCACAACCATTGGAACATAAGGCATTTCATCCTCTGGTCCATTTCCTACTTCAGGAGGAGGATCGGGAGGGTTAGGTGGCTTGGGCGCTGGAAAATTTGGTGGCTCTAGAGGCAGAAGAAACACATGTACTGGATCTAGTGGGAAAGTTCAGCACCAACCCCACCAATTTATATGGAGATGTATCTTCATCTTCCAAAATATGGAGGCATTGAAGATACATCCCATCACGTGCATATGTGTGAGATATTATGGCATGTAAAGGGGATCACTACTCCAGAGCACAAGGCAAGTCATTTTACAACTACATTAGAGGGGCACATGTATAATTGGTACAGAAGTTTGACCCTGACCAAAATTGTGTAGATTATACCACGTTTCAAGATGCTTTCTTGAAATAATTTAATATCCCTAAGTTTGAGCAGAAGAGAATCAAGTGCATTGAAATATATTAAACATGGCACTATTGAGAGTGTTCGGGAGTATGATGCTCGGTTCAAAACCCTTTTGTCTAAATTATCTTATGACATCCATGTAAGCCAACATGCACAGTGGTTCGTTGGAGGTCTAATTACGCCTTTTAGGAGGGAACTTTCACATAAGACACATACAGATCCATATGAGGTGCTTGAAGCAGCTCTGCATGCTAAGGTGGTAGGAAGTGTAGACACAGAGTGAGTCCATTTTTGGAAGCTCAGATTGCAGCCATGGCTAAACAATTGGAAAAATTATCTGCTAATTCGGCACATGAGACACGCAATGGAATTTGGTGTACAGATTATGAAGTAGAGGGGCATACTAAGGATAGTTTTCCCTCGTAAATCGGTGCTCCTTGTTCCTAGATTGTGATATTTTTCACTTGGACCACAGTTCAAGTCGGTGCCCATTGTTGCAGCGCGCGATAAGAAAGAATGTGTCTTATTATTGCAAGATTTGCAGGTCTTCCACTCATGATACTAAAGATTACAGTTGATTGATCAGATTCATGATGCCATTGATATTGGCGTATGACAGATTGGTGTTGCAAATAATTCTAAGGAGAAAGGTGAGCATCATGACCATGATCATAATGAAGGGTGCTTTTGATGGAGGTTATGGTAGAGGTCGATGTTACCGAGGAGGATTTAGAGGTCGAGGTCACGGTGGTGGAAGAGGTGATTTCCCTCATGGAACTTGTTATACATGTGGATCTCCTGATCATTACAAGCGTGAGTGTCCACAAAATATTGTTTGTTCTTTCTATGGAAAGAATCATAACTATAAAGAATTTCTGCACTTGTATGAACATTTGAGTAAGAAGCATAAATAAGAGAACAAGGGCAGGAATGGTTAGAGTTCAATGCGCCATGGAAGATCAATGGATGTCAAAGTTAGCATCGGATCCTGAGTTGGTACATGTCAATATTACTACATGCGTTATGGCTACGCGTGCCAGAGAAGTTCCAAAATCAAAACTGTCATTACTAAGGAGGAGGTTCTTTATGAAAAGTATCTAGACCCTATGCATCAGAAGGAGGTTTATCAAGAAACCATGGAGGTAATTTGAAATTTACAAGGTGAGATACAGTGTTTGAAAGAGAATTTATAGAAATTGGAACAAAAGAAAGCAGTTGAACTCCATCAAACAAATGTTGATGATTTAAAGGAGGTTTGCAAGATGTTGCGCCAGAAAAATTATTCCTTTATTGGGGAATTGGTTAAAGGGAAACACTCATGTTGGGATTGAGCATGAAAGGAATATTTTACATGCTAACCTTCCTCCTCATAGCTTTGGATTATGACAAGGAGATCACTCTGAATGTTGTTGTGGATGGTTGGCTTTTGAGTAATATTCTAATTGACACAGGCGCGGAAGTGAATGTGCTCACTTTGGATGCGTGGGTTCAGATGGGCAGACCACCATTACAACCATCTTCTAATGTGTTGTTTATGGTGAACTGGATGAAGGCCACACCAATTGGGGTTTTGAAAGATGCATCAATTACTATACATGGGGCCAAGTTTATTGGGACTTTGAGGTTTTAGTGCTTGCAGAGGCAGATAGTTTTCTAGCATTACTTGGGTGCCCTTGGTGTTATGCAAACAACACTGATATGTGCTTCAATAAGGGGTATATAATTTTTGAAAAACAAGGAGGAATGTGTTATTATTCCCTTAATAGATGGGAAATCTACACCTTATGTGGAGCCCTTAAGTGAAGAAGACTTGAACATAATTTATGTGCGCACCATTCAAGATCCGAAGTTCTTGAGCCATCAAAGGAAGGAGTTCTCCAATGGGATGATGCACATTCCATGAGTGATACTACAAGTGTTGCATGTGAAAACTAGGCACATGGCACTTACGAAATGGTTGGGCGTGAAGTACGGAGTGCAGTATGTGTGTGTTAAGCGCCACATAGTATCGTGCATTTGGGCGTGATCGGGTACCAAGGTACATTGGTGAAGATAATCCATAAGTATTCCTACTTTTGCTATGGAAGTTTAGTGGGAATGTCAGGTGGAAATAAGGAATATGCTAGTTTATACTCTGTGTAGGATGGAAATGTGCTAGTGGATGGTTCACAGGGATAATCTTTTGGAGTGGAGAGAAGTAAGGATTGCTTTATCTGCTAGATTTTTAAGGAGCAATGCACCTACTCAAATCTATGCATTTCATGGTAATGATCTTGTTCAGCACCACATTCAGTAGTGTGAGAGACTTTGGATAGAGGGGCAGAAGCTTTACCACCTTCATTGTGGGTGCACAAGCTTTATTTCACCTTACGAGGCTACACATGTGCATGGTATATCTATGTAGAATTGAATAGAGAGACTAGAAATTGGCAAGAACTTACTGCTAGGTATGATTCAGACCTTTAACTATTTTTCCACTAAACCTCCGGTGAATGAGGCATTACAGGTTATGAAGCATTTAACTATGGGAGATAGTGCAAAGGTTGAGGATCTCCTTCAGAGTTGTTAGGAGAGTCGAGACTTACAAGGCATTTTGAAGAGGAAGAAATATGTTGAAAATAGCTTGGGTGTGCCTTCTTAGAAAGAGAAAAGGGTAAGATGGTATACATAGTTGATGATGAAGAGGTTGAGAACTTGGATATTGAGCACATAGAGGGTATGTATGAGGTCTTGGATATTGCAAATGAGAAGGCGCGCATGTACCATGCACCTATGAAGACCAAGAAAGTAAACATTGGAATGATGTTGAACCTAAGGAGGCCATCATTGGAGATTATTGGTCTGACTCTGAAGTTGCTAAGATAATTGAGTTAAGATAATTACCAGGATTTGTTCCCTAGAGGCTATCATGAATTAAAAGGAGTACATGAATCTTTGGGTGAAATGAGAATCAAGTGAAGGAAGGAGCGTGCCCAGTTTGGAAGAGGCCTTACATGATGAATCCCTTACATGATGAATCCAAACTTACACATCAAGGTGAAAGAAGAAATTGAAAAAATGTTAATTTCTGGGATCATTGTGCCCATCGAGGAGTCAAAATGGGTGAGCCCTATGGTGATCAACATCAAGAAGGATGGGAGAATCAAGATTTTGTGGATTATAGGGAATTAAATGTTTCATGTGTAATTGATCCCTTTCCCACACCATTTACTGAGGAAATCTTGGAGGCGTTATAGGGCATGAAATATACTCCTTCACTAATGGATTTTCAGGGTATCATCAGGTAAGGATAGCAAAAGAGGATCAAGAGAAGACAACTTTCACCATTGAATGGGAATTTTTCATACATAGTTATGCCCTTTGGACTAAATAATGTTCCTGCAGTCTTTTTTGTGCATAGTGGTACAAGCATTTCAGATTTTATTCACAAGTTCTTACAGGTATATCTGGATGATTGGATAGTCTATGGGCTTGTAAAGGATCACTATGATAATTTGAGGTTGATGTTTGAGAGGTGTCGATAGTTGAGCATCTCTTTAAATATTAAGAAGTGTGTATTTTCCACACCCTTTGGAATTTTTCTAGGACACATCATCTGTAAGAGGTTTGCTAGTGGATCCTGCTAAGGTTGTTGTGATTTTGGGCTTAGAGGAACCAACTAGCCAAAGTAAGGTGGTGCACAGATTCTTGGGGCACATAGGGTATTACAAAAGTTTATCAAAGGTTATGCCAAGATCATGCCCCTGGAGGAATTATTGAAAGGCAAAGGCAAAGGCAAGTTCTATTGGGGTGAGGCACAACATGATGCGTGTTTGAGACTCTAAAAGAAAGGCTTACTACAATGCCTATTTTGCACTTTCCTTCATGGTCCAAACCTTTTCACATTCATGTAGATGCCTTTGGCATGGCCATAGGTGTGGTATTAGCCTATCCTAGAGAAGGGATTATTGATCATCCTATTTGCTTTGCTAGTAGAAAGTTAACTCCAAAGATAACATAATTACATGACTATAGAGTGTGAGGCATTGTCTATGATCTACATGCTCCATAAGTTTTAATAGTATTTTCTTGCTACCCCATTCATATTTTATACAAACCACATGGCACTAAAGTATTTGGTGAACAAACCCATTTTACAGGGGCACATATGTCGTTGGGTTCTATTATTTTAGGAGTTTAACTTTACAGGGTGGTTAAGCTAAGGGTAAGAGCAATTCTAGTCCAGACCATTTATCAAGGATTTAATCGGGTGAGGATGCACGTAGAGCATTGAGGATACAATGCCAAATGATGCACAACTATTCAGGTTAAACCACATGCCCTCGAGACTTAGAGGATATTGTTGTCTTTTTATGCACAGTGTGGCGCCTAAAGGAATGAAGGCTTTGGAGAAGAAACAACTTGTCATTCATGCCACACCTTACATGTTGATCAATGGAGACTTATACAAGTTAGGTCGTGATGAAGTTTTGCACCGATGTGTACTTGAGCATGAGCATGAAGTAATTATGGAGGAGGCTCATGGTGGTATTGCAGGTGGACACTATGCAGGGAGATGCCACCATGCATGAAAGATTCTATTAGTTAGTCTATGGTGGGAAACATTATACAAGGATTGAAAAGAGTATTGTAAGGCATGTGACCATTTTCAACACCTTGAAAACCTAGGCATAGAGATGAGATGCCTTTGAGGCCTATTACTAGTGCAGAACCTTTTGAGAAGTGGGAAATTGACTTTGTGGGCCTATCTCCCCCAATCATGCATAGGAGACAGATCATCGCTTATATTATAACTTGTATAGATTATCTTACACAGTGGGAAGAAGGCACCTACAAAGGATTACACAATAGCTACGATGGAAACAAGGTTTCTATGGGAAAATATTATCAAAGTAGTATGGATGCCCTTTAATTTTAACAAGTGATAGGGGTACTCATTTCCTTAATGAGACTATCAGAATATTATTGGATGAATTTATGGTTGCACACCATAGAAAAACACCCTATCATCCTCAAGAAATGGAACTACTGAGGCCTTTAATAAGATATTGAGCCATACCTTGACAAAAATTTGTGATGTTGGAAGGAGAGATTGGGATGATAAAGTCTTTGTTATACTTTGGGCGTATAGACAACCTACAAGAGGTTGAATAAAGCAAACACCTTTTCAGTTGGTGTTTGGTGCAGAGGCAGTTCTACCCATGGAATTCATGTTACCTTCTTTGTGAATTACATGCATAGGAGGTTTAGCTGATGAGAAAGCACTTGAAGAATGTATTGACAAACTCATGCAGTTGGATGAGAGGTGTCATAGTGCGTTGGAGTCAGAAGAAAGAAAAATCTAGCAAAAAGCATGGCATGATAGGCACATCAAGGATAAGAAGCTTGAGGTTGGAAAATGGTACTTTGTATGATTCAAAGTTTTTGCACCACCCTGAAATCTTAAGGTGCATTGGTTGGGACCATATGTTATAACTTATATACTTGATTCAGTGCTTTCCAGTTAGAGCGTTGGATGGAACATGGTTTCTCGGTTACTTCAATGAGAGTAGGCTGAAGCCCTACTATAAATAAGTCTTCTTGGTGTTTGTAATAAGGCAATATTTCCACTTAGATTAGATTTCCTTAATGCATTCCCTTTATATGTGTTTCCTTTCATTGTTGTTATGCTTTGTCAATTTAGTTCAATGTTTTGTGTAATAAGCATGCACTTGCTGCGCCAGAAGTTGATTACTATGTAAGTGTTTTCATGCGTAGAGGACCATGCATACCCTTAGTGTGGGGTGGTTTATATACAGGGTTCATTGCAAGTTTGATTGTCATCTTGAAGATGGGTATGCATAAAGAAAAACTTTGTATGGGTGTTTTAGGAAAGGTGCAGATAGAAAAAGATTTCTCATGATTAAAGACCACTTATGGATGGACACACAATGTAACGCGAGGTAGGTTACAGTAGCAGTGGAAACTACTTAGAAGAAAGTGCATAATGGTGAAGGTACTTTTGTGTATGAGGGCACTGGAAGGAGGTCTATAGCCAAAAATTAGAAGGCACGCCAGAAGGTTATGACTTGTGGCGCGGAAATGAATAAGCGCGAAAAAAAGTTTTGAAATGATGAATTAATGTTGAGGATGATGGTGGTAGGTGGAGAGCAATAAATGTGATAACTTTTTTGAAAATTATATAAGGACGTGCTATGAAATCATTTTTACCTTTACATACAAGATATTTCAAGTGAGTTGAGAGAGCTAAGCTAAAAGATGGTTGTGAAGTGTGGAGAGTTGTGAACTAGTTATATCTTGTCAAATTTGTGCACGGGATAGTCTTGTGCTCCATTGGTGACGTGTTTGAGTGAAGAAAAGGCATGTGTGGAGGAAGAGGATTGATAGATAGGGTTTGGTTTTGAGCTAGGGCATGTGATTTCGAGCTAGGGCACACGTAGAGTTGGAGTAACTAGAGCTTAAGGTAGGAAAAACACATGCATTTTTAGTTGATATGGCACCCAAAAGAGCACCTGAGCTGGTACAAGAGGAAAGAAGAAAAAGGAAGTAGAAGTTGAGGTTGAAGATGCTCCCGAGAGTAGATTCTCTAAAATGTAGTACCCATAAGGGGTTCTCATGGGTTGCGATTGGGATTCACACATTCACCACTGCAAGGTCAACGATTACAACCACATGAACAAGGATACCAAGGAAGAATTAGAGAAATTTCTTGTGGTGAAGACCTCAAGAGAAACAACATGACATGGCAGTCTACGATGATGTGGGTGAGAAATTATTGACCAAGGTAGGATTTTTACAATTGTATGAGCTCCTATATTTTGGAAAACCTAAAAATTTATACTAGTGGCTCATGAGCAGAGTCCATGAGGACTTATTTTATTTTTTTGGGCATCGAATGAGGATCACCGATGCCTTTGATTGGAAGTTTGACAGGGCTAAGGAGTATAGGTGTTGAGCTGAATAATGACCTCACTGATAAGGAGGCCATAGAAAAGACAAATAAATCACTTGGATACACTAAAGGAGGGTGTGGATGGACATCCCTAAATTGCATAAGTATCCAGTTATTCAGGAAGCAACCCATCTCTTGACAAAGATAAACAATCAAGAGCATTGGTCTTAGGTAAACAAGGCTTGGCTTCATGTTGTGAAGAAGATGACAAAAGGTATTGTATATAACCTATCAAATTTCATTGCTGAGACAATTATTGAGGAAGCACAAGAAGGTGAGAAGATCAGCTTTGGCGTTATACTTTTGTCATTAGTCTTTATTGAAATTGGAGTGCCCTGATGGGCCAAAAGATAATATGTGGCAGTTTCTTGCATAGAGAAGAAGTCCTTAGCAGAAATATTTTCCAACTATACTTGTGATGGATCAATGAGTGGACCCTTCAAGAAAAGGGCAGAAATGTGGTACGAGCACTTGCATGCCATGTTTGAAGAAGAATGGAGGATACCCAAGGATTTACCTTCGGTATTGGATAAACAAGTACAATTTGCAATGTACCAACACTTCTATATTGGGTGCTTTGGGATGAAGGATGGAAAATGGGGCCCTTGGTGTAAGCTTCCATATGCCTTCACCGCGCACTATTTTCAAGCATCTATACATAGGTTCTTAAACACGCGTCTAGTTGTTTTTCAATGCTGACAAGGTAGATTAGGACTACCACACACTAAGGAATTCTTACGTTTATCCAGGTAAGACTACTTATATTGAAAGGTTGATCTCATATGATATTAACATGAAGGTTGTAATTTTGGCCATTGAAAAGTTGGGTGTGAGTCTAGTATATATATACTTAAAGCCTAAATTGTAAAATGGGAAGTATTTGGAAAATGAGTTCAAGCTCCCTGGACCACCCAAGGAAAACATATTGTGGGAACTTTAGAGGAAGAGGATGTTCTTCCCATTGAAGAAGAAGAGGGAGAAGAAGAAGAAATTCATGAAGATATTGGTGGCCTGGAGCATAGGGCGAAGAGAAACCCACTGATGAGAAGGAAAGTGTGTGCAGGTAACCCCTCCCCTATAGCAGGAAGAAGAAGTTTTAGAGATAAGAGCTATGGAGGTAGACCTGAAAATACTCCTAAGGAACCTTAGTACAAGAGGGTACTCAAGAGAACAAGGACTCAGGGTGCGAGACCTTCCCAGCCCCCGAGAAGGTCACCAAGGACTTCTCCTAAGAAACTCGAGCCTGAGAAGAAGAGAAGATGCAAGTACATCCTTCGAGAGGATGATGAAAAATGAAGGATCCAAGGACAATGCGCACCTCACATTCCAGTCACAGTGGAGGATATGGTAAGCCTCGGGATGAGGAGGAACTGAAGGAGACATATCTATAAATAGAGAAGTGTGAACTTTCAGGCGCGCCCCATACTGCATAAGAGGGTGAAGGACCGTATTGACTCAGCACTCAAATACCAATGGGTAAGCACACAAGGAAGGAGGATGAAGCCTATGAGACCCCTATAGTTGGGTATGTGGATGATACAAGAAAGATCATACATGCTGTGGTTCCAAAGCACTTTGGAGCCTAAGGATTTGTATGGGTGGGAACTCATGGATGAAGAAATGGCAAACACACACACACGTAAGTAATTATCTTGGTCTATGTGGACTCATATGGATGAGCTTGATTTTGATGTGTGTGAAGAGTCATGTGTTTCATGCAGAATGAAGAGAGTGCCCCATGTCAGGCATGTAAATGTTAAGCCCATTGTCATGTCAGATGAACAGTGAGCAATGCTTTGGTGAAGGTATCTACAGAGGTTTCACAGGAACATCGATAAAGTGGAAACCATTAGAGCGATGTTAGAGGATAAGAAGGACAAAGATACAAAGATCAAGTGCCTCATAGAGGAAAAGGAGAAGGTTGAGGAAGAAACACAGGGCATGTCCTCAAGATGGCTAAATAGATCGGGGATGAAATAATAGAGAAGAGGCCACATTTTCATGAGAAGTTAGAACCAGAGTTTAAGTCTTCTTTACATTATTTACACGCAAAGTTAGGTTTTTATTAGAGGAAGGGCTTGTGCGTATGCCAACACCAAGGGATCTTGCAAGGAGGAAAGAAGATCCAAGGCCACGATTGCAAGGAAAGTTGTAAGTTATGAGTCATTATTATAGGCATTGAAGGATGAATTGAAGAAGGTCACCAAGCTCGAATATGCACGTGTGCCAGATGTAATTATTAGACACATCTAATGAGGTCCTAAAGGAAATGAAGAATGAGATGCTTAGGCATGGAGAGGCTTTCTCTAGTAGAAGAAAAGTGCAAAGCACTTGCAACAACCCAAGAACCACATAAGGAAAGAATGAATGAAATTGGGAAGCTCATTGCGTAAAAAATGGATTACATGGAGGGCATGGTTTCCAAGCATGGCTAACATTGTTAGAATTTACATAATGAAAAAGAAAACATGACTCATGATGAGATGAATATGTGGTTACAGATGTCCCAGATAAAAAAGTGAAGTGTTGAGTGATTGGCAAGCATTAGAGGAAGAGATTAAAAATGAATATCCAGAGTTAATCCTACCTATAGAAGAACATGGCACCGAGTAGTAGTTCTTCATTCTTTTTGTTCAAGTAATTACCTATTCTTTCATTCATTATTATTTATTCCTAGAGATATAAGTTGTGATTACCCATTTTGGGGCGGAAATGACATTAGTGTGGGGTAATGTTGAGCGATGAAATACAACTCAAATATGGAAGTGCATAAGGTTTGGGCATGTAGGCATAGTGTGCAGGGAAGAGCACACAAGTATAGCAAAATAGGGGCATGCCGAGAACAATTTTGAAACATGACTTAGCCATTTTTGCTAAAGGCTAAAGATAGATGTGGATTGTTGAGAATAACTTATAGAAGACTTGAGGACCACACCAAGCTATTTTGGATAAGTGAAGGATCGAGCGCCATGCATATTTTTGGAGCTAATAATAGGATCTAAACTAAGAGTTAACTATATAGATCTATTATTAGTTCTTGCATGATTTTGTATTCTTATGTAATGGCGCATGGTTATTATTAGTATGTAGCCTATTTTTGGAAGGCACATGGGTGATAAAGGGCAAGTCCCCACCGCTATAAATATGTATTGATTTTCAAGGTTTAGATATCAGATGTTTTGTAGAGTTATGTTGTTGGTTTGAATAGGTGCATGACTCATGGTGACATTATTATGATGTAAGAAGCTTCTGCGTTTTACAATATTTAATATAATGGATCTTATCAGCTGGATATTGGTGTTAGATGTAACTGAACATGGATCTTGTATGGTAAAACTGATTATAGTAATTGTTTAGTTATTCCTTCATATGGTTTAGATCTAGATCTGGTTTACGCACTATGGTTTACTTGATTATCTATTATGGATCTGAAATATACTTGTAATTTAGGTTTTTAATGCACTAATAATATTGTCAAATCAAGCATTAAGCTTGGGTTTATATACCGCTCGTACATTATAAATTCAACACATACAAATTTTTGGGGATTCATAGCTTATTAAGCACCAAGTCCAATTTTTACCACACAAAAGAAGAACGTTTAATTCCATATAATACTATTGTAAAAATCTTTCTCTTAACCTTTGAATCTTATTCCATTACTACCATACCCTAGAAATCTAAGAAACATCTTCACGTTATGGCTTGTACATCGCTTCAAGAATTCCCTTAGATATCACATACGATGGCATCACCTTTACTCTTAGGAAATCACATATGGATTTTGTTACTTCTAACACTATTGGTTATCTCGGTGTCTTAATCACCATGCGTAGTGTCAATAATCTTGAGTGGTTCACCGATATCCATAACTACCTCTATCGACAACTCCTTGATAATGCCTCACCATATAAGATTCATTGCTAATGTCGTGAGGCTACCCATTATGTTTTTATTGGAAGATGTTTATTTAAGCACACTTTTGATGGATTCCTCTTGAATTATTTAGGTGATAATAATGCTCATTTATCTTTATCCCGCTTACATGATAGTGAGTGCAATGATCATTTTAGTAGCAAGGATATGGCTTAAAAATTGTTAATAAGGATGATATTGGTCCACCATGGAGCAAGAATGTCATGAATACACCAAAAATTGTGACCAAGGTGTTAACACCATAGCAGCCTCCATCATGTCTCATCTCATGCATTATAGTGTATCGTACCTCCATGGCCCTTTTCTATATGGATTTTGATTTATTTGGAAAGGTTAACCTTGAATCTGCACAAGGGCACAAGTTTATCATTACTTTGTCATGGAATATTTCACTAAATGGGTCGAGACCATAACCTTATACTCTACTATTAGTGATGGTATCTACCACTTCTTACTCACACTCATCATCACACATTTCAATTTCCTTCTATTATGTTTACCAATAATGGACCGTCTTTCAAAAATTTAATATTAAAAGTTTTATACAAATTTGAATCGAGCATACATTTTCTACACCTTATTTCCCATAAGGAAATGCCTAAGTTGAGGCCAAGAATAAAACCACTATCAAAATCCTTCACAGGAGAGTTGATAAATATAGCTCGAGTGGCATAACCAAATCCTTTACACCCTATGGGCTTACCGCACTGATTTTCGTACACCTACCAAATGCCAACCCCTTTTCCTTAGTTTATGGAACCAAGGATTTTTTCCTTATAACTGAAAATTACATCACTTCATATATCTTTCAAATATATCATCAAAGACAATGAATACCATAAAAGTGTTTACAAGAGTTAAAGATGTTTGACTCCAAGTGATTACAAGCACTAGAACATCTCGTGTATGTACCAATAATACATTGAATGCCCTTATAACGTAAAAGTGCATGCATGTGAGTTTCAAATGGATAACCTTGTGCCTAAATAATTAGAAGAACAAAAATTTAGAGAATTCATTGAAAGACAAATTCAAACCTAATTAGCTTGGCCCATATACTATTATCGAATGAGTTGGCCCAGATGTTTATCACTTGGCCACACTATGGAAATCATGTGAAAAATCCCATGAACATTATACATTTACATCAATATTATACTTAATGTTTCTCATTACATTCATCCCTTTTTTCACATAGCTATACATTCTAATAATACAAAAATATTCAAATATTTTCAAAAATACAAAATCGGGACTTGTGCATTTTTACTTGAGTTGTTATCACTTTACATTATCCATGTTGTTTAACACTTTGGTTTGATAGATAGCATATTTTGTTATTCTTCACACATATGGATTCACTTGGTATATTGAGTTAGATACAGGGCACACAAATTGATACACACTTATAGTAGTACACACCGCTCCTTACAATATTATCTTGGGGGCATCACCTCCATCTCCTACAGTGTTATTGTTCTATTATAGTACCTTTTCCACTTCCTCATTTATGCTCAATTACATACATTGTGTACTTGTTATTTTTCAAACTAACATGACTAACACATGTGTATTGTGTAGTGTTGACATATATTGTTTCACATATTTCACTCATGTGGGATACTATATCATACTATCATATTTTTACACTCCTATTTCATGCATGCTTGTTTATGCATGTATATTATCGCTTGCCTATTTTCCTTGCTTGTGGCCTATATGCCTTGATTGTCTTGAGACACTATGGGTGTCCCATGTTTGTATCATCATGCAAATATTGTATGCAATTTCTTTCATTTATTTACAGCATGCAATCCTTGATTGTTTTGCGGCACTATGGGTGTCCCATGTTTACAATCTTTATACCTTTTGTGTGACATTATTTTCATAGTTTTTTCCTTTGATTGGAATATTGTTGTATTTGCATGCATTTAGACTAATATTGTTATCAACTAAGTGGTTTTTATCTATTTCTATCATTATTTTTCTTACACACCATGGTTTTCACCATACGTAAACACCTCCCTTTTTGCAGGTACAAGTTATTCCAGGTGGCCACCGCTTCAACACTCTACTCTCTACTATATTTTCCCAAACATCTCTATCAATAACACTCTATTTATGTTGAGCCATATGTTCAACATGGTTTTCACACATGCCTAAAAATAGGGGGCATCTATTTTTGTTTTTTTCCATACTTACCATAGGCATAAATAGAATTAAGGGGGCACACACAGTACAGAGATGGAGTATAGGCACTCCAAAAAAAATTCAAACATAGAAATCCAACAAAATATTCACATGTTCATAGCCAAATAATTTGTTTAAGACTAAATGGTATGGTCCTGACCTTCCCACAAATTTTTTCCTAGGGGCAAAAACATCATTTTATCAACAATTTAAATTTTCTATCTTTATTCTCGTGTTTTGACACATTTTCAGAATTAGTTAACTCAGTTTCTCAAACTTATATAAATAAAGAGGGCATGAAATAATTCACTCCTTTTCGGTGGAATTTTAGTTTCCACTACAATTTTAGCATTTTAGCACGTTTGTTATTTCTCCTCAAAATTTTCTCATTTCTTATCAATTGTTTGACATATGGGGAGACTTTTGGGTGCCTATCCTCTTTTGTATTGTATGTCCTTATTTATAAAATTAGGTCTATATCCATTTGTAGTGGTGTGATATGTAGGGTTAGGGAAGGTATCAAAGTAGCTAAAGTCTACGTAGGCAATCCTTCCTCTCCTCTCTTATTCAAAGGGGAAGATGTCAAAGTTACAAAATAACTTTGATACACGGTCTTCTTCCTTCGTAGAGGTGCATTTTACCACTTTATTGTTTACCTATTTTTTTGGGGTTGTATGCACCTAACACTCTAGTTTCTCCATGGCATGAATTAAGGACTGATCACCCATAATTACATGGCAAGTTCAACGATATGAATTTCCAAGCACAATGTTTTCTTCTTATACAAAGAAAATAGGTGTATCCCTTCCTTGTTTACATCTTCAATTATAAGTAATGAAAATCTTGCATATTATAAGTTATATTTGAGTTAAAGTTTAATTATTTATCATGGAAATTGATTATACTTTGTGTTGTAAGTTTCATCATGGAGCATGCCAACACCAAACACAACATGGACAATTGTAAAACAAACATTTAAGCAAAGACAAAGTGTGTTTACATACTCAAGAATATTTTCCTTTAAGCATGTAATTTTAATATCATACTTAAAGGGGGAAATATAGACACTTAAATTTGGTAAATTACACCTTAGCAACACTTGATTTGACAATGTTTTCTTGTTATGATAATTACCATCTCTTTATTCTTGTTTAGCATTTTATGGGGTCCATTGTTTAGCTTATTTATCCTTGTAAACTAAAATGTCGACAAATTCTAAGAATACACAAGAAAAACTCCATAAGAAACACTAGTTGATAAGTTCAAACCTTCATTTTGTATATTTTCTTTCCCCTGCTAAAAGTCATATAATTTGGTCAAGAATTTGTATCCAGATCTGGCCAACTCGTATGATCTTGGACTTACATGTCCTCCAAATCTTATTTCAAATTTATATCTTTTATTGGGTCTTATACTTCATCTAGGTCAATCTTTCTCGGATAAATTGCCTTCAAACTCGTTTGCAAGCAAGTAAACATTACCTCATTTTCTAACTTGGAATTTGTTATCTCAATTTTTCCCCCAACAAAATTGATCAAACATGACCCTTTGCAGGAATAAATTCAAGAAATGGTTACTCACAAATGAACCCACACTTCAAATCCAACAAACGAGTTGTAGGCGGGATCTAAAATGGAGGAGCAAGGTTGGGGAAGGAAGCAAACAGTGTCGAAGGAAAACCAGAGGCTCAAAGGAAAAGAAATGAAAAAAACTTGAAGTCTTCGGGCTCTATGAATGATTCAAAACAAGCCCAAAAATGGCTAAGTATGGAAGAATCAGCAGAAGCCTCCACATGCCTCATTAGCACATCTCCAAAGATTAAACTCAAAAATCAAACTCAAATGAGCATGAAGCTTCCACGTGTCCCAGGCCCCAAAAAGGATAGAGTCACTTGTTGAAAAGTCTAAACAAGCAGAGAGAAACACGTGTCATCTCGGTGTAATTTCAAGATAGGAGCCCAACGCGGAGACTCAAATTTGTGTCACCCTCCACATGGTCAAGGGTCAACAGAGGTCAAATTACAAGTGGGCTCAAATCGGTTAAGTATAAGAGTGTAAGAAAAAGGTGCCACGTGTCTTAACGGCACACATTCAAAGGCGCGTCCCAAAGTAGAGACTCAAAGGAGTGCAAGGCTTTTATGTGTTATCCTAGTGCATCTCTAAAGATAAATCTAAAAGCAGTCTCCACACAAGCGCAAGCCCTCCACGTGGCCCAGGTCAGATATACGGCCCCACTAACCAAAAGGACTTAGTCAAAAACATAAAGGAACAAAGAAAATCCGTGGAAGAAGCCACGTGTCAGCCCAATGCAACTTTAAAATCAAAATCCAAAAGTGGTCCCCAAACGCGCCAACCCTCCACATGGCCATATTCCAAGTCAAAGCGGGAGGTGGGTCTCCAAAAGTAATTTTAACTTTTTGGCTTTGTTTCCAAAAGGCATAAAGTATAAAAATGAGTCGTGCCTCCGTCGATGCCCAAGGAGCCACGTGTCAAGCCTAAATTGCATGCGGGTTGGTGGGCCTTGGAGTGATTTTTTTCCCAAATAGAAAATGCGGACCAGAGACCCGAAGATGGTTTTTTGACAAAAGGTATTGCGGGCTACGGGAAATTTTTGCATTTTTGTATTTTTGTGCCAAAGGGGGAAAAGTGAATTTCGGGCCCACGGACCCAATCGCTAACTAGCTTCCACCATTTTTTCTATAGACTGATTCAAAAACTTCAAATGGGCATATCTTCTGATCCAGTGCCTGAAATCCAACAAATTTGGCACCATTAGAAAGATCTCGACCTCGTCTACATCATGGAAATTTGAAAATTTAATTTTGAAGAAGTTAGGTGGGGAAAAATGGAAAATGTCTTCATGTCATTAATATAGGATCCATTTTCTCCAACAACCAGATCGATTTGATCTAATCCACTTATTCTTCCTCCTTCAACGCACCAAACAAGTAATTGAGGTAGATTTGACATATTGTGGGTGGATTTACAGGGGCATTAATGGCTGGTAGTTGAGTTTCAAATTAGTTTTCCCACCTCTCTCCTCCTCTTTGTGTTGAATCTATAAAAGAAGGGGTTGGGCTCATTGTAAAGGGTTGGACATTTCGTTTTGCAATCTCCCTTCTTCCCTTGTCTATAAGTGAATTTTTGGAGTTTCCAAACCTCCCATTCAAGTTATAATGCAATATTTTGCCTCTTGGCCACTGTAATGCATTGTATCGACTTTTGGAGAAATAATATATGTCTTTGGATGATTCTCGACCCTCTCATGTGTTTATTGTTGCCTTCTGATCTCTCATTACAGTTTGGTTATCTGTGCATGGTGTTTGCATTGCATTTCTATGGTTTGTGTTAGCTTGCAAAACGAGTGTTTAACATTCCTTTGGTGCATCACCTCGTTAGCTTAGGTTTATTTTTGTATCTTCTCAACCCTGTCTCCTTGGTAAGATAGAGTAGGTTTAGAATAGATCCTCTACAATTTATTTGTGTGCACCTAAACAGAGGAATAGGAACTGGCCTTAATCTGGAGAGCTCTCTCAACTCGCAAGGTCCCACACTTTGAGAGATGCTCCATGTTGTGCAATCACACTGAGAGTCTCAACCCATCTAGTTGTAGGCATTCAGGGGTGTTTTGATTCTTTACTAACAGTTTTGGCACGCTAGGTGAGACCGAGTCTCCATTTTTATTACACCAAGATTGATGGTACTTGTTGCAAGTTTTTAGCTTTTAAGAAGCTTTGAAATTACACATTTGACGACTCCCAAATAGACATAATCCATTGGTTTCAATAGTCCAAGATTGTTAAGTTCATGAGAAGAATACAAACAAGGTCAAGAACTAGAGAGGAGGGACTATTTTTCTATCTGCACTTGTCCCCAGATAGAGGGAGAGAGGGGAGAAGAGCTCTAGAGGTCTCCATCTCCACCAAAAAACCTTGTCAACACCCCCACCTAGTAGTTCATTCATTCAATCAATAAGGGTTCTCAGGCCAATCATAATGGCATAACCACCCAACCCCTATGTTGACTTCACTGGCAGCAACCCACTCGCTCTCAATGCACAAAATCCAATCTTGTTGTAGCATTAAAGAGCATTCCCCATTTCACTAGGAGAGAACCAGACTTCTCCTAGTGACCACATTCAAGACATTGCAAATGTCTGTGCAATTCACGAGATCACTGAGATGGACATTGTAGTCAAGTTGTTAGCTTCTTCACTCAAGCGTAAAGCTTCACAATGGTTCAGGAGTCTAACAAAGAGACTCTATTTAGAATTAGGACCATCATGTAGAGCTCTCCACAACCAAGTCGGAGAGAAGGGAGATAATATATCCTTGTTGGAGCATTTGACCACCATCAAGAGGGCCCCTAATAAGTAGTTGACATATTTTAGCTTCAGATTCCAAAGGACATGGGATAGGATTCCATTGGTTGTAAGGCCCACAAATGAAGGTGTTTTCTTATACTTTCTTCAAGCTCTAAATTTTGATATTGCTTTAATGATTCAATCAATGGGAGGCACCACCTTACCTGCAGCCTATAAAATTTCCATTAGAGCTGAAAATTGTTTAATTCAAGCTAGCAAACTTGCTCCTAGGCCACCCATGCCTCTATACCCAAAACTAGGAGATCTAAGCACTAGTCAGACACCCACATTAGCTCTTATACCTACTCCTAGGAATCAGAGTTCAGCTGAAGCCTCCACCTCATCTTATAGCACTTCAAAAGAGCTTCAAGAAGTTATGAAATAGTTACAGAACCTAGGGAATGAGCTAGTGACTATCAAGAGGTAGTAAGCTCAGATTTCTAGGCCATATCACCTCGGACTCAGCATTAGGCTAAACCTCCATATCATGAGAATAGGCCACCAGCTCATGCTGTCAAAGTCAAAACCAAAACCAAGGACAACCTCAAGTTGTTAGGCCTTTCTAGTCATATGATCCAAACACAGCTTCAACATCAAGGGCCTTGGTTCTAGTACAAAACAACATGGCACAAGAATATGATTGGTGTTTCCCATGTAATCATCCTCATAACTAATCAATGTGTTTCAATGGTGCACTAAATTAGGCCTTAATGGTACAGACCATTGGTGTGTCCCAAGATTCTAGTCAAGAGGAAAATCAGCAGCAAGAAATTCAACAAGAGGCACCTCCAAGTGAGACTATGTTTGTCAATTGGCAGGCTGAAGATTTATATGGTATGAATCAAACCCCTTCTCAAAGTGTAGCTACTAATACATGGTCCAAGAAGAGGAATATGGGAGAGGAAAATCACCAAACTCAAGTAATCCTCAACCCTCCATTACTCCACAAGGTATTAGCACTTAGAATGTAACTCCCAATATGCAGAGTCATCCCAAGACACCTTCCAAACCCACTTAGAAACCGGTTGTAATGACCCACATGCAAGAGAAAAATGTACCAAGAAAGGGGTAGAAAAAGGATAGCTCATTTAACATCATTGAACAAATGAAGAAGACAAATGTGAATATTTCAATGTGGGAGTCATTGGCCATTCCAGGATAGAGAGATTTGTTGCAGACTGCTATGGCTAATTGGTCAAGCTCAAATCAGCCCCCTAACTAGTAAGAGAAAGTGTTTACCGATGTGGTTCGGCCCGAGGAGACCATATAAAACAACAAGGTAAGAATCTGAAGCCCCCTCCATTTTATGTTTCATTGATCATTGGAGACAAATTGGTTCATAATTGCATGATTGATTCAGGGCAAGTAGCTCTGTAATGCAAAAATAAATAGCCGATCAGTTGGGTCTTCAATATGAAGTCATCTCTAGGGGTGTAGTGCAATTAGATGGGACAGCGGTAACAACGGTTAGAATCATCAAGGATTTGATCCTCACACTACATGCCTGCCCCAATGTGACTATATTGCAAAATGTATCACTCATAGACCTGCCACCACATTTTGCATTTTGTTTGTCAATAGACTTCATTGCTAAGATTGGAGGCTATTTGTCCGTTGACTAGTCACACATGCTTTTTAAAACAAGGTATGGAGCTAAGGCTACAATTAGATTTGAGCCCATTTCAGATTACCATATTAAGTCTTATGTACTATCCACCCAATCAATGTCAATTGTTCACCTTGATCAGAGGACCTCCCAAACGTTTGTGAGGGAGATACCAAGTTTGGGTGTATTCTAGACTTGACCCTCAATGAATGGGCAAACAAGATGCATGCTTTTGACCCATATAAGGAGATGGAGGAATCTAAGCTAGGATTTTATATGTTTGCATGAGGATAATCCTCCTCTTCCTGACATCATTAAGCTAAACCACACAGATGATAATGAGGTATGGAAGTTGTTCTTTGATGTCTCGAGAAGTAGACAAGGAACGGGAGGAGGACCTATGCTTGTTTCACCTCAAGGTATGAAATATTACTCAGCTTTCCGTTTCCAATTTGCTTGCTCAAATAACATAGCAAAGTATGAAGCCTTGGTCCATGGACTACATTGGGCAAGGAAAAGAGGAATAAAAACTTGCAAGTGTTTGGTGATAGTGAGCTAGTTGTAAATCAAGTCCAAGGACAAAATGCTGCCAAGAATGATCTGCTAAATAGCTACAAGAACCGGGTATGGGACCTCATCAAGGATTTCAAAGCATTCATCATCAATTCCATGCCAAGAAAGAAAAACGAAGCAGAAGAGATGGCATTGGTAGCAATTGGGGCAGCATTTGATGTTGTAGGGAGTATCAAGAGTGATAAGTCTTAGCCCCATATCAAAGTGGTTGTGAGACCAGATTGTCTCTGATAACAACACAAGTTGGAAAGTCTTTGAAAATGACTAGCAAATTATCAATTTTCTACAAGAAGAAGTTGAGTTCTCCTCCAGGTCCCAAGATAAACTAGAGCAGCAGTATGACAATCAAGTGGTGCAGCTGAGGACCAATAAACTACCAAAGGGTCTTGTCACTTTGGAATCAATCTTCAACCCAAATGATAAATTCTCGAAAGGAGAAGGAAAATATTCAAGTAAAGGGTGAAGATTCAGAGCCCATTTTCATAGAAGAAGGCAAAATGTTGCAGATTGGCAAGGTAAGCACTCAACAAGAAAAATCTGAATTTATTCAACTTTGTCAAGAATTCCCAGATGTCTTTTCCTAGACTTATAAAGATTTAAGAGGTTTCAACCCAAAGCTGGCACAACACAGTATTAAGCTGGATCCAAGAGCCAAGCCTTACAAACATAAGCAAAGGCCAATAAATCCTCACATTGAGCCTCTCATGAGGAAAGAGTTGAAAAAGCTAATTGAGGTCAGCATCATCTTCCCTATCAAGCATTCGAGCTGGGTTACAAGCTTGGTGCCCATGAGGAAAAGAAATGGAGAAATCAGATCGTGTGTGGACTTTCGGGATCCGAACAGAGCATCACTCAAGGATCATTATCCACTTCCATCAATGGAATAGATACTACAAAAGTTGTAGAGCTGGCTCTCGAGAGGTTTTCATCTGCGCTAAGTAAAATGAGCCTCATTTCCATATCCGCTAAGTAAGTAGTAGAATACTGGAGGATGGAGGCACAGGAGGATGGAGGACAAGCAGCGTCCTCTCATCATGCCAAGCACGACGGCTGCATACTGATCTGGTGACATGTGTGTAGTGTGGTTTTTCATTTTCAGTGTTCTTGTTTTACAGAGTGATGGTTTTCTGAATAAACCCTTTTCAGAACTTTTTGGAGGAGTCATGTTGTCAGAATACTCACTTTTGGGAGCAGGAGAAGATTTCGAGGTAGATTCAAGGGATGGTTGTCCAGCTAGTGTGAAGCTTGTGGATCTTGGAGATTCAGAATTTGGGTGCCCAGAGAGGAAGGGAAAGTCCCACAGGAACCCAAAGAGGAAGGGAGCATTCCTGCATAATTCAGCTCGACACTACGCCTTTACGAGGGTAAAGAGATAATCTATGGAGTTTGTACCTGGTCTAAGAAGTGCTTTCAGGAGGTGGTTCAATTTCTTCGATATGGTTCTTTGTCGTGTTCACATTAAGGGGGTGAAGATTAGTGATTAATAATGTTCACACTAAGGGGGTGAATGTTAGGATTAATATTATTGTTTAACATTATTAATCATTATTATTTGTTAGGTCTGTTATTATATTTGTTTATATGTGAAGTTGTTAATAAACAACTCACGTGAATAGGAGTTTGGTGAGAGAATTAAGGAGTGTTGTTATATCAGATTCCTATTTTATAGGAATGACTTATTCCTATATATTTGTAAGAGTTCTCGTATGAATAATATAGAGAATTAATAATATATTATGTGTTCGTACTGTGCAAATATGTAGCTGTTCTATTAATGATAGGATCACATCCAAGAGATCAATAGGCGAGTTCCCCATATAAGCTTATATATGGGAAAGAGGTTGTATTTCCCATATCATTGGACTTTCCCACTCTAGAGCTCATGAAACAGTTAGAGCTAGCTGAGTTTGAACCCATGGCAATTAGGTATGCAGAGCTAATGGAAGTGGGAGAAGCAAGAGAACATGCAATGTAAAGCATAGGAAAGGATCAAGCATTGATCAAGAATAACTTTGATAAGAAAGCAAGAACAAGGACCTTTCAAGAAGGGGACATAGTTTTAAAGTGGGATGCGGGTCAAGAAAATCTAGGAAAACATTCCAAATTTGATGCCATTTGGAGTGGCTCCTACATGATCACAAGGTGCAAAAGTAGCAATGCCTTCCATCTGGCTAAATTGGATGGCAAAGAATTGCAAATCCCAATAAATGGGATCTATCTCAAACATTGCTACTGAAAAGGAGAATTCCACCCTTGTAACTATTAGCATAGAATCTCTATTTCCCCAAAGTGCATATGCACATTTTTTGTTGTAGCGTAGGTTTTGTTTCTCTAAGTGTTGTGACATAGGTTTTTATTATTATTGCTCCAGTTTGCATCGTTATATAGCTCAACGTGCCTCCAGGTGAATGTGCCAATCCCTTCAAAGATTTTACAATAGGAGACCCATAGTTTCCGTAACAATTGCTCACTTTCTAATAGAATAAATACAGAGCAACTAAAATTAGGTCTCAAAGTGTTCATTTCCAGAAGAATAGGACCAGCACTAGGCCACCAACCATGACTTTGTGCCTAATGGATAGAGCAAGGCAACTAATCTCTTCATCTAGCAGGCAAATTCCCCATGAGTTGCAAAATTGTTATCTCAATTTTTCCCCGACAAAAATTGATCAAACATGACCCTGTGCAGGAAGAAATTCAAGAAATAGTTCCGTCGAACAAACCCACGCTTCAAATCCAATAAACAGGTTATAGATGGGCTCTAAAATGGAGGAGCATGGTTGGGGAAGGAAGCAAATAGTGTCGAAGGAAAACCAGAGGCTCAAAGGAAAAGAAATGGAGAAAAACTCAAAGTCTCTAGGCTCTACGAATGATTTAGAACGAGCCCAAAAATGGCTAAGTATGGAAGAATCAACGGAAGCCTCCATGTGCCTCATTGGCGCATCTCCAAAGATTAAACTCAAAAAGTAGACTCAAATGAGCACAGAGCTTCCACGTGTCCCAGGCCCGAAAAAGATAGAGTTAGCCGTTGAAAAGTCCAAACAAGCAGAAAGAAACACGTGTCAGCTCGGCACAATTTCAAGATAAGAACCCAACACGGAGACTCAAACTTGCGCCATCCCTCCACGTGGCTAGGGGTCAACAAAGGTCAAATTACAAGCGGGCCCAAATTGGTTAAGTATAAGAGTGCAGGTAGAAGGCACCACATGTCTTAACAGCACACATTCAAAGGCGCGGCCGAAAGCGGAGACTCAAAGGAGTGCAAGGCTTCCACGTGTCAGCCCGGCACATCTCCAAAGATAAATCTAAAAGCAATCTCTAAACAAGCACCAGCCTCCACATGGCCCAGTTAGATATACGGCCCCACCAAGTAAAAGGACTTATTAAAAACATAAAGGAACAAAGCAAAGCCGCAGAAGAAGCCACGTGTCAGCCCGGCGCAACTTCAAAAGCAAAATCCAAAAGTGGTCCCCAAACACGTGTCAGCCCTCCACGTGGCCATATTCCAATTCAAAGTGGGGAGGTGGGTCTTTGGGAGTAATTTTAACTTTTAGCTTCGTTTTTAAGAGACATAAAGTATAAAAATGAGTCGTGCCTCCGTTGATGCTCGGGAGCCACGTGTTAGGCCTAAATTGCATGCAAACTGGTGGGCCTTGGATTGATTTTTTGCCCAAATAGAAAATGCAGACTAAGAAACCCGAAGATGGTTTTTTGGCAAAAGGTATTGCGAGGCTGCAAGGCAATTTTCACAATTTTGTATCTTTATGCCAAAGGGAGGGGGGAAAGTGAATTTCGGGCCCACGGACCCATTCTGCTAACTAGTTTTCACCATTTTTGTATGGACCTGATTCAAAAAACTTCAAATGGGCATATCTTTTGATCTAGTGCTTGAAATCCAACAAATTTGGCACCATTGGAGAGATCTCGACCTCATCTACATCATGGAAATCTGAAACTTTAATTTTGAAGTTAGGTGGGGAAAAAATGGAAAACATCTTCATGTCATTAATATAGGATCCATTTACTCCAACAACCAGATCAGATTTGATCTAATCCGTTGATTCTTCCTCCTTCAACACATTAAACAAGTAATTGAGGTAGATTTGATAGATTGTGGGTGGATTTGCAGGGGCATTGATGGCCGGTAGCTGAGTTTCAAATTATTTTCCCACCTCTCTCCTCCTCTTTGTGTTGAATCTATAAAATAAGGGGTTGGGCTCATTGTAAAGGGTTGGACATTTTTGTTTTTCACTCTCCCTTCTTCCCTTGTCTATAAGCAAATTTGTGGAGTTTCCAAACCTCCCATTCAAGTTGTAATGCAAGATTTTGCCTCTTGGCCACTGTAATGCACTGTATCGACTTTTGGAGAAATAATATATGTCTTTGGATGATTCTCAACCCTCTCATGTGTTTATTGTTGCCTTCTGATCTCTCATTATAGTTTGGTTATCTATGCATGGCGTTTGCATTGCATTTTTATGGTTTGTGTTAGCTTGTAAAACAAGTGTTTAACATTCCTTTGGTGCATCACCTCGTTAGCTTAGGTTTATTTTTGTATCTTCTCAACCCTATCTCCTTGGTAAGATAAAGTAGGTTTAGAATAGATCCTCTGTAATTTATTTGTGTGCACCTAAACAAAGGAATAGGAACCAGCCTTAATCCGAGAGCTCTCTCAACTCACAAGGTCCCACACTTTAAGAGATGCTCCATGTTGTGCAATCACACTAAGAGTCTCAACCCATCTAGTTACAGGCCTTCAGGGGTGTTGTGATTACGCACTAACAGAGCTCCTAAATAAATGCGCTAGAGCACTCACTTCATAAACTTGTAAAAGGCGTCCATAACTCCCTAAATCTTGCAATAGCACATCTGAAGTCATTAGAGAAATAGACACATCAATTCTAAAGCTCTAAACCGTAAAGACAACCATATCTCTCTTCCATAATCACTCAAACATCCTCTCTCCGAGTATTTTAGCAAGAAACAAAGTCAAATAAAACATTTTCAAAGAAGTTTCCAAATTTGATTGATCTATCTAGATATCACATGCTAGTTGGAGAACAACGTGTGGTTTTATTTTTGTTTAAAGTAGTGCCAACATCAGCGATGCATGGTGATTCCCACAACCCAACCAATGTTTGTCTTGTAGTACTCTTCATCCATGAGTAGGGTTTGAGGTGAACATTAGTCCATTCATAGAGCTTCATTGTATGTATGAAAACTAGGGATTGACATTGATAGAAAAATACAAGAAGGTAAGCATCATAAAGAGTTATAAAATTTGATTCAAATCAATTCTAAGACCATATACTAGGGTCATGACCATAAGGTATGACATTGGTAGTTTAATATGGCCCCGCCTCATGTGTGGTTACAGTCACAATTCTAATTTTGAGGGTTATTCAAGTTCGAGATCACTTGTTTCCAACAATGTACACCCCGAACTTCCTAGAATCATTTCAGTAGCAAGTTAAATGCACTCATCCTTTGAGTTTTCAATTTTATATCTTTTATTGCATGATTTAGAATGTTATTTTGACATTATATAGTTAATGTTGGAAGTTGATTAATCAAAATATCTAATTATATCTAACATACATCCATTTAGCGTAAATATGACCTCATTAAATCAAATTTATATTAAACAACATGAGATTTAATCTAAAAAGGGTGTAAACACATAGATCTAGAGGATTTGATAGACCGATCATGAAGATTGAAAATTAATTTGAGTACAAATGTTTATAGGAAAACATGAAGGTTACGTTTGAGTGTCGAATTAAATTTTCATGCATCCATATGGTGGGATCATATGTAGAATGAGAGAGTTAAAAGAGGTAAAGAAAAATTAGATAAATGGGACTAAATGGTAACTAAGTTAAAGGAAAAATTTATTCTTTTTGATTAACAATTACACCTATTAAATCAATTACAAAACTTACATAAGAAATAAATAAGTGTAAATAAGTACAAAGAGGATTTTAATCATCTCAACATCCGATTTAGTTATGTGGTGGAGGATGATAAAGAAATCTCAAGGTATGTCAATGGACAAAGTGTGTTTCAATTTAGGATGAAATTAGTATGATTACAATGAGGTATAGTGTAATACTTATGTCATTTTGTGTTGAAGGTAGAAGAAAATTTGTTCCACAGACAACAAAGCGCCTCGTGAGGAAAGGGAAAATCCCATGCAAAGGTATGAGTTCAAGAGAAAACATGAAAAATAATACATAAGAATGAGAAAATACTACCTCACTTGATAAAATTCATACACATAGGGGTAGAGGAAGACCTACATCCCCGTGTCAAGGGTGTGGATGAGGTAGAGGATTTTTGGAACATGTTTCCATTGTAGAAAGACTGTACATTACACATTTGAGTGTCCATAAGTTGCACATAGAAATGGAATCCGAGGAATGATGTTGCTCAACATGCAAATATATAAATCCATATGTCAATGAGTAACTTATAAGAACCCGAGAGGGGTGAAGTATTCATGATGAAATAGATGTTGTTAAAAAAATTGAAATAGGAAGATGTAACCACATAAAGGAATAATTTGGTTAGGAAAACTTTCAAGTATGGAGGTACATTATAAGGTCATTGTTGATATTTTTAACATTGATAATCTCATTTTTGAGGAAATGGTGAAGAATATAATCCTAAAGAAATTGTGCACTCGAAGCCATGCAAGGTATCATGGTTGTTGGAGGGACATCAATTTATTATGAACAACGGATACATAACATGCATTAATATTGAAACATATGAAGATGAAGACTGTGTGACATAATACCCATGGATGTTTTCCATGTGTTATTGGGAAGACCTCGAGAACATGATAAGAAAATAGTTCGTGATGGTCACACAAACACTTATACATTGGTGAAAGATGGATGGAATTACACTCTAAATCCTCTAAAGGATTCAAGTGTAGAGGTAGAGAGGAGTTCATAAGTATTGATTCTTTTTGGGGTAAATGTTCCTAAATTTTCCCGAGAGGGATAAAATGTGTTTTTCATTCATATTGAGGTTAGCATAGAAAGAAGGAGATTGTGTAGCCATGAAAATAGAGGAAATACCACATATTATGTGAGATATGATTGGTGAGTATGCAAATATCATGACAAAAAGGTTATTCTAGATGGACTACCACCAATGCATAATATCACACTAAATGTACTAGATCCTAAGAGTTGGCTTTCCAAAATACACATATAGGTTGAATCCTATGGATAATGAGGAGGTTAGGATTCAATTCAAAGAGATACTTGATAAAGTGTTGATTAGAGTGTCTCTAAGCCTGTGCATAATACTTGATGTATTAGTACCAAGAAACGATGAAATTGGAGGATGTGCACCGATTTCACACCATCAATAAGATTACAATCAAGTATAGGTTTTAATTACCATGTATGACTTACCCGATGGACTATCTACGTGAGTGAAGTACTTCACAAATATTCTTGTGGAGAGAAATGATCTGAAACAAATTACTTCCTCCCTTCAAGATCAATTAGATCTTATTCCATTAAGTCAGATGGATTCCAAGGATGAGCTGGTATGGAATAACTCCAATGATGGGAATTACTCTGTCAAAACTAGATACAATAACTTCTTTCATAGTAATCAAACAGAGTTCAATTGGAACAGGATTTGGATGTCTGATTTAACTCCCAAAATAATTTTTTTCCTTTGGCTAGCTATCAGAGGTAGGATTCTTACCAATGACAATCTGATGAGAAGAGGATTAATGATCCCTAATAGGTGCCATCTTTGTAAGAAAGATTCTGAGGATATCAGCCACCTGTTCATACATTGTGAGTATGCCACTAGAATATGGAGTTTTGCCCTTTCTAAATTTGAAGCTCTCTGGGTGCTGCCGAAGGATCTCAATCAGCTATGGACTCAATGGAACCCACCCTTTAGGCATTGTGTTGTTAAAAGGATCTGGAAGTTGGTTATCCCTCATTTAATCTGGAGAATATGGAAGGATAGAAATGATATTATCTTCAGAAATAAAAAGCAAAACTACAAGATTAGTATTGGTAAAATTTCTAATGGTATCAAAGAGAATATTGTTGGATTTAAACCCCCCAAGAACAAGAGATATCCAGAAAATGAAGAATATATTCTATCCAACTGGCAGATAGGATCAATTAATAGCTGGAACAATCCCGGAATAGCATTGATAGATCTTTGATTAAATGGCATCCTCCTGATCTAAATTGGTATAAGTTGAACTTTGATGGGGCTTCTAAAGGAAACCCCGATTGCTGCTTCAGGGGAGGAGCGATACGGGATCATAAAGGCAATCTGATAGCTGCGTATGCTGGTAAAATGGGAATTCAAACTAATCATTTTGCCGAAGCTCTATCTGCTCTTTGGGGTCTGAGAATTGCCCAGACACAAAATATTCAGAACCTCATTATTGAAGGAGACTCCCTAAATATCATTAATCTTCTTAAACAGTGCTCATCTCCAAGTTGGAGCATCAAGGATTTTATTGCAGAGTCCATAAGTATTAGTCATACTTTCAATAACATCAGGATCATGCATACCTATAGGGAGGGTAATAAATTGGTGGATGTGCTAGCAAATTATGGCATTAATGTTAACCTTACAGTTTGGGACAATAATAGCATCCCTAAACAGCTTCAAAACAGCATTCAGGCGGATCTCCATACGCAAGCAATATCTAGAAATGAGTTATGATTTTTGGGTGTGGATCAACTTCAAAAATACTCCCACACGTGTTGATTTAAAGTATTGGTTTATGCAAATCATGTCTAATAATCAAGATAGTGTGAATCATATGGGGAATTTCAAGTGGAGATACACGGTTTTGAAAATCGTGCATGCGGGCTGCATTGCGACTGTTAAAAGGTGGATTCAAACCTCCACGGAAACCGAAGGCGGCGATAAAGTGATTGATGACAGGGAGCGGGCTATTCTCACATGCGTTTTCAAGAGGCTCAGATCAGCAGACATGCAGCCGATCGTGGGAAAAGCAACGGCTCTCATTTCCAATATTGTGCGGATTACTATAGCAAAAAGTGGACTGGCTTTAGAGATCAGTTAGGAATTTGTTGCAATCAGTTCAGAGCAGAGAAGATGGGGGGTCCTCCTTGTCAAATTGAGCCTAGTGTGGACCCAGACTGGAAAGATAATATTGAGCTATGGAGCATTCTTAGCAAGGGTGGCATAACAAACTTCATGGAAAAGGTTCACGGGCATGATCAGAGCATCTCTGTGTGTTTTGCAAAGGATTGGAAGGAGAGGACAGTGGAATATGGGGGGTAGAAGGTTTTAGTCAATGAAGAGCTTATTGTTGAAGCGACCGGCCTTGGCACTGGAGGGCTTCCGATTCTTCAACAAAAGGGTCGATAAAGATGCTGAAGAGAGGAGATTTATAGAGGGAGAGGAGAAGCTGACCTACATAACAGCGGGCCTGCTTGTTAGCTCGATCCCTCCACCTTATGATGAAGTAACCCGCATGATGATACAGTTCATCTCCTTGGAAGGAAGGTTTGTCACTGTTCCTGTGAAACACCTTATTTTTCTTAATCACTTTCGTAGGGATCGTTTGGTTTGTTTCCCCCATTACTTGCTGAACTCTCTTGAACGCTCCATTCTAGAGTTTCAAAAGCATTCCCGGGTGGTTCCTTTACACCAAGGGCTCATTTTGTTGCTACACAAATGTTGTCTCCTCAAGTTTCCCGGTCTCCCATCCTCCCCTAGCTCGATTCCCCCTCTGCCGGGCTCTGCTGCTGCCAGCCCTGTTTCTCCTTTCTCCCCTCGCCACCGCTGCTGTCACCCCCATGCCAGCCATTCAGGCTTCTTCTCCCATTCCCCCTTCTATTGCTCCCACCCCCCACTTAGCCTCTTCCTCACGGAGACCGGTTACCAGGGCTTCTAGGAAGCTTAACCTTGAGACTCTTGCTGTGGAGAAGGGTTCTCATGAATTTGAAATTGCTCATGACCTCCTGAACATCAGCAGTGCCAGCCCCCAGGAAGTGCACTTGGAAAGCTCTTCAAGAAGGTTGGAAGCCTTAGAGGCTGATATGAAACTGTTGAAGGATGAAGTTAAAAACTTGGCAAAACAGAAAGGAAAGAGGAAGGAGGAGGAGGAGGAGGATGTTGACAGCAGCCAAATTGAGGATATCTACAAGAAACTGCACTCCTTAGACTCCCGTTTAGGGAAGGCCAAAACTCGACATGATTACAACATAGCCATCTTTAGGGCGATTGAGGAGTTCATTGAGCAACACGTCAAAAGTGTCTCCAACCTAAGCGGAGTTCCGGCAACACTTTGGGGTAATGATAAGGAAAGTAAGAAGACCGTGGAGTAGCTGGATTATAATGACGCTGCCCACATGACAACTTTGGGTATGTTCAAATCCTAGAAGAATATCAAAACCATCATTGACAAAGCTACTAAAAAGTAGTTGTAGATGCTTCTACTGTCCTTGTTTGTTTTTTTGTTGTTTTTTTGCGGACCCTTTACTTTGCTTTTTGCAGTAATTTTGTTGTTTTGTTTCATCTTGGTAGTTGTTTTTTGGCTACTTTGAACTTCATTGTCACATTTGGATTCTGATCCTTTTCTCTCTGGTTCTCTTGCTTATTCTGGCTTCTAGGCCTTCTTTTGTAAACAAGGGTATAGTCCCTTTCAAAAAACTATTTGCCAATAATAAAAAAACTATATAAGAATCAAATAGGGGATGATTAGAAAACTTTATTCAAAACATAAGATAGCGTGTATGAGTGGTTAGTCATGTCATTCGAAGCTAACCAAATCACCAAGTACATTCATGTAACTAATGAATGAATTGTTGAAGCATTTATGAGTAATTTTTACATCATTTACTCCGGATGAAATTATTATTTTAAAAAAATATAGGAAGAATACTTAACACATTTGAAAAAGGTGTTTAAGCATTTATAAGAGGAGAAGTTGATGGTAAACTTGAAGAAGTGTAGTTTCATGAAGAAAGAATGGGTTTACTTGGGAATTTTGATATCTCATTGTTGGCGAGAAAATTTTTCAAGTGGACAAATTGGTGGGTATCCACCAATTCTATGAGACTCTAGGTCCCTCTACTTGAATGGTGCAACTCCATTTATTATGCGTGCATGAAATTAAAATCTGTTGTGGCCTAACCACCGAGGACCTAGCAAGAACACTCCACTGAACCTACAGAAAAAACTTGAAATTGTTTGCAAGGGAGGAATTTTCTGAGAGAGTAGGAAAGGGAGTGGGAAAAAGGAGAGGGGGTTAATATTACAGGTAGAAAATCATATTCCTACAACCATTAATTAGAATACTTCAACACACATAGATATAGAAGAAAAATAACTTTGCAATTGACAACAAGACAAGATAAGATTAAGAACACAAAGTTTCAATAATCTTCTCATCAAAAAAAGTCATGAAACTCCTTTCTTCTTCATTGATGCTTTGGAAAAATTGTACATAGTGAGAAATAGAAGAACATAGAGAGGGGAAAAAGAGGAAATAGTTATCTCTTTTGTTTCTTCACAAGTAGTAATCTCTCATGAGCATATAAAATTGAAAACCCTTAAGAATGAGGGTGTCATCGAAATTTATAGAGTTTGGAATGACTCTTCACCTACCCCCACGTGACCTTTTAATCATTATCCACAAAATGTGACTTTTGATATTTCTAGGAGTGAAACTAAGTCCCCTTTTACTAACTAGGGGTTACTTATTACAGTGTTTGCTAAAGTCACATTTAAGTGAATAGGAAGAACGTCATGATTGCTCACAATGAAGAATTATAACGGGGGTAGAGAGGAGGAAAGAGAATGAGAGAAGAGAAGGAAGAAAATATTCTCCCAAATCATGGGTGAAGATATCTTTGTCTTCAATGAAGATCCACACTGAAGGAGTTGAAGACGACAATCTTGGCTCTTGATGACCTTAGCAATGCACTACTACATTCATGGGAAGCTATGATGAAGTATACTTTGAACACTTTGTCCTTGTTGGATGATGATCACAATCTACCCCTTGTATATGATACACAAAACACCTTGGACCACCAAATGAGTGTTTAAAAACATTATTGAGATTTCCTGATGTGAATTCAAGATGACTTGCAGACAATGCTCGTGATGATCCTCTACGACACTACCATGCTCTGCTAACAAAGATCACTCCTGGAATGATGCACTTTCCCTTACACACCGAGAAGGTAAGTGATGAGCACTGATGAGTACACCGTTAACAATAATGAAGAATTATCATTCCATAACATGAAACACCACTATTCCCTTGAAGCAATTTCTTAGACAATGTAACCATGATAATTCTGCCACTTCGAATACGTTGATGATCGAAATTAGGAATCCACCCATATGAGTCACAATCCAACTTTCACTCCTCTACAAGCATGAACTTCTCATCACCAATCTCATGAAGAAATTCCCTAGAGAGATGGTCACCACTTAGTGACATGTGGAGATTCACATGTGCTTCTAAGATTGGCATTTTACCTTTGAGACACATTATGCTTACCGAATCCATGAAGGTGGAATTTTTTTGTAATTTGTGTATCTAACCTTCGTGAAGGCTTGAATTAGCAAGGCATGAAAAGGAGGAGAAAATTTGAACTTCATTCCTACTGATGACACCTTTACTGTACTTGAAATTGAAGATTTACTATTTTTAGTAAATTACTATTTTCACCCTTTTTACCTTCGGTCACCTTGTTTTTTCCTCTAGATGTCCTCTCAGTGCACAATGCCTTTTAATATTTCACTCACACTCTGGAAGTTAACCTGAAAATAGTAAGCGCTTATGTAGAGACTTACTATTTTTGAAAAGTGGCTTTCACAACCTCAGATTTCAATGAAATCATTTTTTTATCAGTTTTTCTTTCTCGTCTTACATATGAATTTTCATCACAAACCAATCTCTGCAGTAGCGGAAAATAAAATTTTAAAATTTAGTACAAGGAAATGAGGGTTTCTTCAATGTGAAAAATCCTTTCCGTGCATGTGAAATCCACCACCTAGGTTTTTATGGCCTCTGAAAATGGTGAAAGAAGCAAAAAAAATTCACATCAAACCGTGCCCTAGTTTTTTAGATATGAGTTTTTCATTCTCGTGGGCAACGTAGTCATTTTGGTGCAAATTTGAGCCTGGAGCTTGGATTTTTGAGATTTTTCTTGAGAAATATATGTGCTTTGAGATCATGGAAGGATGGTGAAATGGATGCAAGAGAGAAAAAATCAATAAAGGAATCTGAAAAAAATTGCCAAAGTTTCGAGTGAAAATGGAGAAATGTGGGGGATGGCAAAAATGGCTAAGTGTTGGTATTTATAGGCTTGAATCTTTGTGAGGGAGGGGGGCACATTTTTTATACCCATTTTCCCCTTGAAAATGGATAATGGGGGCACCGATTAACAAAAATGGCGCTTAGAGACCTAAATAGGGGTAACTAAGAATATTAATGTTAATCTAATTAGGAGGACTAAAATGATGTAGTGAATAAACTAAAATATTATGAAATAAATGCAAGTAAACTATTCTAAGTGAAATGAAACCCTAAATGTGTAAGAGAAAGGAGAGAAATAGCTTAGCTAATTTATAGAGTCTTTCACGGGTTGTCGCAGATCTGGAAATGAAATCAGAAAGTGTAGACGAACACTCAGGGACCCTGCGAAGGACGGATCTAGAATATCTGAGATGACTGGGGTACTTGGGAGTGTACTGGGGCACCTTGGTCTATAATATGGGCACTTTGATCATTGTAAATTCCCAAAACCTGAATTTGATACGGTCGTAAGTTGCCTTCAAGTGCTTCTTGTCTATCGAGCTGGATCTGCCAGATGAGCTAGAAAATGACCTGCAATGCAAAAAGAAGTATCAAACCCTAGAAAAATAAAAATGCAAATAAATGGGTCAGATTGACCTTAGCCGCCAAACTAGTGGACTTATCACTGAGCGTTGCACTACATTTTTGACCCGGATGTAGATTTGGTGTGTGTGTGTGTGTGTGCATGTCATGCCCTAGGTGCTCTTGTGTCAGTCGCACTTTGTGAAGTAGTGAGAAATAATAACTATAGAAAATGTAAATAGCATGTATGCATGGAATAGAATATAATCCCCCCTATGTAGTGTGTGTGATGCAGATCTCCTAGCCTTGATGCATGGCATGATGTGGATGCAAGTGATGCAATAGATGCAACTCTAGATGGAGTGGTAGTATTGTGTAATGTTATGACCTATGACACTCATTATGGTCTTATAACCTTTGTATTTATAGGGCTCTCAAGCTTAATTTCGTACTTAATCCCAATAAGGTTGGTCGAAAAAGGATAAGGATGAAAAACGGCTAGAAAGGCCCTAAAGAGAAGCGAAAAGGATGTCTATACATCGGGCGCCCAGAGTGAGGTCGAGGCGCCCCAATATAGATTAGGGCCCCGATTTAGGCTAGAATGACAGGGAAGTTGTGAAATGGGTGGATAAGTGCTGGAAAATACATGGGAATTACGAAATAAAATATAAAATAAAGATGGCCAAAAGGTGGGATTAATTAGTACTTTGTACACTTGAGAACCTTCTAAATAGTAGTATAAGACCGGGCTAAATTATGTGTAAAGTACATAATTTTGTGTCTACATTTTCCCCCACTTTATGTTGGTGAGCGGAAAGCTTGGTAACATAAAGTAGATAGATATGCATACCTGATATCCATGTAGAGTGTAGAAGAAGACGTGTCGATGGACTAGACTCAATCGTGGAATGACAAAAAGAAAAATGTGGAGGAGCGTGGATTCTAAAGATGAAAAATGCATATAAAAAGTGATGAGAGTGAACCTAGGGTAGAACACATGTGTAGTTGTTGTTGTGTGTAGTGTACCTGCATGGTTAGTAAAGGCAAGTGCATAGCGATGTGTTTTTCTTGTTGTCGTTGTTGTTGTTGTTTCCCCCAATTTGACTGCTTGTTTCTCATATAATGGACCTATAAGGAGAAAATGATCAAGTAGTCAAATATATATGTAAAAATGCTATAAAAATATGCATGTGTAAACTACGCAAATGTAAAATATGCTAGAAAAAGTGTAAATGGAACATGTGCACGTGATCCATGTCGAGAAAAAATGTGTAGAAGGATATCATGTACTGTCGCGAGTTTTTCAGCGATCTCATGCCACCCTGGATGAAGAAGTATAGGGAGGAAATGCTTTGTGTCCTCCAACTCTAACTGCTTCTACTTGAAATTTGTTGAAGAGATCTATGTACTATCCTGGTTTTTGGGCAATCCGATTCCACTGGACGGAGAAGTGTATAGAGGCATACCCATTGTAACTCCCAAGCCTATAACCACTCCAAAGAATTGTTAAAGGACACCATGTCTGTTTAGACCATTATGTATGGAGTTTGTAGACTGTTATGAACTCAATCAATGTGTCTGAACTGGTGTAAATACGTTGTGTTAGTAGAAAACCCTCAATGATGCCCCCTCTTTAGGGGTGCATGTGATGACCCAAGAAGGAGAATGCAGCCCCAAAAGAGGACCAACCACACTCTAACCTATAGAACTCTCTGTCATGTAGGGGGAAAGGGAAACACTTGGTAGATACCAAGGTGTGCACAAAAGGGGATGGATAGCTAATACAAGTGTTAGTCTGAAAACACATGCATGCAATAAGTGTAAAATACACAGACAATGTAGAAACTACCAAATAAAGTAGTGTAAACACATAATAAAACAATCAGAACACACAAAGCGGGTTTCAAACATGGGACATCACTCATGATGTCACAAGACACCCAAGGCCAGTAGACAAGCGTGCACACAAGCAAAGGGAAAATCCCACATCAATAGCAAACAATGGAAGACAAGTAGAAAAAAACAAGTAGTCATGGTAAATGTAAAACAAGTATTACACATGGAACACCCATTAGCATGTTAGAGTGATAACCAATATGTCAAAGCATGTATGAACAAGTAATATATGATGTTAAGTACAAAATGAAGAAATATCACATGTATGAGATGAATGTGGATGCCCCAAGTGACCAGTATAGTAAGGGTAGAAGGTGAGCATACATGCCACGTGTAAATGTCTTGTATCTACGATCACACTAGACAAATGCGTGAACATGCATGTGTGTATGATAATTACATAGAGGAAAGTAGTCTAACATGTGGAGTAAAGTGATTATGCAAAATAGTATTAAGCAAGAGTAAATGCTACCAAGACAATCCAGTATACGGTGGATGGATGGAATGCAATGTAAAATGGAATGATAAGAGCAATGTACCCCTAAGCGGATGGAATTATATGTAGTGAGGTTCATTTTTTTTTCCCCCTCGTGATCAAGAATGAACCATAAATGAGAGTCTGTCATCACGTAACGAAGGTGTGATAAGGTGTGAGAAGTATGTCTATAGGTGAAGGAACAAAGGAAGGAAAAGTACAACTATGCTAGAATGATGATGGGGGAATGTATAGTGACTATGCCCCCAAAGTGATCAGGAAAGTTGATTCAACCCATAAGGTCGAGGGATGGAGGTCGGGAACGGAGATCACTCGACTAGTATCGCAGAATAAGGAAATCGTAGGACCACGATCCATGAGGGGATATAGTAGATAAGAGTGGTGCCTATGAATGAAAACTACGTGTATCTGAAAAGGGTAAGTAAAGGAAAAAGATTGAAGTGGTGAATGATGGAGGAAAGAGTGCAATCGAGATGGGCCTGGGTAGGGCTACGAGCCAAATGAGTCGAGATAGGTGGAATGAGGAGCAGAAGGTAGCGATGGAGAAAATGAGAGGAGGCCTAACTATTAGAGATCATGAATAATATGGTTCAAAGCATGACATGAGTCAGTATGATGCCCTTGAATCCGATGATAGCGGAAAAATGGTTTATCACAATATCGAGCTAGGTAAGAAGGAGTGTAACAATGATTAGATGGTAGAGAAATGAGTTGATGATGAAGAAGGTGGCCAAGAATGTCCTTTGGCATAGCATTGGAAGGAAAAATAAGAGGTGGAGGTAATGGTACAATTGATGGATCAGTGAGGGACTAGTAGGGGATGTGGGTGGCACAATAGTTGTAGGAGGAGTAGGAGCATGCGAGGTAGAAACATCCTTAAGTTGCTCTAGCTCGGCATGGAGAGATGCAATTGTGGCTTCCATGGACTGACATTGAACGTGTAGCACTTGTATAGCCTCTAATAGGTGTGTATTAGATGGAGGATTACAAGGGTAAGAGTCAATAGCGGTAGTGGTGGATATAGAACTGACTGGAGAAAATTGTGGATCAATGTGAATATAAGAAGGCAATGGAGGAACAAGCTCATCTAAAGTATCATCAACATGTGCGTCAAAATCGAATTAGACAACGCAAGAAACCTAATAAGGAAGGGTATGTGGTAGGTCATCTAAGTAACCATGAATGCGTAAGATGTACATGACCATGGTGTATTGTTCATCCATAAAGGGAGGTAATGGACACCCCTGGGCATACCAAATAGTGAAGTTTGGTGTATAGCAAAGAAAGGAACTACTACAAATGTAGGTTATACCGAATAGCATGGGGAATGTGATATCAACATGATCAAGAGCAAGGGTGCCTCTAATATAATCTAACCAAGATTAGCCAAGTACAAGTGGAGAAGTGGTAGGACAACGTGCTAGATGGACAACAAGGTAGAAGACACACAGGCCATAGGTGCAGTAAGAATAACATAACCATGATATAAGTGTGGATCACATAAAGGAGTATGAAGGTCATCGAATTCAAAACCAAGTCAAAGGAGACCATCATGTGAACATACAATGGCCATACATGATGTGTCTAGTGGTATGTGTTCCCAATAAGAATTATTTATGAAGAGAGTGCAAGTGAATGGTGGGCATACTAAGGAGGAGGAGGATGGCGGAGGGGATGGGATGAGACCCATAGATGGTAAAGGTCCCTGGTAAGGTACAATAGCGGTAGTAGTAACAGATGGTGGGGAAGAAATGGTACTAAGTATGTGAAGAGTAGCCGCAAATGGCATCTAGTATACAAAAGGGGACAGGAAGGAATAGGAAAAGTAATTGAGTAATGTGGGGTAGGTGTAGTGGATGGAATCAGAGCGTTTGTAATAATAAGAGTAAGTGGCAAAGTGGAAGGGACCATATCAACCATACAGACAGTAGGAACTAAGCCAGGTGGAGTTTCTCGAGGTGGAGAACCAATTGTGGGAAAAGAAGAAAGAGAGAGAGGGAGAGATACTAGCGCACTCGAATATTTTATGTCCTTAGGAGGGAGAGCCTATACTTATGCAACAAGTTAAGCTAGAGCCACAGGATTGATGGTGCATAAATAAGTGGTGACAACATCTTGGATATCCCGAGGATCCATTATAGAAGATGGCAATTGAATGAAAGAAAGATGATGGTTATAACTAGAAGTCGCAATAGGAGTGTCAACAAAAGCATGGCCACGACTATCATAATTGGAGAGTAGCTGAAGACTTAGAGGAAGAAGACTTTCTATGATGCTTACCCATGATGGGAGGTGAAAATTCAAAACCCTAGAAGGTGATAGAAGGATACGTCAAGTTCACCAAAATGATTAACAAAAATGGCACCTAGAGACCTAAATGGGGTAACTAGGAATATTAATGTTAATCTAATTAGGAGGACTAAAACAATGTAGTGAATAAACTAAAATAGTATGAAATAAATACAAGTATTATAAGTGAAATGAAACCCTAAATGTGTAAGAGAAAGGAGAGAAATAGCTTAGTTGATTTATAGAGTCATGCCATGCAGTTGTCACGAGATCTGGAAATGAAATCACAAAGTGCGGATTTAACACTCGGGGACCCCAGAAGGGACAGGATCTGGAAGATTTGAGATGGCTAGGGTGTGCAGGAGTGTAATGGTGCACCATGGGGCACCCCTGTCCGTAATCTAGGTGCTCGATCACCGTAAATTCCCAAAACCTAAATCTAATATGGTTGTAAGTTACCTTCAAGTGTTTCATGTCCATCATGTTGGATATGTCAGATGAGATGGAAAATGACCTGCAATGCAAAGAGAAGTATCAAACCCTAGAAAAATAAAATATGCAAATGAATTGGTCGAACTGACCTCAGCTACCAAACTATTGGACTTATCACCGAAAGCGTTGCGACATTTTAGACCTAGATGTAGTTTTGGTGTGTGTGTGTGTGCATGTCGTGCCCTAGGTGCTCTCGTGTCAGTCACACTTTGTGAAGTAGCGAGAAATAGTAACTATAGAAAATGTAAATAGCATGTGTGCATGGAATATAATAGAATCCCCCTATGTAGTGTGTGTGATGCAGATCTCCTAGCCTTGATGCATGGCACTATGTGGATGCAAGTGATGCAATGGATGCAACTCTAGATGGAGTGATAGTAGTGTGTAATGTTATGACCTAGGACCCTCATTATGGTCTTATAAGCTTTGTATTTATAGGGCTCTCAAGCTTAATTTCGTAATTAATCCCGAAAAGGCCGACTAAGAAAAGGATAAGGATGAAAAATGGCTAGAAAGGCCCCAAAGAGAAGTGAAAAAGGATGTGCATAGATCAAGGCACCTAGAGTGGGACTAGGGCACCCCAAGATAGGCTTGATTTTGGGCTAGAATGATGGGGCAGTTGTGAAATGGGCGGATAAGTGCTAGAAAATACACGGGAATTATGAAATAAAATATAAAATAAAGATGGCCAAAAGGTGGGATTAATTAGTACTTTGTACACTTGAGAACCTTCTAAATAGTAGTATAAGACCGGGCTAAATTATGTGTAAAGTGCATAATTTTGTGTCTATAGGCACAAAAGGGTGCCCTCATCCCAAGGTGACACTTGGCACACATGCAAGATATGGAGCGGGGGCTAAGAAAATGGCCAAAAGGAGCTTATCGGAGGTCCCAGGGTCATATGGCATGTCCATGGGATCTAAGGAAAGGGGGCATGATTTTTTGTCCCCAATTTCCTCTTTAAAGGTACAATGGGGGCACAAAAGTACGCTCTGAGCACCATGCTCACATGTGTCCTCCAAAAAATTTACTAACTGTTGAACATCGTAGCTTGGGAAGTGACTTGAAAATGCCATAACTTGAGCTCCTGAATGAATTTATGACACTTATTTATATGATCTTGATTGGAAATTGCATTTTTACAAGTATGGTATGGGTCCTGTGCCTTAATTCTAATTTGAACCCTCTCAAAAATGCCCATTTTCTCAGGATCATTAGTTGTGTTTGCGCATAATGAGTTGCATAGAAAAATGCATGTGGCTTGAGAAGAATATGAGATTATCACCATGTAGAGGACTAAAATATATTTCCATTTATTTTATTTTTTTCTTTTAACTCATTCTAGAGCTCTCGAAATCTTATTTTTAAGCTCAAGTACTTTTTTTCAAGTTCTTTTGACCTCCAAAACCCACTTTTGATGAATTTACTACTAGATCTTCAAATAATTCCAAAATATTCTAAAATCAGTTGCATAATGATCCTAGGATCTTGAATACACCTCCTTGATGGATTTATGCCTTCAACACACGTGTTGGAGGGTGTGCACTTGTCTTAGAAAGGCTAATGATAGCCCTTCCTAAGCTTACTTGAAAATCCACCTCAAGAGATATTGCCTCGGAAGTACTTGAATGATCTTTTTCTCCCTAAATCACCTATGGGGAAGGGTGACACACACATATGAACCACTGGAAGGACATGATAAGATTGACACGAGGGATAAGCTAACTCAGTAGGGGTGTCTGGAAAGGTCTACAATGAAATTTTTCACACTAGGGTATAGTTGTCATGTTTTCAAGTGGAATTTTGCCCTTGCAAAACACAAGACAACACTCATGAAGGCCTAAAGATGTATCCCGAGAAGGTGCATTCCATTGTGGATTAGTATTCACTAAGAAGTATCAAGGAGGCTTATAGCTTACATGGAATTGTGAGAATGCACTGAAATTTCATCAAAGGATTCATATATATTTGTGCCACAATTATTGAGGTAATGTGCAAATATAGCAAAGAGTTTCTATAGACCATAGATGTAAAGTATGCATTCTAGGAGCTAAAGAGGAATCTCAAAAAGTAGCTAGTATTGGTTTTAGCTTATTTCAACAAGTTATTTCAAGCAATTACAATTCCAATAGGTTATCAATTAGAGCTATGATAAGTCAAAAGGAAGACCCATCACATATTTAAATGATAAGTTGAATGATGCATGGAAAAAATACATTATGTATTATCAATATTTTTATGCTATTATGTAGGCTCTCAAGAAGTGGAGACACTACTTGTTCACCAAAAAAATTATGTTGTACACAAATCATCAAAACTACAATTTATAAATAATTAGGGAAGATAAATTAGATACACATGAAATGGGATGATTTCCTCAGAGCTACTCTTTTTCTTGAAGCACATGAGTATAAAATTAAACTTCATTTTAGATGCATTGATAAAAATATGCATCTTGTTAACTAAGGGGTAAGTGAGTGTAATAGGGTTTAAGGAGATGAGGGAAATCTAAACAAAGGATAACGACTTTGTAGAAGCATGGAGCATATGCGTAAAAGCCTTGATCATCGATCACATGCCTTATTTATAATACTTCTTATATGAGGTTTTTTTTTGATGACACACACTTGTGTATACTACATGGATCAATGTGGGATAATTTGGTTCAAAAACTAGTGTAGAGGAATTTTGGGGAACTTTGGTATGAATAAGACCTTGGTGCAACTAGGTGAAATATTTTAGGTTATGAATGGCTATATATATACATGTATGTATGTATATATATATGTATATATATATATATATATATATATATATATATATATATATGTATGTATGTATGTATGTATGTATGTATGTATGTATGTATGTATGTATGTATGTATGTATGTATGTATATATATATATATATATATATATATATATATATATATATATATGTATATATATATATATGTATGTATGTATATATATATATATATATATACATACATACATACATACATATATATATATATATATATATATATACACACACACATACGCAAATATGTATAGAGATTAAAAAAATAGTAATTAGCAAAAGACAACGGTAAAAAAAGGGTTGTATAAACTATTTTCAGTAGTTGAGAGATCATAGGAGCACCTAAGTATGGAATTTGTTTTAGGATTAGCTTGAGAATGTGGAGGGGCTATGAATATATCTTTGTTTTGGTGGATAGATTCTTGATGATGGCTTGTCGGAAAAAAATATGTCATTATGTGTGATCTTGGATCACTTGATGGAAGTAACATAAAATTTGAAACTATCGGGAGATCACCTATTGACATAGCGATGTTCTTCTACATTTGAGAGGAAAATTCCCTAATATGATGGGTTTTTGTATTTTTCGGTGTTTTATCCTAGAATCACAAGGAGACAAAAATGGGAAAAATAACTAATAGGAGAGAGGATGGATAAAGTGAAAAATGAAAGGATATGGAAGGCGAAATCCAAAAAAACTAGACATATATGAATGTTTGGATAACTCGGGATACACAAAAAGGAGTGTAAACCTCTTTCTCACGTGAGGACAAGGATATAGGAAACAATTGAACAAAATATTACAATCATCCGTAACAAAAAAATTCTTCACCATTTCTATGTTGTTTGTGTATGATGCAAAGTCCACCTACATGTATATGTAATACAAAGCTTGCATTTCATTGTATCACCTACAACACAAAAAGATGGAGGTATAAATGACATCATTCAACCATACAACATCAAAGCAAAATTTCATGGTTAGAGAGCACCAAAACCAAAAGATTGTTTTTTATTCTAATTGCCTACATTCTTTAATTCGTGAAGAGTGAATATAATATGTACACACAAAGTTGCAGCAAACTCTCTTCAGAGTTGAGAGATAAAATAGATAACCCCGAAATGAAAAATTTGACCCCTATTTATAATTTTTTCCCATTATTACCTAATAAATGACTTCCTAGTAAAAATATGACTTTTATGATTTAATATTCACTCAAGTCATGACCGAAAGTGACATTACGATTAAAATAACTTTTCCCAACAAATAAATAGAAATAGTCACTTAAATTACTTTACGAAAATTAATTTCTCAATGGAAAAATAGAAATTCACTTGAATGGAGAAAGAGAATAAGAATAATAAGTTCCAACCATGGAGGTTCCTTGCTTAATCTATTCAAGCACTTTCATTTTCAACACATGCATCATTGATAGGAGTTCACTTTCCACCACCATTCTTGACTTGATGTTGTTAAATATCATATGATCAAATCTTCATTTCCAATGGTAAAAATCATCATGAATACACTTCAAAATTGTGGTTCTATGGTAAGGAATGTATGGACAAATTTTGAGTGATATTCAATGAGTATAACTCAAACAATGAGCAAAATAGGCTCTCAAAATGTTGGAAAAATAGTATACAAGAAACTATTCTCATGAATCACATATTCTAGTTTGAGGTTTTAAAAATGATACAATATTGATCCTTACTTCAATATATTTCCAATACTTCAAATGACACTCAAAACAAAGTTCGATAATTTAGTTATAATCAAAACAAAGTTGGTTCTACCATTCCATCTCATAAGCACACTTTTTCACTTCTTTAAGAACTTGGGCACACTTATAATGAGTTCTTAAAACCTTGTGGACCTCCTTTGGAACTTCCTAAACTAAATTAATTCATAAGAACAGTCTCAATGAAGTTTTAGAACCAAACAATGCATGGGCGGTCTCTTAACAAATTTTTAGAACCAAAAAGTGCATGGGCACCCTCTCAATGAAGTTTTAGAACTAAAATATTCCTTATGTGTCCTTGGGAAGGGTCTTGTAACCTTGACCACCTCCTTAATGAAGTTTTAGAACCAATAAAGTGCATGGGTGCACTCATAATAACAAATTAGAACCAAAAGTGCCTTCAAGGATGCACTTATGATGAGATTTTAAAACCAAAAGTGCATGGGCACACTCCTAGCAACAAATTAGAACCAAAAGTTCCTTATGCACCCTTAGGAATGGTTCTTGGAATCTATATAAAGGTGATACACCTTTATGATTCTTGTGTGGAACAAAATTTCCATCCCAACGAAAAATTATAACTTCTTCCAATGCAAAGCGCCTTTAGAGTACATAATGAAACCAAAACACTCTTGTGAAGATGATGTTGGAACTTATATAAATGAAAAACATTCAATGGGAAAGGAGGAATCTTGTAGCCTGCTGATCCGAAAATCTATCAGGTGGGAAGATTTATGGATAGACGAGCGAGCCAACAGTGTGCGGGCATAGCCCTCTTTGAGACAATAAAAAGCAAAATGGTTTATTGCTATTCTACCAAAGCAGAATCTGCAAGTCCTACAAAGATGATTCTCGCCTTCAGGGTTTTGGGATCTCGTCCCAGTTGGGGTATTTTTGACTGTGAGCAGAAAGGAACGAGAGGAAGAGAGGAGATAGGATAGTTCTGAAGGGAGAAAAGAAATGAATTCCAAAGTAGAAAGGTCAGAGGGTTTATGTTTTGGGATTGGTAGTAAACAGAGCCAAACCTATTTGCATAAACGAACAAAGCAATACTGATGAGCAAATGACAAAAAAGTAGAGATAGATCTAATAGAATAAATACACAGATCTGACATAAGAAAGGTCTGATGCACATAACACACGTATTCAGCACAAAGTCTCAATATTTGTATTAATGTTTTCTTCAGTTACAAAAGGTACAAAGCCTTTCCTTCTCACTTCTATTTTTTATCTAAAAAATGTCCACCCCTTGAATACAACAAGTATTCAAGTATTTATAGAAGGAGGAGAAGAGAGAAGGCAAAAGGAACCAACAACTAAATACAAAATATCTACAAAATATCTAAAAGTCAACTATTGACTTTGGGCAACTTGGTGGATGACAACATCCCATGGTGCAACATGGATGATGTCATCATTTGTGCCAACATACTTTTAGATATTTACAAAAAGAAAGCCAAGAGGAGGAAGGCTATTCGTCATCGTCTTGCGGCTGGAAAGGAGTACCCTACTTCTGCTCAGGAGAGGCAATATGGAATTGGGCCCGGTACTCCATGAATTTGTTGATCATCGGCTAAAGTTGATCCTGGGCAGGACCCTTGGTATGATCACCAATGACCTCACAAGTCTCCCATTCATCTCTAAGTTTTTGAGGAGCTTGAAGTACTCATTACCTGCCTCCATCAGGTACCCTACAAAATCATGACAGGCCAGAAGATTATTGATGGATTCAACGTCAAAAGTGGCTTCCTCGCCCTAGCCCTGCAAGATGATCTCCTTGAAGACCCGATGGTTTCATCTCGCCTTCCTCAAGGTGAATGATGGAGTAAGTAATCCCTGAGACATCCTTAGGATAATTTGCTCCATGTGATGCATTGCATCCGTGGGCTTCCTCCTTGACCTTGTCTATCTTCTCCAGGACAAATTCCATCTGATCGACCCGGTAGTCTAAACCAGCAAGGATCTTGTTAGGTACCCTGGGGTGATCGAAGATGCCGAATTTAACTAAATCCTCGACTGAACATTCGAGCATCTTCTGGAACATCTCATGTTACAACCTGACATGGTCCAACTCTTCGGAGATAGGTCCTGCGATCGCCTGGAGTTCCTTGTTCACCTGATTAATGTTCTGATATAGCTCGGTGAACTTGACAATTACTTCCTCACTATCTTTGAGGATCTGGTCTCTCCAGGTGGATACTGCCATGCCTTGTTCACCAATCTTGGCATATTCGTTTATTTTATCTTAACTAAGGGCCTCAGGAGTTTCAGTGGTAGTTGTAGGAGGTGCACTACCCATTTTCTGCAGGGCGTGGAGAAGATGCTTGTTCTGTTCTTTTAGCAGCCTCTTCTCTTCCTTTGCTTCTTGAAGCTTCTTGCAAAGGGCATCCACCGCAGATAGGGCCTCTCCTTGAAGGCTCTCAGATGACGTTCCCATTGTGACCTGCGTCACCGTATAATCTATAGGGGACAAATCCTTTTTATCCTTTGAGGGATCGGGATACGCGATCTCCATTACTCTTTCTCCCGATGCACTCTGAGAGAAGTGGGTTATCGTTTTTTCTTCTTAGCCCCCTTCGTTGGGATGACGGAGAAGTCCATAGGTGCTATGGGGACTTTCCTCTTATGTTGACTCAGGTGCTGGGAGATCCATGCTAGACTTAAGGGAGAAGAAGGAACGGCGGAAGAAGAAGGAGCAACTACAAAGATACTCGGGGAAATGAGTTGAGACGCTTGGGGGGCGGTATTGATAAAGAAGTCGAACCTCCAACGCTTAAAGGGTTAGGAGCTACTGTAGGAGAGAGAAACTATGGGGAATGGGAGCCGAGAGATGAGGGAAGAAATACTAGGGGACAGCTCCGCGAGGGAAGAGAAGATAGAAGAAGAGGAAAGGGGAATAGTAGAAGATGGGGGAGAAGACACAACCAAAGGAATGGTTGCATGGGTGATGGGAGGAGAAGAAGGAGGAGTGGGGGAAGGGACGGTGAGAACCTCCATGGTTGTAGTAGTGGCAACATCCTGAGTGGATGTACCTATAGGAACACTCTCTGCCGCTTCTTTCTCTGGAGATACCAGAGTTACAACCTGTTCTTGTGCGGTGGAGGGAGGGCTAAGAGGAGCTTCTTCTTGGGTGGTGCTTGACTCTCCCTCCTTATCTTTACCTTTTCCCTTCGGTAAATGTTTTGGTCTGGCGGGTGCATTGCCCAGAGGGGATGTGGTGAAATCTACCCCGAGGTAGATGAGGCCGTTATATCTGCACCAATGCTCTGTGCGCTGTAATGTGCCCTTAACCCTCTCCTCGATGGTCTGAGGTGCCTTTGTCCTATCAATCGCAGCAAATGGCCAGTTGTCCCCATCCGTGTCTAGATATACCTGATCAACTTCTTGATCGGTTGTTTGGAAACCTTTTGGGACGATGGCCATGCCATATTGAATAATTTCTGCCAGGGCTAGGCGGGAGTGATCCTTTCTCCTGAGTTTGACCTCGTGATACAGGTCGATGTAGATGTCCTCGATCTGTGGAACATGGATCGGATTGAATTTTACCTTTGGGAGGTAATTTCTTGGATCAAAGGTGCTCCTTGCCGGGAAATTGTGCTTTAGGTTAAGCAGCTCCAGTTCTATGAACATTTCCCGAGATTTGGTGTGAGAAGTGCAAGTGTACCTTCCCCTGTGAGGGGGAAAGGAGTTCCACCCTTCTTTCTTTTCAGGCACTTCTCGTGATATGTTATGAGCTTCCTAGATAGCTCCAACAAGATCAACTTAGGGCCTGTATACCTTGCAATTTGGTGGGCTCCCCCAAGAAGTTGGCTACTCTGAGATAGGTGAAGGTGGGGAATTGCGTAAATAATGCCCCCCACTTCTCGGTTGTAGTGACTATGCTCTTGGTCGTCCGACCGTGAGTCATATTGGGCCTCAAAAGGCAGATGATGTCGTAGAAAAAGGCATCGTTGATCTTGGTGAACTGTGGGATGTTGTTCTCCAGCTTCAACTCTGGGTAGTATTCGTATATTTTCACCTGAGGCCAAACCCCACATCAGCTCAACACTAGATAGTCCTTCTCTGAGGTCACAGGGATAGACTACACAGAGTTCATTTAGAACCTCCCCATTATGGTGAGTTGTTGGAGCTGCTCAGAGATGGTGCTGCTTATGATTTCTACCCACTCAAAACACTGATCAGGCACGTTCTTATTCATCATTTCTAGATACCTGAGCATCCATTTTTGGAAGTAATGGGAATTAGAAAGCCCAAATACTCTACTTAGGAAGGTGATTGTATCACTCAGTTCCTCAGAGAAGTCGCTGTGGTGAATAACCTATGGCCACCTGGTTATCACCTTCTTATTCTTCAAATACACTTCGTTCATTAACTGCATGCACTTGTCTTTGTTTTCCTCCCACGCCTTGATGCAGTCCTCTTGGCTTATAGCCACAAAATGTTGGTGGTGGGGAATACCTAGCATGATCTCGAAGTGTCAGGCAGTGAGGTTGATTATGACCTCACCCTTTTCATTCTCGACACACCTTGTGTCTTTGTTATAACAACGGGCCACCACCATCATAAATTTGTTATTCACTGCACTAACGGGGATTCCCCCAATGAAATTGCAGACCACTGCCCACTAGTTTGTCCATCCAAGGACTGCCTGTGACCCTCCTGGTTCTAGCCCAAAAATCTTCCATGTCGATGTGGCCAAGCTCGGAATCCCTGATGTCTAGGTTACATTCTGCCTGGGACTCGGGCATTCTGACCCTTTGATATTTGTATTTCATCTCTTCCTCTGTGAGTTTGGCCTTACCCTTTGACTTGGTTGGCCTTTTGCTTGATGTAGACATATGCGAATCTGAGTTCAGTTGTTGATCTACAAGAAGAAGGAGCGAAGTCCAACACATAAGAGCCATGTTAGTTGCCGATTATCCATCAAGGCTTTACAGAATGAGGAGTTAGCAATTTAAAAGCCTCTGGCGTAGGGCGCAGGAAATTTGCAGGTTGTAGGGTCAAAAGGATGGCACAATCGAAGCGTAACATTGCAAGGAAGATAATAGCGCCACGAAGGGTGCAAAGGTGCGAGAAATATGTATATAACATCATTGTTGTTGTAGACAGATGTGCGCCTGCGCCATTATATGAGGTTTTATACTGGGCACAAATAAGTTTGGTGTTGCATGGGGTAGGATGCACCAACAAAGACAAATATATGACATGTTGCATGGAATTTTTGTGCACCAAGGGCGCAGCATCAATGTGTGTATCACTAACTTTGTGTGCATCAAAGGGGCCTTTGGCGCGACACAGGAAAGGATTGCATAGCAAAATTTACTTGGTGTAAGAAAGATTGTGCTGCGCCAGGTGGTTAGGATTTACTTGGTTTTGTATGGTGCAGAAAGATGAGTATTGTAATCGAGAGACAGTGCGCCTTCGTGGCGCGACCGTGTTTTATGTGACAAGGATGGCGATTGCGCCAAGAGGAAATCAAGCAGCCTTAACTAATACTTCTTTGGTTTCTTTCTTCCCGATGGTTTTTGCGGCTTCAGCCGCCTTCAACATGGATTTTGATAGTGAAGGGGGACAGAGCAAAGAAGATTTTGGGTTCATTTTTGAGACAAAGCCCTCTAGGCCAACAGATCTGGAAGGAGGGTGAAACTGGCTTGGGAGGGAAAGTTACAAAATGGGCTGGAGGGGTTTATGGTTTCTTCAGATTCATTTTATCACATCCCACAAACAACCAAACCAAAACAAAAACACAAGAAGAGCAAGGACCACTTACTCGAATATATATAATGAGAGAAACAAAGTGGGGTCGACGAACGTGACACGAGGATGACGGGAGCGCTGACAGGTGCAAAGGAATAAAGTTTTCACGTGTTTTTAATTGTGAAAATGATAGGGTGATGCGCCTATATATAGCCAAAAGTGTAATAAATGTGCCACCCACTTTTTAAAAGGGCGCACTTAAATACATGTCAACATGAAAAAATTTGCGCCCTTTGGCGCGGATATACGTCTTTCAGCAAGGAAATATCTGCACCTTTAGCGCAAATTTAGGACTGTCAACACCAGATTTTGAGCGCCTTGGCGCAGTAATTAAGGGCGCAACATTTTTACTGTTGACAGGATGGCGCATGCGCCTCATCACAGGCAAGAAAGGCGCATCATGGGGAGGCGCAACAATTGTTGTGTTAACACTCCAAAGGTTGCACCAAAGGAATAAAGGGGGTGCAAATTTATTCTATGTTGTATAGACAAAAGCTGCACCTAGCCAAAAAGGACCAAAATGACTAAGTTCAAGAAACCAGATTTTCCGGAAAGGGATTTTACACCATTTTGAATGCTGAGGAACCCTGAAAGGGAACCGAAACAAAATTTTGGTAAGGTTATCTGTAAAATTTCCCTTGTTAATTTTACAGGATAACATAGCCAAGAAAAAAATATGAGAGTTCCTTCTAACAAGTGCTTCTTCCACTCGAAACACTTCGAGTGTTTTGGGAACATATCTTCTTAATTCATTCCACTTGAGCTACACGATGGCATATCATGAGAACTAACCAAAGGGGTGAAAGTGAAGGTTGATAGGAGGTCAAGAGGTGAAAAAAGGAAGTTTGTGGGAAAATTAATATTGGATAAAGAAAACCAAGGGGATCCTACGATAGAAATCATGTTATCAAGGAATTTTTTTGAAACCTTAGAGGAGAATTTGACATGATAACTTGGCTCATTTCATTTCTTGTAAGAAGACAAGTGATATTACCCATGTTGCACATATGTTTATCAAGGAAGTTGTGATGTTGCATGGATTGTCACACACCATTATATATTATAGATATTTCAAATGTATGGGAAATTATTTTCACACACTATGGAAGAAACTCAACACTAAGTTACAGTTTAGTTATTTGTATTACTTGCAAATGGATGGATGGATAGAATTTGTCAACTAGAGTCTAAGGTAAGAACATGGGATGTTGTTCTTTCATAGGAATTTTTTTCATAAAATAACTCTATCTATAAAAGCACTAGAAAATATCCTTTTTAGATTGTGTATGGGAAAATCCTAAGCATAATTGTGGAGTTGAGGGAGTTATATCCTGAAGGAGGGAAGAGTTCAAAAGTAGAATATTTCACATAGTACATGAAGGAATTGCATGATCAAGTGCATAAGTAGTTGGAGAAGAGAAATGTGTAATATAAATAGTGCACAAAATAATGAAGGATACATTTGAATTTGAAGTTGGGAGACTTAGTTTTTGCACATCTTAAGAGAGAGAGGTTCCCATGAGGAACTGATGATAAAATAAAGTGAAAGAAGATTGGACCATGTAAAATCCTAAAGAAGTTAGTAAAGATTTCATACACGGTAGAACTTCTATAAGGAATAGATATATCACTAATTTTGAACATCAAAACTCTATACCGGTCTTATAAAGGGAAAACGTGTGGAGAATAAAGTCAAACAAATGTAACTTGGAGATGTCAACTACCAAAACAAAACCCAAAGAAATTGGAAATAATTTTGGAGGAATGAATATCAAAGAAAATGTGTATAAAAGAACACAAATAATATATAGTAAAGTGGAGGGACAAAGAATTCCATGTTCCATCTTAGCCTAGTGAAGCAATAATTGCAAGATTTGGCCATTCCATTAGAGACTTTAGAGTAACACTTATGTTGGGGCTTAAGTTTCGTCTTTCCTCTAACAAGGGTTACATACATCATTATCTCAAATTTATATCTTTTATGGGTTATTTCTTTCCTCGTGGTTTGACTTTAAAGAAAAATTATCCCTATGAAACTCTATATAAGCAATTCAAATGCACTTATTGACCTCACCCGCACTTTCAATCACTCCTCAAGTTCAAATCACTTAAAAGAAATCCAAATCTCCCCCAAATATCCCTAAAGTAGTGGCACACAATAAGAGAAACCCCTACATATTTTTGAAGCACTCCAAACTAGGTCATAAATTCAAGCTTCCCAATCTAAATACCATTCAATCCAATTCAATCACTAAGTAAACAACTAATTGTAAGAATTAACGAGTGATTTAATTCGTTGCATCCATATAGATATCACGTCTTTGAGTGGATAAATATGTGGAGTTTGAGGCCTCTTTATAGTAGTGTTAATATATTCATTGTATGAATTGCATTTCAACCCGAACATTAACCTTTTTGCAAAGGTTTCACCTATGGTTAAAGTTTTGGGTCTTTTCAAAATTTTCACACATTTTTAGACCTAATTTATCACAACAAGACATATTTTAGTTAGTTTTAAGGGCACAAAAGTTACATAGAAACAACATCTCTTTGGATAACGCTAAAATAACGTGGGATGTCAGAAAATGGTTAGGCATATGGATGTAATAGGTTGCAAATTACGAAATAAAATAAATAAGATGGCCAAAAGGAGGGGGTTAATTAGTACTTTCTTCACTCAAGAACCTTCTAAATAGTAGTATGAGACCGAGATAAATAAATGTCTAAAGTGCATGATTTTGTGACTACATTTTCCCCCACTTTGTGTTGTTGAGCGTAAATCTTGGTAAAATAAAGCGGTAGAGATGTGTACCGATGTCCATGAAGAGTGTAGTACAAAATGTGCCGAATGACTAGACAAAAGTGTGGAATGATAAAAATATGGAGGAGCGTGGAAACTATAAATGAAAAATGTGCAAAGATAAATTATGAGAGTGAACCTAGGGTGAAATGTGTGTGTGTAGTTGTCATGATGTGTAGTGTACTTGCATGGTTAGTATGAAAGGTGTGCCGATGTGAAGTGTTGTTTTCATTGTTGTTGTTGCCCCCAATTTGACTGCTTGTTTCTCATACGGCCAGACCTACAAGGATAAAATGATCAAGTAGTCAAATATGTATGTATGTAAATGTAAAAACGTTATGTAAAATACACATGTGTATAGAAATGTGTAAAACACGCAAGTATAATGTACGTAAAAATAAAAGTGTAAATGGAACATGTGCACCTGATCCATGTCAAGAGAAATAATGTAGAAGGATATCTTATACTACAAGTTTTTTGGGCGATCTCACGCCACCCTGGCTAAAGAAGTTTAGGTAGGAAATGATCTATGTCCTCTAAACTCTAACCGTTTCTGCTAAAATGTGTGTGAAGAGATCTTTGTACTATCCTGGTTTTTTGGGGATCTAACACCACTAGTTGAATTAGTGTAGAGAGGCACACCCACTGTAACCTCTAAGCCTATAACTACTTCTTAGAAATGCCAAGGACACCATGTCCTATAAAATCCGTTGTGTATGGGGTTCGTAGATTGGTCTGAACCCACTCATTGTATGTGACTAAACTGGTGTAAATATGTTGTGTTAGTATGTAAAACCCCCAAATGATGCCCCCTCTTTGGGGGTTCATGTGATGTCGCTGATAGGAGACATGCAGCCCCAAAAGAGGACCAACCGCATGTACATTGTAACCATGGAAAGTCCTTGGCGTAAAACCAAGACACACAAAAATACGAAGGTTGACCAAAGAAAAGTGTAAAGAAATATTGCATGCATATAGACAACATGTGTAAGTTATGCAAACAATGTGAACACGCAAGAAGCAAATAAGCCACACAAAGCGGGCTACAAAATGCTACATCACTCATGATGTCGCAAGACACGTAAGGCCATCATGGCTGCAAACAACAACAAGTGTGCACACAATCATAAGGCAAATCCCGCATACAAGAAGCAAACAATGGCTGACAAGTAGAAACAAACAAATAAGAAGTCGTGGATACATGTAATCCTACAAAAAAATTGTTGCACATGGAACACCCATTAACATGTTAGAGAAATAACCCATATGTCAAAGTGTGTATAACAAAGTAATGTAAGATGCTAAGTACAAAATGAAATAATAGCACCTGGAAGAGACGAATTTGGATGCCCCCAGTGACCAATGTAGGAAGGGTAAAAGGCAAACATACGTGTTACGTGTAATGGTCTTGTATATGTGATCACACTAAACAAAGGCATGAACTCGCATGTGTGGATGATATAGATAATGACATATAAGAAATTAATCTAACATGTGTAGTAAAGTGATCATGTAAAACACTAGTAAGCAAGAGTAAATGCCCCCAACATAATGCAGTATGTTGTGGAAGGATGGAATGGAATGCAAGATGGAATGATAGGATCCACATGCCCCCAAGTGAATGGAAATGTATGCAACGAGGTTCATTTTGTTTTCCCCTCGAAGTCAAGAATGAACCATAAATGAGAGTGCGTCATCGGGAAATGGTTGAGTAGTGTGAGTTGTGTCTAATGCGTTGTGATGAATGTGTATGTAGCGGTGATGAGATGTAACATATAAAAAAAGAGGTGTCTCGAACCCTATAGCCGAAGTGTATATCACGACTTGATGAATGTATGTGTGATGATTTAGCCTAACCATATATCACTATAAAGTGAATGGGTGAGTGATGATTTATCCCTAAGCATATATCATTCCATGATGATAGAAATAGGTGACGATTTAGCCCAAAATGTATGTCACTGCAAAATGAAAGGAGGGAGTGGTGATGTAACCTAAGGTGTATACCACTACAAAAATGATAGAATAGGTGACGATTTAGCCCGAAGTGTATGTCACAAGGTTGGCAATGTCACATGATGAAATGTCGCATGGTAAATGGTAAAATAGTAAATGTGTGATGAGTGTAAGGTTCATTTGATTGGTAAACCCTCGATAGTCGAGTATGGACTGAGGAATTAAAGTGTGTCATATGGTGGTAAGTGCAATGCATAGAAAACAATGTAGTATAGGTGGTGGTGAGAATAAATGACCATGTGATGAGTAGGATTTGTAAATGTGCAGTGTTAAGCATGTGTAATGTATAATGTAGACTGTAACATGTGTAGGTAGTCTAGTAATGTAGAATGTAGGGATGAAATGTAAAGCTAGACTCATATGTAATGTAGACTAGCGTAGTATGTAGAATATATGTGATGTATAAATGCACAATGTATGATGTGACTAGGTATAGGTTATACGTAGATAGCCTAATAATGTATGTAAAGTGTAAGATGAATAACATATGGTCATAAACGCGTAGATGATAGAATTATTGGAAAAATAGTAGAAATGTGTGATGTAGGAATGCATAAATGTCAAAAGATTAGACGCGCAATGTGTGTGATGAATTGTAAATATGTAATGCATAGAGTGCAATGTGTGGGGTTCAGTGTAATAATAATCCCTCAATAGTCAAGTGTGAACCAAAGCACAAGAGTGCGTCATCGAGGTAATGATGGTGTTAGGACGTGAAATGCAAAGCCCTGTGTGATAATGTAAAGATAATGGATGCAAGAGTAAGTGGGGGTGTATTAGGTGTTATGTCCCCCAAGTATGTTTGAGATAAAGGTAGCTAAGAGACATTGTCAATGAGATCATCATTGTCATGATCAAAACCTATTGGAGCTGCATCAGAAACCTGATAAGTTATATAATGGGGAGGTTCATATAGGGACCCATTGCGGCGAGTGTATAGATATTCATCGTGTATTATTCATCAAGTAAAGGTGATGGGTAGACAACCATGGGCACACCAACGAGAGATATTTGGAACATAAGTAGGAGAAGAATCATTAGAAATAGAGATAGCACCAAAGGGCATAGGAAACGTGAGTGAAGAGTGGAGGGGATCTATTATACCACCAATATAGTCGAGCCAAGACTGTCCTAGTGTGAGTGGGGAGGCACGAGAGGTATGTGCAACAAAGATTGTTAAATGAAAAACCCGCAAGCCATAAGCCGAGTGTAATGTAAAAGTAGCCATGATAAATATGTGGTGAGTGAAGAGGAGGTAAGATGTCATTAAGTGTCATACCAAACCTAGACAAACATCACGTGTACAAATAGTATCTAAACAAGTGGAATCAATAGGGATGTGTTGCCAAAATGACTTGTTGATAAATAATGTGCATGTAAAGGGAGGTCATGGGTTATTCTTGGTAGAGGAGTAGATGAAATAACGTTGACATTTTGAATATATCCTTTATAAAGACCATGACATTAGTAGAGGGAGGAGTTTTGAATCGATATTCTCCTGGACCATCAGCCACAAAGGTTTCCTCAAAATAAGTATCATTTACACCAAGAGGAGTAAAATCAAGTTGTTGCAATGATTTGTCTGTAAGTTCTATAACATCTACCTCACCATCAGAGTCTTCGGAAGTGTCAGTGTGAGCATCATTGTGTTGTGTGGCACTATCAAGTATGTTAGTAGGTGGTTTTGTAGTCAAAGGAGTATAAGGTGTCATAACTGGTGGAGATGAAACACTAATAGGGATGAATACTATAGGTGAAATAATAGTCATAGTGTGAGTGGAAATAGCGAAGCGTTGATGGTTGTAGTAGGTGATTGTGAGACGCTAGACTGCCCAATGTCATATGTGTCAAGACTAGCATATGGAATACTGTTGTGGAGGTGGTATGGGCATAACAATAATAGGATCTATATGATAATACTTGAATGGATCAAGATCAACGGTAATAGTATGTTCATAGCCATTATGTCAAAATTTGACACATTGGTGAATTGTAGATGGAATTGCTTACATTGTGTTAATCCAAGGTCTTCCTAACAAGATATTGAATTGAAAGGAGGTATCAATGACGTAAAATTTAGTGAGAATAGTTTTAGGTCCAACCCGAATATGTAATGAAATGGTTCCTAAGCATGTGCAAGTGGTAGAATCGTAACCACGAATGAGAGTAGAATTTTGGGAAATAAGGGTATCGCTTATACCTAATTACTTGTAAGAGTGAATGAGCACAAATATTAACAATGGATCCATTATCAATTAGAACTCACTTGATACAAGTGGTGCTAACAACGAAAGCGATAATGAGCAAAGGAGCACATGGATTGCTTTTAGCAAAGGGTGGCATATCCTCATCAGTAAAAGAGATAGTACGTGGTAAATTATGAAGAGATTGCATAATATGTGCAAAGGCCTCCGTAGAGTTATCATGTTCAATATGAATAGCACGAAGGGCAGCTTTTAATGTGTTACAACAATCTAGCGCATACGTAGTAAGTCATAGAGGGAGATCTTAACGGGTGTATTTTTAAGTTGTTCAATAATTTCATAGCCCTTAGAGGAGGTACCCGGAGTTGTTGGTGTAATGGGTGGTGCAATAGATATGGGTGGAGCAATTAGTGGAGTAGGACGAGTGCAATGAGTAGCAACAACATTAATGGTTGGATCAGCCTTATGTGTGATAAAGCGAGGAGGATGTTGAGTGCGTACATGCATGGAATTAGCAACGGTGATAACTATGCCTGAGATCTTAGTGGGTGCATAAGTAGGATAATAAGATTGAGACATTACTTGATAAGGGGATGACATGATCAAAAAGGAGGTGTTGGAATGTGGGGTTCACCAAAATGATTAACTAAAAATAGACTAAACTAATGTAGTAGTTATGGTAGTTAATCTAATCTAGGAGGACATAAAACGTTGTAAATAAATGTGCTAAAGTAATATAAAGTAACTAAATAATTAAACTAATGGAAATAAAACCCTAATGTTCAAGAAGAGGGTGAGGAAAGAACTCAACTAAAAACTAGTGACTATCGCAGAGTGTGGAGTGGAGAAAATAGGAGCAGAACAATTGTGTCGTGGTCCTACGGAGGACAAATCTAGGTGATATGGTTGGAATGGGGTGCCTAAGAAAGGACTGGGGTGCCTATAGGCATTCTAGAAGGTAAAATAGGTGCCTTGGTCTATGGAAAAGCTTTGGAATTGGTTCTTACGGGGGTCGAAAGGTGGTCTGAAACCCTCGTTATGTGTCGTGTCGATTCACTATCTTGCGCATTATGTTCGAATATTCCATGAGGAAGAATAACTGAGCGTTACACTACATTTTGGACTCAAATGTGGTTCGTGTGTGTGTGTACATGTCGTGCCCTAGGTTCTCTTGTGTTAGTTGCACTTTGTGAAAATAACGAGCAATAACTAAATGTAGAAAATGTAATAGTATGTGTGCATGGAATAAAATAGAATCCCTCCCCTATGAAGTGTGATGCAAACTTCCTAGCTTGTGCCTTGATGATGGATCTATGTGGATGCAAATGCAATAAATGGATGCAACTCTAGATGAGTGATAGTAGTAGATGATGCTAAGTCCCTCATTATGGTCTCATAACTTTGTATTTATAGGGTTCTCTGCTCTAATTTTGTAATTAACCCCGAAAAGGCCGACCACAAGAAAGATAAATATGAAAAATGAATAGAAGAGGCCCAAAAAGTGGCGAGAAAGTGCTAGAAGGATTAGGGCGCCCCCTGTGGGACCAAGGCACCTATAGGTGCCCTAACATTGAACTTGGGTGTCCCTTACTAACGCTAAAATAATGCGAAATGCCGAGAAAATGGTTGGGCATATGGGTGCAATAGGTCGAAAATTATGAAATAAAATAAACAAGATTTCCAAAAGGACGGGGGTTAATTAGTACTTTCATCGCTCAAGAACCTTCTAAATAGTAGTATGAGACCGAGATAAATAAATGCCTAAAGTGAGTGATTTTGTGACTACACACAATATATCTAACCTAATTAACTAATTCTAAAACCATCAAAACTAGGTTTAGAAATGTATCTTGAATATCGCAAGATTTGACAACAGTGTCAAGATTTGATATTGGAAATGTGAATCTAGATGCAAGATAAAACTAACACAAAAAATGGAAGTAATAAATAACTTTTTCTAAAGTATTTTGTACTCTCTTGGTAGTGTTTGAACGCTTTCAAGAAAAATATTAGATATGTGTAATTTTTTATGAACGAGTTTGTTTAGTTCATATCTCCAAAATCCTTTCTTATATTCATGTAATTTCACTTTGATCAATTACACCACAAATCATACAAATCCATGTTAAAAACCTAGGAGGTTAAATATAGGATGTCTACGTACTCCTTATTTTCTTATTACTTATCATTGTTACAAAGAATAGAATAATGCATTAATATACAAAGGAGGAAGAGGAAATGTAGGTTGAACCTTTATATTGGTTGGTAACAACCTCTTCATAACTATTCATCGGTTCTTCGTCTTTATATAACAAGATCTACAAATTTGCACAAAGGTCTGATGTTGGCACTACAAAAGTTGTGTGCTAGATTGTAGAGGAGTTAGGAGTTCAAGGTGTAATGTTGAAGTGTAATTTCCCAATGGACATATTTTTGCCCTAGACGGATTTTAGGCAATCCCAACTTTAAATGCAACTTGTAGACAAAATATCAAACAAGTATCACACATATCTGAATTAAATAAGGAAATGCGACTTGGGTTAAGTGGAAAACCCACACCAATCTGCCTCTAAATTTATATCTTTCCACTCAAATCTAGTACCACTAATTTATAAAGCCCAAATATGTATAAAATTGTAGATTTTAGATGTAAACAAGGCTGCAATAAATTATTTAAAAACCTTGTCTGCAACATAACTTCAAAAATTCATATCTTTTGCTAGAGAAGTCCAAATGAGCTGAAAATTTGGATCTTAGGCCACAAAAATATGAAGAATAATATTCCAAAATTAGATTTCACACAGAAAACACAAAACCCTAATTTTTCCCTAAAAATTAGGCCACCCAAAGACATTTAGGGCATCAAATCGACTCCAAAAATTAAGAAAACAAACTACTTTGATTCCCAAACAAATCAGCCCCGAATCAACTCCAATAATAACAAACTAGGGTGGATCTTTCACCACCGAAGAGTGCCCTACTAGCTAGGAATGGATCTCTCACCACCGAAGCTAGGGTCCATGTGGGATCTTACTCCACAAGCTAAAGAAAATCCAAGCGTGTATCAAAAGCTACAAGCTTAAGACACAAATCGAAAAATATCAAATGGTTATGCAATGCCTTCCCCTCAAGTCGACTTCTCCTTATAAAGGAAGAAGAGACCCAAAACAACCTCTGAATATCCAATTAGTTCATAAGGATTTTCCTATGCAAGCATTTAATATTTTCCCATATTAAATGTTTTTCCCAACAAATTTTCCCTCCTAATGCAAGTCACGTTTTTCTAGGGAGACACATAGTAAAATGGGCATTTATCCTTTCTATGTCCCCATTCCCTTTCTAAGGAAAGTCGCCTTTTCACCTAGGATGGATAACAATTTATATTTGGGCCTTTTCCATCCTAGATTTAATAATTATTAAGTCATATAAATTATTATAAGTGCTCTATATATATATTTTCTTTTATTAATGGCACTTTATAATAATTAAATATAACTTAAGTCACCCTTATATTTTTCCTTTGGCCATCGAGTTGACAAAATAGGCCAAAGATCTAAAGTATTTTGTACTCTCTTGGTAGTGTTTGAACGCTTTCAAGAAAAATATTTGATATGTGTAATTTTTATGAACGAGTTTGTTTAGTTCATATCTCAAAAATCCTTTCTTATATTCATGTAATTTCACTTTGATCAATTGCACCACAAATCATGGAGGTCAAATATAGGATGTCTACGTACTCCTTATTTTCTTATTACTTATCATTGTTATAAAGAATAGAATAATGTATTAATATACAAAGGAGGAAGAGGAAATATAGGTTGAACCTTTATATTGGTTGGTAACAACCTCTTCATAACTATTCATCAGTTCTTCATCTTTATATAACAGTACTACAAATTTGCACAATGCAATGTTGGCACTACAAAAGTTGTGTGCTAGATTATAGAGGAGTTAGGAATTCAAGGTGTAATGTTGAAGCCAATGGTTAAATAAGATCATGACACAAAGAAATGTTGCGGTGTTGTGAATTATTTGAAGTATCACACCCTCATAGTGATTAAATTATTTTATTTTAGTATTTAGTTTAGCATTTTTAGGAAAATAAAGCACATGTTCAAAGTGTTTTTGCAAGTATTTTGTAACTAGGAGTTATTAGGTGTTCTATGTAGATTTGATTAGGATTAGATTGGATTAGATTGTGACAAGGAGTTAAGTTTTTGCAATCCCATCACTTTATTTAGGATTAGTTTTAACGATGGTTATATTCTTGATCTGGTTATATTTATAATGTAAATTTAGTTGTTCTATATCTATAAATATTGCAGCTTGTTTTTATTAATACAATGATCATTTTAATTTCTTTCACTTCAATTTTTGGTTTTACAAAATTTGGTATCAAATCCTATTTTGCAAGTATTTGATTAGGTGAAGGGAGTGAGAGAGAGGATTGAAGGTGTCATCAAAAATAAAAAAATTCAAATGAGTTGCAAATTGAAAAAAACCGATTTCTGCAAACAATGTTTTTAGGCGGTCACGGGAGGAACACTTTGGGCACTCCACACTCTAAATCCCATTTCTAGTTTATGATATTTTAAGTAAAAATCTAGATGTGTTGTAGATTTTGGAGGTCTGAACTCTTCAAGTGTTGCAAATCTGCACTCGTGTCTAGAGATCCCTCATATCCAGGCTTGACCATGTCTTACATGAGCTCCTCATAAGCCATCTTGGCTCACCTTTTTCCATCATATAAATTTGATCTACTCATAGATCTCAATATTAATATGCATATAATCCAATATCTCACATCTTGCATTAAGATCACCTTTCAACTCAATCATATTGATCTCTCCACTCCCCTCATCATTCTCCCAACTTGGCTACTTGAGTTGAATAACCTCGGTGAACTCCTTGCAACTTGAGATTTTACTTGCTCACGGAGGTTAGTTTTGTGATCTCTCTCTTAGCCAACTCATCCTGTCTTGCATAAGCCCCTCACAAGCCATTTCAACTTTCCTTTTTCCTACATACAAACCCAATCTACTTGTTGATATTGACCTTAATATGCATCCAACTTGATTTCCTTGCATTCAACCCCAAGATCACCTTCTAGTTTGGTTGCAAAGATCTCTCCACTCCCGCATCATCCTCCCAACTTGGTATCTAAAGTTTAATAACCCCAAAAACTCTTTTCATCTTGATTTTCCTACTTTCTCACATGATTTTTCCTTACAAGCTACCCCTAACTATGTTGAATTTAGCATTCGAGATCCTATGGGATTGTCCCCACACCAAGCTCCACCCCATAACTCACCCAAAAAAATATCTCTAAGCTATACACACATCCGAGAAACTTGTACCACAAAACATAAGCTTACTCATTCCTCTATCAATTTAAATACGAGACCTCTCATCTTGGATCACCCCTACGATCTACCTCCTCCCTCCTTTGGTATATTATCTCTCCGGTTCAAGCCAAACTCAATTTACACCATCTCACTCGTTATACCCCTATTTTATTTAATCACCAACTCGGTTCGAAAGTGAGCTCCATAAGGCTCATATGTACTTCACACAATAGTGTCCTTTACATTCCAATACTCCAACCCGATTTGGTCCTTTGGTTGCACATCTCACAAAACCTTGCATTACACCAATGGAGGTAAAAGTAGTGGATACACATAAAGTCTACACTTACTTGAATACCAAAAAGTAAAGGTCGAAATGTAATTTGAATTAAAAACATGGAAGCTCAAGTTGTCCTATCACCATAAATTCTTCTTTTAAAATCATTTCTATATATTTTAAAATTTAAATTCAAATTTCCCCCTTCACGTAACATCAATGAATTCAAATTGCTTTGGTTAGCTAAGTGATTGCTAAGGAAATTAGCACAAAAAGGTCATGGGTTTGACCCACCCCAATCTGAACTTTGTTATATTGTGTAATTTTGATTTTTTCTTGAACAAACCTAACTTGCCCCTTTATACACCAAAGCCACTACTTGGTCCTCTTTGCTTTAGTGTCATATATGTCAATACTTTGCATTGAGACTTGTGGAGTTCAACCCACACACCCCTAATTTTTTGATTAATTTTTTTTTACAAAAGGGGCTCTTACATAAAACCCAAAAGGGATTAAAAAATTCAAAGGGTGCAAGCATAATTAAAGGGGGAATTTTTCTCCAAAGAAAAACCCTATTTTTACAAAAATATAAAGCTAGGGAAGGTCCATCTAACCCAAAATTTCCAAAAAAAAATCAAAAATATTAAAAAAACAAGGGGGTCCATTTCCGCATTCTATAAGAAAAATAGGTGCAATCACCTATTAAAAGTAAAAATACAAAAAAACAATTTTTGTAATATGGGCATTTTTTCGATGTAATGCATATTATAGTACTTTTTTGTATTAATTTACGAGGTTGCCATATCAACTATAAAACATCGTAAAACTCACAAACTGTAAAATTAATTCTATAAATGCAAACACAAGAGCTTTTGATCTTAGTAACATTTGATATATACAAATTCTATAAATTCACGCTTATTGGTAAAGTTGTTATGATTGGACTACTCAATATATGCTTAATATAGTTACAAAAATAGAATTTATGACATCATCCCTATAAATGGTCAAGGAGTAATAAGGAAAATGCACTCACATCCATTCCCTTTGTTTCCCATTTTCCCAATCGCTAGGCATAAATCTTGAAATTGGGATGATTTTACTATATCAAGACTCGTCACCCATGTACAAGGTCATTCTGTAAGAAAGTTTCATTGATTAGATAGATCCCTTTTATGTGTTGTCTAAGTGCCACATACCACTCTTCTCTCACGTAAATTAACATATCTATCATGTATGACCACACATATTGATAGGATGAGCTTATTCCACATACCTATGGGTATATATGAAGGGCACATATATATAGAGGTTAGGTATATCATATAAATGGTATATATAATGGCTTCCTTTTTAAAGTGATAAGGTACCAATCCATCTCCCACAATTCGGTTTGTGCACAATCACAATGGTCTTAAATTATTTCTACACTATTCAAATCTCCTAAGAGGAGATAATTATGTTGCATGGAAGACTATAGTTAAGACTTGTTTAGAAAATGAAGATCTATATTCTCATTATGGATGGATCCTTTTTATGGCATGTTAATGACACTAAAAACGAATGAATGTTTGACAAGGAAAATTAGAAATCCAAGTTCATCATCATATTTGAAGTTATAGATGAGGTACAACTTCACATAAGAGATGTTGACACCAAAAAATAAACATGAGACAAACTCAATATTATCTTTGAGACAAATAATCAAAATACCACTCTCTACTTTTAGTAGCCAATTACATACTTTGAAGTTGAAATCCTCTGAATATGTAAAAGCCTTTTTGTAGAGAATCACAACATTAAGGACCTCCTTATTAGCACTAGAAGAAGAAGTGAAATATGCATCACTCATACGCATTATCTTGAGAGGTATTCCACCCTCATACTATAAGGTGTTTGTCACCACACTTAATGTCACGTATAAGAAACCAATATTCAAATAGTTGGTCAACTTGTTGCAACAAGAGGAATCCATATAGCATGAGGTAGTTGATGAAGACCGTGCACTTTTTTTGAATCAAAAGGGGAAGAACAAACATAAGATCAATTATAAAAAAATATCACAACAAAATGGCCATGCATCAAGTATAAAAATCCATATTCTATTTGTAAAAAGGTTCATGATATCAAGAAGTGTTGAGTACAATGGGTTGACTAATAAGTCTTCAAATTCAAAACCCAACTAACAACATCAATCCTCAAAAAAATAAAAGTCTTTAAAACAACAAATCCCATAGAAAAGAAAAATTGGAATGAGAAATAACAACCTAGAAACATTTCCAATTAGGAAGATGATCACTCGATGGGGACCAATTGTATGTTGCACAAACAATGGATGAATCATCCTTACAAATCTCCATCTTGTATGCAAACTTAGGCACAACTAGGCACATGACATGACACAAGGATTAACTCACCTCACTTATTCCATCTCCCATTAAAGATTTAGTTTTCTTGGAGGATGATAATTCCTATAGATTTCGTGGTACTAGAAATATCAAGTTGCCTCTAAACACCAAAGACTATAGAAGCACAAATTTATTATATGTCTCGGGCCTTACAAAAATTATAGTATCTCATTAGTCAACTATTAGACCAAAATATTTTATTTGAAATTGAATACATAGGTGGAAAAACAACGTGCCTCATTACAGATAAAGGAAGAAAGTTCCAAATTTTTAAATGTGAGTGTTTATATCAACAAAATGTTTGAATTAGACATTGTTCCATACAAAAATCAAGCACTTATTGATAAGGATACTGATTCTACAAATTTATGGCATCGAATACACGTGCATGTTAGTTTTGGGTACCTAGTATCACTCAACTAAAATCAAATGATTCAAGGTTTTCCATAGTTAAAGAAATAAACATATATCCACACCGGTTATTTAGTAGGGAAGAAACATTAAGAACATTCCACTAAGAATCCATATAGAGCCATATGCAAGTTGGACCTGGTTCATATAAATCTTTATGGGAAATGACACAAACTAATACTAGATATCAATACTTTGAGCTCTATGTTTACTACTATTGATGGAATATGTGAATATACTTTTAAAGACCAAAGATTAAGACTTCCAAGATTTCAAAGATTTCAAGGCTCTTACAAATAAATAAAGTGGTCATCATATCGGGGTCATTCACTTAGATTTAGGGGGAATTCACTAGTAATGAATATTGTGCATACTTGAAAGCATATGAAATTCATTGTCAATTGAATACACATTACTCTCCATAGTAGAATGATATTACAGAACGATGAAACCACACGGTCATGGAAGTGGTGTGGTACATGATCGGGGATGTAGGATTAGATAGAACTTATTGGGAAATAACAACCAAAACAATGTTGTATTTAAAGATTTTAAGTTCATATAGTAGGTTAGATGAAGATTTGAAGCTTCTAGATATGTTGTATTTGTTAAATAGGTCACCAATAATACCCCTTGACAACAAGACTCCACAAAAAACATGGTCGGGAAAAAAACACTTTATTGTTCATATTTGAGTTTTCAAAAGTAAAGCCCAAATGCAAATCATAAAGCAAAAAAGGAAAAAGTTGGACAAAAATTCAACTACATACATCTTTACAAGATATAATGGAGATTGATGGGGCCTTGAAGTTGGTTGATTTGAAAATAAATAAATTCTACATCAATATGGGTGTTGAGTTTGATGAGACAGTGCTTGAAGTCTACTTTCCACATACTCACACATTACATAAGATACATATGATAAAATTGAGATGAATACATAAGATGAAGAGAGTGACGATTGTAATAATGGGAAAATTAAAGTTGAACAAGATCCAAAATACACAACTCAATGTATGCCAAGATGGTGTACAAATGTAATACGATATGCCAAGATAGATAGAGTCATAGCCACATCTACTACTAGACCAAGGACACACAAAAATATCATGAAGAGGTCAACATGGCCTTGATGAGTCATGTTGTATAATATTATAAACCAACCATAGTCCAAGAATCCCTTAAGTCTCTACCTTGTAAAATAGTCATGGAAGCAAAATATTAGCCATTGATGAAGAATAAAACATAGTAGCTTATAGATATTCCACCAAGAGAAAATCCAGTCAATTACGAGATAAATTTTGATAACTAGGTACACCATAGATGGTAGGATATAAAAACACAAGGCATGGCTCATTTCTAAAGCTTATACTCAAAATAAAGGAATAGATAATGATGAGACATTTTCTCCTACAACCAAGATAGTGTTTACTTTGGTTGCTCAATTTGGCTGGAAATTTCATCAAATGCACATCAAAAGTGTCTTCCTCAATGGATATCTAAATGAAGAAGTATATATGACTATTTCTGGAGGTTTTATCACATCAAACCAAGAAAAAAAGGTGTTTAGGCTCGTAAAATCATTATATGACCTCTCAAACAAGCTCCTAGAGAATGGTATAATAAAATAGGCGAGCATCGATTCACGGTGAATTTAAGAGAAATTATTATGATACCAATATGTACCTCAAATAATAAGGGGGATGGTGAGTATAATACTTTATGTCAATACTTTGGCAATCATGGGTAGTTGATACGGGTGATAAAGACACAAAGATAGATCTAAAATGGTTTTTCAACATGATAGATCTCGGGATACTTCATTATTGTCATGGACTGGAAGGATGGTAGATGTAAAACCAAATCTTTGTGAGCCAAATGAAATATACAAAAACATTGCTCAAGAATTTTTAGATGATGGAATGTAATCCAATTGTTATACCTATGGAGAGAAGGCTTCATTTGTATCAAAAAAATTCATCACTGCAAGTAGATGCAACTCTTTATCGGTAGTTGGAGAATCTAGTTATGAGTGTTGAATCAAACGTCAAAATCTTGTGCTATGAAGAGATAGATCAGATTCTCTCACGTGTTTTAGGTCTCTGCTAAAACCACTGCTGCCGTCTGCTTGTCCCCCGGTGCTTTGGCTCGGATGGCGGACCCCTCTAGTCAGATCGGGGTCCCTCTTGTCGAGTCCCTCTCTCTCCAAAGCCGCCCTTTGATGCTTGGACTAAAATAGTGGAGGGTTCCACATCCGCTCCTAGCTCGGAAAAGCTATCCCCTTCGACATCGGATGGGTCCTTCTCTCTGCGATCCCCTCTCACATCACGGAGGTTATCAATCAAGTGGGTACAGCGATGGGCCCTAGTTGGAAGATATCAAAAAATGGGCTCGGTTAAAATGGCAACCATGTGGAGCGCTTGAAATAGCGGCTATGCCTAATGGTTTCATATTATTCTCCTTCAGCATGAAAGAAGACTTTCACTAGAGCTCTGTTAGGTGGTCTGTGGTTCTTTGGCAGGTGGGGCTTCTACCTCAGGAAATGGTCTCCTGGTTTCAACCCTCACACGGAATCCATGACCCAAGCCCCAATTTGGGTTCGCCTCCCGGGGCTCCCTCTGGAGTTCTGGCATCCGGCGGTTATTGAAGGTATTGCTCTCTCAATAGGATCTTTAATTGTTATAGATCAAGCAACAAAAGCTAAAACTAGATTCATCCATGCTCGATTCTATGTAAATGTTGACATCAGTTGTCCCCTCCCAAAAGAGATAGAGCTTCTATCGGACTTGGGGAACTGGAAACAACCCATTGACTATGAATATATTCCACAAGCATGCTCCTTCTACAAAAACATTGGTCATCGGGCCTCTAGTTGCCCATCTAAACCTCAACCAAAACCCAAGACCCAAATCCTCTCCCCAAAAATTAAAAAAAACTTTATTCCTAAAACGTCTTCTATTGAGATCCCGATCATCCCCACATCAAATTCCTTTGCTCTCCTAGAAGATGGAGAAATCAACACTTCTTCTGATCCTGTTTCCGAGGTCGACCCCCTCCATGGCCATTCAATCTCTCATTACCCCTATGTCTCCCTCGGCTCTCCCCCCCTCTTCCTCTAAAGGAGTTAACCTCTCCTTGGCTGCCTCTTCCCCTCCCCCTTCTCCACTTGTCTTCTCCTCTTCCCTTCCCACCCCTTCCCTCGATCCCTCTTCCTTGACTCTTCCCCCCTGCCTCCCCTCTTTCCCCCTGTTTTAGACTTTGTTTCCTCCCCCTCGGGTCATTCTTCTGATGATAGCTTCAACCATCGTTTTACTAGAAGTAGCAGCAAGAAACCCGATATAGGCACGGAAAAAGTTCGGGGGAGAATTCCGAGCAATATCAAACTTCAGCAAGAAGCAGCTCTTAATGTCGCGCAAGGAACCCAAAGCACAATCCCCATGGTGGTGGGGAGAAAATCCAAACCAAAGAAATGAAGATCATTTCTTGGAATATAAGAGGACTCAACTCTCTTCAAAAACAAAGAGTTATCAAAGACATCAAATTCCAGAACTCTCCTGATATCATAATGCTGCAGGAAACTAAACTAAAAAAAGAGGATCGTCTCCTAAAAATCTGGCCTGCGGCCTCTTTTGAATCTCAACCATCAACAGGGAACTCAGGGGGACTTTGTACCTTTTGGGATCCCAGAAGTCTCAAAGGGGATTGCTTGTTCAAGCACCCCAACTTTTTATGCATGCTCTTCCAAGAGATTGGAGCGGACTCCACTTGGATTGCTATCAATGTTTATGCCCCCAACTTGGAGACTCATCGTGGTAAATTATGGAAAGATATCACTAACTTCATCATCACTTGTGGTAAAATTCCCATTCTAATAATGGGAGATTTTAATTGTCCACTTTATCCTTCGAAAAACAGGGAGGTATTCCTGCCATGACCGCCAGCATGGATGCTCTGGCTGACTTCATCAGGGAGAATTCACTTCTGGATATGGATCTCCACGGCTCATCTTATACATGGTCAAACCGCAGATTGGGCAGGAACCATATTCAAAGCAGATTGGATAGATCTCTAGGCTCTCTGGACTGGATTTCTCTCTTTCCTGACTTCTACCTCAACTCCCTCCCCCGGGCTGCCTCTGACCACAGCCCTCTTCTATTGAGTGCAAATCACAAGCTGAATACCAAGAATCCTCCCTTCAGGTTTGAGCTTGCATGGCTTGAAAACAACCACCTGAACCCCCTTGTTGCTAATTGGTGGAATATCAATATTGAGGGCTCTAGTATGTTTAGATTTTCCAGCAAGCTCAAAGAAATTAAAAAACAACTCAAGATATGGAAGTCGACGGTCTTTGGCAACATCAAGCTCCATGAAGCAGAGCTAATTCAGAGTTTGGCTAAAGTCTCTGCACAAATAGAGATTGATGGAAGATTGGATCATCTTCACCAACATGAAACCTCCCTCCTCAGTGATTATCACAATACACTTCAAGAAGAGGAGACCTATTGGAGGCAACGCTCTCGAGCCCTTTGGCTCGAGCAAGGGGATCGTAACACCAAATTCTTTCACATCACTGCTTGCAAGCATAAAGCTAGAGATAAGATCTGAGAGCTGGTGTTGTCCTCGGGTACCTTGTTAACTGCTGAGGCTGATATCTCCAACGAGCTTGTCTCCTTCTATTCAAACCTTCTCCAGGCTGACTTGCCCCCTCCGGAGCAATCAATGACTGCCATGCTCCAACATATTCCACATCTGGTGTCATCTGAGATGAACAACAATCTGACCAAGCCTTTTGCTATGGAGGAAATTCACAAAGCGGTCTTTGCAATGAAGAGGGACAAAGCTCCGGGCCCGGATGGCTTTCCTGCTTTGCTTTCTTCCAGGTGTTTTGGGAAGTCATCAAGCAGGATCTCTTCAAAGTAGTGAATGAGTTTCAGGTTAACAACAATCTACTAAAGGAATGGAATACCACCTTCGTTGCCCTTGCCCCAAAAGTGCATAGTTCTAAAGATGTCTCCAATTTTAGGCCAATCAGTTTATGCAACACGGCTTATAAGATTATCACTAAGATGTTGGCCTCCAGACTAAAACCTCTAATGAAGGATCTCATCTCGCAAAATCAGAATGGCTTCATAAAAGGACGGCTCATCCAAGGTGGTATCATTACAGTTCATGAAGCCATTCACTCAGCCTTTCACTCGAAGTCCCCAGGAATGATCTTAAAATTGGATATGCAAAAAGCATTTGACAGAGTCAGCTGGCCTTTCTTAATTAGGGTCCTGGAAAAATTTGGTTTCGACAAAAAATGGTGTAGTTGGGTCTTCTCTTGTATCGCGACCCCTTGCTTCTCTATTCTTATCAATGGCATTCCAGCAGGTTTCTTCAAAAGCAGCAGAGGTATCAGGCAAGGTGACCCCCTGTCACCCTTCCTTTTTGTCCTTATGGCGGACTCCCTTAGCAGAGCTCTGGAAGCGGCTAAAAGTCAATCTATCATTTCGGTCTGAAAATCACCTCAAGCTGCCCTTACACCACACACATACCGGTTTCTTTGATGACACTATCTTTATTAAGTTTAGCCTCTGTGATTGAGGCCGGGCTATAATGGATATCCTTTCTCTTTACCAATCAGCTTCTCAGCAAACTGTCAATTTCAACAAGAGTAGCATCTCCTTCATCAACACGGCCCCTAGGACTCAGAGAAAGATTGCTGATATCTTTGGATGCAATATTGTGGATCTCCCCGCCTCATATCTCGGCATCCCCCTCTTCCATGGTAAGCAATCTAAAATTCTATGGAATCCTGTCATTGAAAGGTATCAAAAAAGTTGGCCGCCTGGAAAGGGGTTCTACTCAGTCAGTGGCAAGCTCCAACTGGTTAAAGCCACCCTTCAAAGCCTTCCTACTTACTTCATGTCCCTTCTCAAAGTCCCCAATTCGGTGAGGGAGGTTGTGGAAAAAATCCAAAGGAACTTTATGTGGTCAGGGACTGATGTAAGGAAGAGGATCCATCTTGTGGCATGGAAGGAAGTGTGTAAGCCAACTTCTCATGGAGGGCTTGGTCTTCGAAAAATGGCTGACACGAATGGGGCCCTCCTGGCCAAACTTGCTTGGGAAGTGGCTAAAGGTGACTCTAATTGGGCTCATCTGCTCAGAGCTAAATATCTGGCAAATAACGAAGAAGATCTTCTCACTTCGATCCAATTAGAGGTTACGCCATCATCTGGAATTATGTTATTAGCTCCCTCCCCATTATCCGGGCTGGCACTAAATGGAGATTTGGGAATGGTCGTCTTATTGACTTCTGGAGGGATTTTTGGATAGGGGACGAGCCTCTTGATCTTAATCCTGCTTGGGACCCTGTGAAAAGAAGCATCATTAATAAGCAAGGAAGATTAGCTTCGGGCTATTGGAAGATTGTGAATTCCATTCCCTCATGGGATATAAAGGTCTAGGATGATATCAGCGATCTGCAGAGTAGGCTCCTGACTTCGCTCAGAGCTATGCTCTCTTCCATATACATCCCATTCTCCCAAAACGAGGACGAGCTAATTTGGCCCCTCTCCCCGTCTGGTTCTTTCTCGGTTAAGGCTGCTTATCTTTCGATGCATAGTGCTGACTCTGGTCCCCCCCTTTCCAAATTCTGGCCAAATGAGATCATTCCCAAAATTGGTTTTTTCTCTTGGCTCTCTTCTAAGAATGCTTTCCTTTCTGGGGAAAATTTGAAAAGGAGGGGTTTCTCTCTCCCCACTAGATGTGTGCTATGTGCTAAAGAGGTGGAATCCTCTGCCCATCTTTTGATCCACTTGTTCTTTTTCGCAAGTTATCTGGCAGTGGCTTTTATCGAGGATGGGAGTGTTTTGGACCTTCCCTGAGTCCATTCAGGACACCCTCTCTCAATGGAGCTCTCCTTTCACTCATCCGAATCTAAATTTGGCTTGGAAACTCCTCCTCCCTCACGGAATATGGGGCATCTGGAAAGAAAGGAACAGAAGAATCTTCAAAGAAAAAAGTCTTGAACCTGATCAGGTGGCTACTCAGATTGCTCTTGCTTTCCAAGAAAATCTCAACTCGCTCATGTGGACCAAATATCAACAAAAAATCCAAATCTGTAACTCCCAGGAGTGGCAGAAGTTGTTGGCCATTCAAAGTAAAGGCACTTCCACTGCTCAAGATTTAGTTCGTTGGCTTCCCCCTCCCAGGGGCTGGAAAAAACTTAACACGGATGGGGCCTCAAAAGGCAATCCTGGTAATTCTGGTGGAGGAGCCATTCTTCGATGCTCTTCGGGCTATATAGTTGCTGCTTCTGCTCATAACCTCAACTATGGTACCAACCATCGTGCGGAAGCCTTGGCCATCCTCAAAGGCCTTGAGCTGGCTATCAAATTTGGTGATGATCCCCTCCAAGTTGAAAGTGACTCCCTCAACATCATCAAGCTCCTGCAGTCTAATGATTCTGGTCAATGGTCGATACAGAATATCATTGCTGATATCAGAATTATTCAAAGATCTTTCCAGCAAATCCAGTTCCAGCATGTCCTCCGGGAGGGAAATAAAGCGGCTGACCACCTTGCTAATATTGGTGTTCTCCTTGAGAATCAGCAAAGTTGGACAGACAACTTCCCGGATGATCTCTTCCAAATCACTCAAAATGATATATCCCATTGCTGACTGGTGGAATGGAGGGCTGATTTGGGTTTCGGCAAATTCTCTATGGCCTTCTCAAAGGGCGGCGGCATTCATGTCGAATTTAATTGATTTGACACTTGACGAAGAGCATTTTGATGATGGTGATGTGTAATGATGCGGAGGATCTCCGCACGAATGGGACATATCCTCACATTAATCATTTGATGATCTGGCGGGAGGGCAATGATAACTTGGCCGATGGCTCCCCCGCCCTGACTGGGTTGTTAAATGACCCTTATTGCTCTCACTTCTGCATTTTTTCAAACATTCATACTATGGGGGGTCAGTTGAAGCGTCTTGAGCCTGATAACTATGATTCGGTTAAAAATGATGGGGAGGTTTGGAACATAATGCTGGAGAATGGAATTGCTACCTTCCTGGAGAGAATGGCGGGTTACTCGGCTCTTGTTTCGTATGCGGTTACGGCTTCCTGGTCGAAGGGTCGGGTTCAGATTGGCAACACTCACTTTACCATCTCCACCAATGCAATCACTGATGCCACTGGTCTTCCTGCTGCCGGAGACATCTACTTCAAGCGCTCGCTGCATGCGGAAATTCAGGATTTTAATGCTCCTGGGGACAGACCGGTTAAATACCTCTCTGGTTACACTCGGGACTCCCTGCCTCCTCCATGGGACAGAGTCGCGGAGGTCATAATGCGTTATTTTACCATTGATCGGTAGATATCGGCTTGTTTACGGCCCTCACTTTTTCATCCTCTCTCATCTTCGATGGGGGAAGAAAATTAATCTGGCGGCTTTCCTGTTTCAGTCCTTAGAGCATTCTGTCCAGTTGGCTCGTGACGGGGAAGGTGCCATTCTTCACCAGGGTTTGTTGTACCTGCTCTTCTCTGTTGCTGCTTCTCATTCCGACCTTCTTCGCTTCCCCCCCAAAACTGGTCATCGTCGCCGCCGCTCTCCCTCGCCTTCCCCTCGCCCCTCCTCCACCTCCCTCCGCTCTTCTCGGTGCCGACGTCTGCATCTTTCATCTGATTCCGACTCTGATGTGGCAATTCTGAGTCCTCCCCTCGCTGCCTCTCAGCCCCCTGCCACCCCCACTTTCCCCACGCCCCTCTCTTGCTTGTTTTTAGAAGGCACTGACGCCAACTTTCAAGCTGCTTCCCCAGTATCTAGCCCTGATTCCTCTCTGGCTGCTGACATTCTGGGCCTCGCTAAGCTCTACCCAGACTCCCCGGACTCGGAGCAGTTAGAGAACAACCAACCGGTGGATGATCCCATCACTCAGTCTGCGGAAACAATACTCTCTTCGATGACAAAGTTCCTCCTGCTGACACTTTTCAATCCTCGCCGATTAAATTCAACCCCCGCTGCTTTGAGTCTTGACACTCAAAGGGATGATTGCAGAGTCGACATGGTTTCTTCTATTTTAAACAAGCTTCAGCGTGCCTTCAAGGCTTTGAAAGCATGGGAGGCTTTCACTGATTCTACCAAGACTGCCATTGCCAATGATTGCTCGGAGCTCATCAATCTTGCCGAACAACTTGCAAATGACTCAGGCTCTCCTAGAGCTAGAACTGCAGTCTCTGAGCTGAAAAAGCTCTTATGATGTTTTTTCTTTCCTTCTGTTTGTCTTTTTCGTCCTCCTTTTTTGGAATCTTCATGGGTACTTTTTGCTTTGCTACTTTTATTGTTAAATCTGGCCTGATGGGCTCTATTGTATAAGGTTGTGGGACCTTCTAAAACCCTCCTTTTACCCTATATTCCCAAAAAAAAACTCTTTATCGGTAGTTGATCGAGAATCTCATTTATTTAACCTACATTAAGCCAAACATAAGTTATTAAGAGAGATACCTATCAATGTTAATGTAAGTTTCAAAAGTAAAACACTAGAAAGCGTGAAAGAGGATTCTCGGGTATATCAAAGGAACTACGGACTTCCACCTAGAGTACAAGAAGAAGAACCAATTCTTCTTAACAAGTTAATTAGATTCGAGATCATGTAGGAAACATTAATGAAAGGAAAACAACTTTTGTATTTCTCTTCTCTTGGGATCTAGACCGATATCATGGGGAGAAATAAATAAATGGTTTTCATGGTCTTCCACGAAATAAGAATACCACATTATAGGATGAGTTGTAGGTGAAGTAATATGGTTACGTCGGATACCTAAAGGTTTGGATGTACCACAAAAGTAACCTAGCATCTTGCATGTTGATCTTGAATGAGTAATTAAAATTTTTGCAATTTAATATTTCATGAGAACACCAAGAACATTAATGTAAAAATTCACTTCACATGCAAGCATGTACAACAATACAACATCTAACTTCAATTTTCCTAACAATAGATCAATGTGCAAATTTTTTTAGAAAGCGATTACATGTGACATATTTGAGGTATTTAGAGAATTCCTCTTGTTCACGAGAGACAATGAAAAATTAGGGGAATGATAAAATGGTTTATTTAGAATTTAGTTTAGAATGTTTGGATAATAAAGCACACATTCAAAGTGTTGTTGCAAGTAGGTTGCACTAGGAGTTACCATGTGTTCTATGTAGATCTAATTATGACTAGCAAAAGCATCCATAAAGTCTTGTGAGAGGTGACATGTATATAGAATGAAGAATATGTGTGTGTGTGTGTGTGCATGTGCGTGTGCGTGCGTGCGTGTGCGTGTGTGTACACATGCGTGCGTGCGCGCATGCGCAAAGCGCGTGCGTGTGCGTGTGCGTGTGCGTGTGCGTGTGCGTGTGCGTGTGCGTGTGCGTGTGCGTGTGCGTGTGCGTGTGCGTGTGCGTGTGCGTGTGTGTGTGTGTGTGTGTGTGGATTAAGCTTATATTATAAATTACATTAATACATATTCTATGAACTTGGAAAACATTGAATAGGTAAAATTTTATATAGACAAATGTTGTTTTAGTGTGATACAAATATTAATCTTGGAGATAAATGGTTAGAAATAGGAAATGCAAAATAGGTAGGAAAAAATAGCTTTCATTAAGTAAATTTAATTCTATACTCTTGGTAACTTTTGGTAGCTAAGTATAAGTCTTGTAAATTTACAATCAGAATCAAATGAACATTGATGTATTCATGCTTCTCTCAAATTACACATAGATTGGTGTAAAAGACAATGTAATTTACAATGATTAACTCAAGAATCACTTTTATCTATGGATCATGTGGATATTATTATTTATTGGGCATGAATTAGGTTAGATATGATATTTGAAAAGTTGAAATTGTGCTTTCACTATATGGTTGTGTTATTGTTAGTGTTTGAGTTATTAGATTTACCATTATTGTCTAGTTTTTGTGCCACTTTCTTCTAACACTTGGCATCCTTAGCTACTTTACTCCATGCTTTGGGTTAGACATTCATGTGTAAGTATGAGTGGAAGTGTCCACGAAGATAAATTCATGTACTTCAAAGTTCAATAAGGTATGTATAGTATCATATTTTTGTAGAGTCGCAAAATGTTTGAAATTAAGCCAACAAACTTTCATGATACACACACACACAAAGTTTTGTTCAATAAGCACATGACTCAATTATTTTAATTTACACATCATAAGATATGTTGTAGACCTTGAACTCGAATTAAAAGATAGTTAGTTGTGTGAAATGACCGAATGTAGATACCATTGTAAGTGTCACAACGTATGCCAAATGACCTAATGTAGATACCATTGTAAGGTACATATATTCTAACCTAATGATACAAAATATAAAAATATTGTACAATGGGTCATTTATATCTACCTGAACCAGTGGAAATTTCAATTTTGATGGAAGGATTGCAAAATTGGGCTGGTAATTATATATTCTTCTATGTGGTTTCTACTCCTATTCTTGAACGTTTGATCTGTGTGTATCTATTGTGTGTGCTCTTTTGGTTCTTCCTCCTAGTGATTGACACAAAACTTGTGATTTTAGCTATTTTTGGAAGCATTGTGTAAATTATTTTTGTATCTTGCCATTCCACCTTTTTCCAGACTTTTTTGAATTGCTTCAGGAAATCGTGATTGTTCTTGTGCGTTTTTACTAAATTAGAGGTACATGTTCTAGGTTGTGGTTTTGTGTTTACCTACCAAAAACATTCATGGATGATGGTATTATAAATAAATAATTATTTTTCTACATGTAAATGCATTATCACAAATTAATGAATCAATCCATAATATCTACTATTATTTGGTTGAATTCAAATATTGATTTAATAAAATACATATAAAATATAATTATTAACAATATAATACTTCTAATCAATTGTTCTATATGCCTATCAGCCTCTCACAAGCACCTATGGATGATTTTGCTAGTAATAATAACAACGAAAAAGTTGGCTCACTCGTCATTGACCACTATTTTAAGCATTGAAAAAATTCCTTCAAATAAAAGGAACCCAATGAAAAAAATATTACAACTATAACATGTACTATTAACGTGTCCTTAAAACTACCTCGGACAGACGTAATAACCCCTCGAAGTGGAAATCTTGTCCGTGTAAATACCAAGGTCAAGTGTTCGAATCACGCAAACAAAAGCACGTTGAATTTTAAAATGACGTACCCCTATGAATGGTAAGGTCAAGTGTTCGAAACACGGGCCGCCCAAACCTCGGAGAAGTGATGGTTTTGGAAGCGTGGATTCACAGGATGGGGAACAACGTTAGCAACAATCTCAAAAAGACTGCTCTGTTGAGCTTGGATTTTAAAAGAAATAAATCCAAGTCCCAAAAAATCGCTTCAAAATCCTTGATCGGCATCCTTTCTTTCGAGGTCGCAATCATAATGTCGAAGAGCGTTCAACTATGGCAATCGCTGAGCGAACATGAGGTCTGCAGGCTTCGAACCGAGGTCGTTACGAGCGCGGGAGTGAAGTATTTGGTGTCGGACGATGAAGACTATTTTCTAGGGCTTGCTTGCGCCGAAAAATCTGTAACCCTATTATATTCTCATTTTACTATATACAAATTGATAGATCTGTATCTATATCTGAATCTGAATTTGAACCAGGCTTGATTTTCTCTGAGAGGAAACTACCATATGACTTTTGCTGTTATCCCACTTATGTCTCCGCAAGATTTGTATCTTTCACTATGGGTGCGATGAAAACGCCGAAAGAGGAAAAGGGGTAGACGTAGAAGGTATTGAAACGCAAAGAAAAATTGAGGAGAGTTATGTTTCTGAACGCAAAATAGAAAAGAATAACAGGGAGTTAATTGAAAAGGTTTTGGTATAATAGATTCATTAGTAGCGAAATGTCCTTTTTTTTTGGAAGATTTAAGATAGGTGGCGAACTTCTAATAGAGTGCTGAAAGTAGTTGGACATATATATAACATTCGCAAATAAGTGAAAAGGATACAAAATGTGTTTGCTATGTACATGCGATGACGGTATAAAGAAGTTGTTGCAGCAATGGAAGTCAGAGGACGAGAAAGCTAGAAGAGGAGAAGGAATTAAGGCGAGTGTTGGGGGAGGGGTGGGAGAGACGATGGAAGGGAGCGAAGGCGAGATTCCTCTATGAGCCTGGATTGCAGAAGTGGGGTGGAGGACATGCGAGAGTACCGGGAGAAAGAGAATGCTGGAGAAATACGGAGTGAAGAAAGAGACGGAACTCTCGATACAGCGGTGAACGTCAGGCCTTGTCTCTCAGTTCCGCCAATGTCAATTGTAGCACGTGGCAATGTAAGCCCTTGAGACTTGTGGATAGAAAAAGCCCATGCCATTTTGAGCGGTAGTTGCCTGCGACCCCCTCTTGAAATCGGAGGAATAGGAACATGGAAGGGGTTGTTCGAATCCCGGGAGGTCCTGTGTAACGATCAAACTTGATGACGACAAAAAGAGGCAGAGCAGGAGGTCCGGAGGAAGCCCCATAGACTATGTCGATGATAGAACCAGTAGCACCGTTGACAAGACCTTTGTCAACCCATAAGTTTGCGGAAAGCATTACTTTCTGGTTGATGCAGAGAAGAACCTTGGGGTTCAATTGATCATCTTCGGTGTCGCCCGATGCCGAGCGTCTGGTATGTTCGGCAATTGACCTGGCAATAGGAGAGTTAAGGGATTTCAACATAACAAGGTTGTGCGAGTCCACAAGGTTATTTTGAGCGAAAAGATGAGGTGCATCTTTAAAATCAATGTTTTCTTGTTCGGAAAGGGAGGAAACGGATCTTGACATGAGAGTTTCCCAGTCCTGCACCAGAGGCATCGCATTACGAATGTTAAGCAGCAAGTTACGGAATGATGTCTGAGCTGGATCTGAGCCTTGTTGTCGGAAAATTGAATGAAGGCAGACAGATATGTTGAATTCTTGCCAAAGGTTAGCTCCGTAAGACTTGCTGGCATAAAGAGGAATGTCCATAACTGGAGGTAGTTGACCGAGGTGATCCGAAAATAATCGTTATTACGACTGATCTCGGACCCTTATAGGCTTTAATTATTGCCGATGATTTACTCCTTTTAAGTAATCAATTTAAAAATAATGCAAGACAATAACCTTGCCAAATTAATGTAGAACTTGCTCCTCAAGGTTCGTGGTCGAACCGCTCCACTAGTCAAAACTTGTAAGTTCATAGTACTTTCACAAGAAAACCTAATGGAATTTTACTTGTCCAGACACGGTTCTTCGGATGACAAGGTGAAAAATAGCACCCGACTTCCACCTTCTGGGGTCTCTGAATCTCCTTATGATCGGCCTTCCCGACGCAAAACAATGTGAAGCTAGCACTCCGATGACATTCCAGGATTTACAAGTACTTGGTGTGGATGAATGGGCCTATTGGGTAGTTTACATTTCACTCCCAAGCCTAAAGTAATAGGCCAATAGACAATACCTGTCGACACATCCCGCAAATAAGCTTAACAAATAATAAGCTCGGGATCGGTGTCTCCGTTCCACCGGTGTATAATGTGTCACCAGTGTGTCCACAACAAGCTTAACAAATAATAAGCTCGTGTTGTGTATTTACAATGTGTGTTTTACATACAAATGGGTTCCCTATTTATACATTTTTAGGGCCCAAAAAATATGCAATGCATATAATCCTTAGGCTAATATTAGCCTCACCCGTACATATAAATTGGATTGCATGTTTAATAATAGGATAAAATCCCATGTAGGGCGGCATTTGATTATTTAATGGGATTAAATCCCATAGGAAGCGCTTAAGAGGGAGCATATTGTTTAAGGCTTTAAATAGCCTTTCCACGCGCATATAGTGGTCAAAGACCACCTTAGGATATAAACCGCCTTCTTCCACGTGGGACGGTCCACGCATGGGCCTAGCCCCCTTAAACCGCTTCACCACCCACGTGGTCAGCAAATATGCATGTTTTAATACTAATGTTTTAACATTAATATACACATGTGGCTTTTGTATATATTCGCCATTTGGAACGTGAACTTACCAATATAATATTATTTCGAAGCCCATACAATGGTGGAATAGAAATAATCCTGTAGTCCACTTGTCGTCTCCCAATGTTCGAGTGTTGGCAAGCCACATGTCACGGAGATTCGGTCCAATATTGACCAATTGACCATAGTTTGACTTTCCCATATCGAGTTTTGACCGAACATATCTAGAGCTCGATGTCCGTTTGTTGCGTTCTCACAAATGTTGGAAAGCTCTCGAGATGATCTTCTACATTGACACCATTTAGAGATGTTTAGGGAACTTTTGAAAATGATCCCCGATCAAGGTCTCCTACAAGTATCATAGATCTCCCTCCAAATGTAGAATTCTTGAAGTGCGGGAAAGCCTCTCTAAGACGGTAATCGATTCTGGAAAGCAACTTTGGCCCGATGAAACTCATCTCATCAATCAGTATGTACTCGATGTGTTTGAGGGAGTCTTGAAGAGATGACAAAGCTTGCCCCTCTAAGGGTTTGAGTTCTTTAATGGGAATTCGGAGGCTTGCGTGTATTGTTGAGCCCGAAATGTTGAAAGCAGCAACCCTGTTGGGGCAAGCAGAAGGAGAGATGAAAGGCCTTCATTGGATGAAGAAGCAAATGAAGACTTTAAAATGTTAATGAGGAATGATTTTCCCGTACCAGCAGTCCCTTGTATAATAAGCCTCAGCGGAGGCAGCTGTTTTTTTTGAGCGAAGTGTTGAGTAACTATGTTGAAAGCTTGTTGTTGTTCAGGAGATAAACCTGAAGCTGGAGGGTGCAATCTGTCCATGAGGGAAGAAGAAACATAGTCTGCCTTTTTGTCTTCGATAAAAGTGGCACCAAGAGATTGTAGAGCAACAGGAACTCGGTGTGCACTCCAATTGTGAAGGGTGTCAAATTCACGAAGGCCCAACAATTGCAAGCTGTCAAGGAATGAAGCGTTCCCCGGGCGGCATCGAGCCAAAACTTGCCAATCATGCAATATTGAACCGAACCGGCAGGGGGCTCGTCATCCGAGTCGATGTCACTGTTGGAGGGGGGTGATGGATTTGACTCATGCCGTCTAATATGCCAGGGCTGATAATTGTATTTGAACAAGCTCCATCTAGAAATGGTTTCTTGAGGTGTCGAACCAATATCAATAGAAATGTTGCGGAAAGGTTTGTATAGAAGGAGTTCCGACCAACAGAAAAGTTCAAAAGAGGGGGAATCCTTAGATGGAATGCATTGAAACCTAGGGAACACTCGAACAACAGCCGGTACGGGACGACTCTTCCATCTATCGTGTCTGCGGTGTTTGTTGTAACTCCAATCGCGCGCAGCTTCAATGAGTGGAAGGCTTTCCAAGTTTGAAGGTCGGACCTTGTATGCATCTAAAAGGAGGGATGTCTCTGCATCCTCACATTCTGCTTCAACCAATTTTCTTAAGATTTTTCTGCCTACATTGAGCGATACAAAAGTGCGACTACACATTACAAGTGGCAATTTGAGGAGCATGTGGCATGTTTCTTGTGCGCTAATGTCATGTTCAACCACACTCTCAGTTAACATTTTCTTTATGGCTAAATGTGCTGGCTGATCAGGATCTAAATTTGACGAAAATCTAGAAAGCATTTGGTGGTATGTTTCCGACCTTTGCTCTGCTTTGGAAGCATACTAGCAATGTATTTGAGGACAGCATGGCGAGATAGCACAGGTTGACAATCGATATTGGCTCTCCATATGGATAACATTGCTGGATTGTGTGTGTTCAATCTATCATCATTCCTGGCAGGTAGGTATTTAACAGAAGCAGTCTCATCAACAAACAAAAGAGAAGCGGGTCTACTCTCCCAAGGTGCATTGTATCGGCATTGGAGGCGGCTATTTTTTTCCGGAGGCAACTATTTTCGGAGCACTTGGTATGGCGTTGCACTCGATTTATCAACTCCTGCAAATCCTGTAGCGGTGAAATTGCAAGGATCTGAGACGAAACTAAGAGGCAAGGGTCATCCTGGATATTCCTGTGAACAAATTCCGAGTGGATGGAAGGAGGGCGCATATTCCATGCAGATATATAGGTATCAAAGAATTGTCTTGCTTTGTCCACAGATTCATTATTTGACCAGTCGATGCGATCAACGTCGGGAGCATCTCCAAGCCACAAGAAACCATGAACATGTGCGGAACCTCTATGTTGCCATTCATACCTACGGTAAAGGAATGTTAAACGTTATGTATTTAAGCAAAAAAAAAAGTAGAGACCAATGAAGAAATGTACCTGTACCAGTAGTCCTTGGCTTGAAGATGTTTTTCTAACACTTCTTCACGGAATATTGTGAATCTCTGATGTAAGTAAGCAGCGACACGATGCGGGTGGCTAACAATGTTCTGGGTCCTCCATTGTTGTGCGGCACGGGCCTCAGCAGAAGGAAAACCTGGCATGGTGCTATGCAGGTCAGGCCATTTTGTGTCCGCTGCACTAAGAGTGAAGAAGAGTGTAGGTGCCCCTAATTGCTCAATCATGTCCGAGACCTCCCCTCTGCTCTTTGACCAAAATGTTCGTGTCCCTCGCAGGTTGGCTCCGAATCTCATTAAACTCTGTGGAAGGCAATCATCAGGGAAATCATGTAGACGTTGTCGTAGTTGGCCTATAGTAGGGGGGACACCATGTTCGAGGTTTAACCTCATGAAAACTGCAGCTGTAGATTGGCTCCTATGTCTCATAATAAGGTTAAGTAAAAAATACCGGAACCTAGGGTGCGATCCGAAACGATCATCATGGTAGCGCATAAGGTGGAGGGCATATTCATGCATTTGAACATCCTTCATGCGAGGTTGTTTAAACAATGTTGCACCAGTTGGAAACAAAGTTGGAAAAGCCATTGAGAAAAGGCCCTCAGTGGTGTATTCATTTATTGGCGAATTTCTGACTTCAGGCCAAGCCAAGGTGCAAGGTGCAGCCCGACCATTTGAAAGCAGGTACTGTTTGATCAACTCTTCTTCGGTGCCAGTGTTTGGGTGTGAAGGAACAAAAGAGGACGACTCCTCTGGATACTCGTAGGGGTTGGAAGGAGGGTTGTCATTATCCTGTGCTTCAGAGAAGTGAGAGGCTGGAAGGTCTATAGGAATAGAATTAAGGGAGGAGGATATGTTTGTTGGTTCCGACGGGAGAGAAGAAAGAGCCTCAGTGTCAATAAGAACATCCTTATAGTAGGGGTCATGGATAATTTTATATTGAAGCGCTTTCCAAACACGGGACCTACTAACATAGAAGTCATATTTTGTTTGTTGACTTCCATTTTTTTGAATCAACAAGAGATCCAAATCTCCTAGCCGACGAGGAAGGTATTTGGCAATGGAAGAAATGTTTTGTGGGAAACTTATTGTGTGACCTGAATATTTATATTGTCCTCCGCGCATTTGTGTGACTTGCAAAATAGGATTAATGCGAGCAATCAACATTTCTTCAACTTGGGTTAAAGATTTTAGGACGGCAGGTTGAATGCCAGGATCCATATTGTTCCAAGAGGAGAAGCGGTGTCCATTTCTTTCGGACTTGCATCTAATGCATGCGTGTTTTCCTTCATGGAAAGTAGTATGTATGCCTGGGTAGTTCTCAAGACAAATGGAGCAGGTTTGGATTTGCGACAAAAGATCCAGTCTTCGGCGGAATCTGCGTTGGGCATCCGCCCAAGAAGGCACTGAAGTGTTTGTTTTGTGGAGCGGCACAGGGAAGGTGGAATCCTGGGTGTGGTTACCGCGAAGAGTTTGGGTGGAAGGGGATGCACGCTCAGAAGAATGTGAAAATGGAGGACAGTGTAGCGATGGAGAGGGTTGTAGTTCGACACAAGCGCCGCGGTTAATGCAAAGAGGAAAAGGAGAATTGTGCGATGTGGAGGGGAAAGTAGCAGGGGAAGTCATGAAAGGGGGGTGGCGACTAGTTTGGAAGGGGTTAGAAGTTGAAGGCATTTGCTGGAGTTGGCGATAGCGCTCACGTCGGGAAGCATTGATTTCTTCTTTGTGCAAGGCATAAATATCTCTCCTTCTTTGTCTTTGCTCCGGGGTAGGCATTGTGCATAAAACAATCTGCGAAAATCACAAAATAAAGGTGGCATAAGAGAAGATTAAAAGAGTGCTACATTTTGTATCTGCATAAGGGGAAATGAATGCAAAAACCATTTGTAAATGCTAGCTCGTTGTAAATGTTTTATATTTTGGTAGCTAAAGGCAATAAAACAAAGGCAAAACGATTTGTTGTTGCATATATTTTTAAGGAAGCAAAGGAAGAATTAGAAGGGTGTGTATCGAGATTTTGATTAGGAAAAAACATATAGATATGGCTTCATTTTTTTTTATATAGGCACCAAGAAGGAACAAGCTAGAAAGAATAAAAAAATCCATGCGAAATATAGACAAAAAGTAAAGAAATGAATAAAGCGTTCCATAATGTTAGCAAAAACTCTATATATATATAGACATTGGACCATACATTTTTTTCAATTACAAAAAAGGTTTCTTTGCGATATAGATGCGCATGCAAACCAGTAGTAACAACCATTAAATGGAAAACTTGGAGAGTTATAGTCCATTATAACATGCGGACAAAAGCATATTACAAATGTATCTGCGGACAAAACCATATTACAGGGGAGATATGAGCAAAAATTGAAGAAACTAAAATATAGGAAAGTGTTATGGTGCCCAGGAGAGGCCAAGTCAATCAATGACTTTCGATTCGTCCAATTTAAGGGAATCAAGTATGACACATTTCAGCTGTGTATTTCCACGAAAAGTTTCTTTTTTCACAGATAGAGTGAATTTGTATTCACGGCCAATTATCTGATTTGCAATTTCCGTTGTTGCCTCGTCGTCTATGCATAATAGCTGGAGGTCCACCGCTGCGACACCCATGATTTCTTCAAAGAATTGTGTCAAATGCGATGAACCGATTGTAGCTCTCTAGAGCCATCTTGCAAGTTTATACGAAGAGCATATCTGTAATCACATTGACGCACATGAGACTTACAACTTGCACAAAACCATGAGCCATTGTTTGTTGGTTTCACTTTCTTTCGGCACTGTTTGTCACCGATTGCAAGGGGGCAAGCCATGTAGAAGAAGTTATCCATTGCGATGTCTGCAATTATAGCTTTAAGCGTAGCCCATTCATTGCTCTCTGTATTGCCCATTTGAAGTATTTTGGCAATTGTTGCCACAGGTTTTAAGCTTTGAGGAGGACCTAGAAATTTGTTCGTTACAGAAGGAGTTTCAACAGTGTAATTTTCAGAGGCAACCCAGTCGTGCAGTGTTTTAGTTTCAGGAATTTGAGGATCAACAAACCATTTTGTGCTGGAGACAGTGTCTATGGAAGCGCCGTTGAAACTTGAAAGACGTGCCACCTTCAAAGCCAATACTGGGAGTTGCGGAATAGAAAGGAACTCCTCAAGTTCTTGAGCAAGATCATGTAAATGTTGGCCCCATAAAGTTACAGTAACACTAAATCCGGACATGTCCTTCAATTGCAAGCTTCTTCGTTTAGTTTCACTGTTATCTCGTCTACGGATAGTCGAGCAAGGAGAGATTGCCAAAACAATGCCAATAACGTCAATGAAGGAACCAACAGGTTTTGCAGGTATATCTTTGATTCCTGTGAAGTGAAAGTTATGCAAAGGAATTGTGGCATTATCGACAAGCAACGGAGAGATAGTGGAAGAAGCTTGTAGGAATATCTCAAATTCGTTGTTAAGGTGGTTGTAACCTGGTTTTGCATTCCCTATCCTTCCATTCGTGATGGTGTATAAATTTCCAGCCTCAATTTGTCCAAAAACTTTGCTGCAATTTCATTGAAGCATGTAATGCGTATTTCCCCACCTTCATAGTCCACAAAATCAAAGCCAAAATAAGAGCCGGAGCCATTTGCATTAGCATACTCCTTTAGTGTTGTTTTCCCAAGGGCACGACCTTCAATAGACCATGTACGCATGGTTGTATTCAGTGCACTTATTTTTAGAGGCATTCTTGAATTGTTAGGCAGGCCTATTTTCTTCTGGGGAGGTGTTTGCGGGACCAGACTTCCGACGGCTCCATGGTGTGCATCATCGTTTGATTGCTTTCCGCGAATGACACTAGTAGGAAGAGGAGTGGGAGCACCAATTTGTGGATGTGTTTGTATCACAACTTCCAGGTCGGAGACAAGAACAGTCCTGCAAAGGATGAAAGTAAAAAGGGACAAAAATTTCAGTGTATATAAAAGAAACGAAAGTGGAGCATACAGGCACAAAGGAAAATGGGTGCTTACAATTCATGCTTTATCATTCTGCAAAGGGTTTTGCACAGTGAACAATGGTTCCGTGTTGTACCGAGCATTTGAAATCTGGCTTGCAAATTTCGAGGGCAAAAGAGCTGTTTGAAAGTGCACACCATCGGAGAGATGCACGCGATGTTGGAGCTCGGTGTTCAACGCAGATTGAAGGGGACAAATGTTGAGAAGTTGGACTATTGGTTCTGCATTTGCACTCCCCTCAATCAACATGGAGATGCCACCATTTGTCAAAGGTGCAGACATGACGAAGATTGTTGTCTAACACAATATGCGCGCCTGCACAGCGAACAAGCCCGCACCACAATACTTATAAATTTGGCGGAAAACAAAAATAAATACAAACCTTAACGGTTACATTTATCCCAACGAAACAATTATTTGCTTCAACAGTGTGTGCGGCACGACAAAAGAAAGTGTAAGAAAGATAAAAAGGTTTATGTAGATGAATAATTTTCTAAATGATATAGCGCCATAAGGTTTTTTTATTTTAAACTGCAATTTGCGGGACATAATGCATTAAGACTGTTGACTAAAACAAAGCTACTGAGATTTCTTGAACAGTACAAAATTACAGCAAACCACAAAATTCTCAGGGTCTATAAAATTAACTCAGTATGGTATGAAACGAAGAGTGAACTCCGCGAAAAGAATTTGGAAAGTGGGCAATCTTCTTCTAAATATTTTTTTGGAAAGTAAAAAGTATGCAAAGGAATTTGTGTTCGAACTCGTCGAGTGTAAAATCGAACGCTAATAGAAATACAAACACATGATTAAATTCGGCTAATTGTCAAACACTTTGCGAGCGTCCAACAAACTATAATAATTATAATATATGGTTTAAAGGGTTGATGTTTTTGTAAGTGTTTTTGAATTAAAACATCAGATTGCTGTTATATGTCTGTATAAGGGTTTTCGTGAATAACCACCTTCCATCTTCCTATTCCACCATTTTCCACAGGAAACCGAAATAAACTACCACTTAAAATTGCTTGGGCATTTTCAATACACAAATCTCAAGGGTGTACTCTGCAGTGAGCCACTACTGACATTGGAGGAACGGAAAGACAAGGCCTAACCTTCATGGATATATCAAGAGTTCCCTCATTGTCGTTCGTTCATATTTATCCTCCATTTTCATTCATTCGTTACTCTGAAATGTCCTCTGCACCTTCATTCCCTTCTTTCATTTCTCGCATCTTGAGCCGCATTGCCGGTTCCCTCTCCATCTGTTGCTCCTCTACTCGTCTCTTATTGTGTTACTCCATATTCGTTTCAACTTGTTCCTCCTTTTATTGTCTACCCACATGCATTTATCATACTCCTTTTTTATATATTCCAGTTTCCTTCGCCTCACTTCCGTCTCCAACTTTCGACGTTATCGTCGCACACCTCGCGTGCGATCTGCTAGTTATATATACACTATTATATCTTTCATATAATGAAAATATCCTATGTACTAACTTATATTAATATAACTTAAAACTAAACCTTTCTATGTTACGTGGCTCAAGGTTTATATACTATAATAATATACATGACCAAGTATTTTATAACGTTCTAAACCTAAACTACCCGAACTATGTTATATGTAAAAATCCTACATTGCTAATAAGTGCGCTTTATAAATACTTTATTACTTCAAAGTCTAACAAGCGTAAAACACAAAGTAAAAAATATTGTGCAAGGAAATGACACGGCCGAAAATCCGTGTAGGATGGGCTGCCCTCCATGTTCTGTTCTGGGTTTGAAAAGGCGTTCAACCCGATTGGTGGGTTGTTTGACAGGGGTCTATTTTTCCCACAATTCTTATTTCACCGCTCAATACATGGAGAGACAAACAACAATACATTACTTTTGAAGCTATACGATTCATATCATATCTTTTCTACGGGAATCTTATCACTAAGGATTATATCTTTATACATATAAATCCTATACAATATGGTACAGGCAGGAATACCAAATGACGTGCTAAAAGAGCTTGCTGAATATAGAATAGTATTAGGTCAACAAAAAGGAAATTTTTAGTGGCAGAGTTCTAAATCAAATTGGATGAAGCAAAAAAATACATATCACTTGGACAAGATGGCCTCTACGATAAACAACTAGGACAAAACTTGTAAGATCGGATATTTTAATTCAATCTTGCACTGAACGTTCTCGTAGAGTCCCCTTTAAGAATCAACCTGTCCATGACACCCAACAGAAGATCCTAAGCTCTAGCTTTATTATTTGATTCATCTAATGTTTACAAACTTGGCGAGTACTCACCAAGCTTAAGAGTACTCGCCCAAATAATTCCACAGTGAATTTTTGCCATTAAAATTTGTGAATCTGGGCAAGTTTTTCAAGAGTACCCGTGGAGAGTACTTTCCCATGCTCACCAATACTCGTGGTGAGTACTCATCAATACTCATTCAATACTGTGTTTCGTATAAAATTTATGTTTTCTTAAAACATTCAGGTATTTTTGAAGATGTTACGTATTGCCGAGTCAAATTTTTAATGATCTTCCAAGTATTTGCCTCGTACAAGTATGCAAACTATGGATTCATCAACCATCTTCAGAGAGCAGCTCTTATAGTAGAGCCAGAACAGTCCCAGATGACATACTCTGCCCCAAAAGCACTTGGATTGCCTCTTGCAGCACCATTGAAGTTTAGAGTGAAAATGCTGGGGGAAGGTGTCTTCATCCGAATAATTTAGACTAATACTGATTCTGATTTGCCACAGACCTAGCACTTGGCCCATTGAAAACATATCAAAAATATTGTTATTAAAGGCATATAGATTAATCAATAATAAAACTCCCAGTGCTATATCAAGTACAAATTGTAAAACAAATATAAAATCATTATTCAATGAATCGCATAACTGAGTTGATTTAAAGTAATCAGATCACAATAACCACAAAAACACCTTTGATTAATAATTAATTCCAATACAATATCAAGTACTACTACACATTGAAAAAGAAAATAAAAGCACAAATCGATGAAATCTCATACCACCAAGTCAATCTAAAGTAATAAAATTTTAATGCTCGTAGGCATTTAAAACTACAAATAGCATTGCAAATATTAAATCAAAAAACTGCCGATGTAACAAAATTCATTAACACGGTACTAAAAACAAAACAAACTTTAAATCACTGAGTAGACCTTAACGTGACTTTGCAAAATTTATGGTATAGAAAATGTTACTTTTATTTATATGTTTGTTTGCCTGACCCTTAAATAGATGTAGAAAGAGATAAATCACCATTCTAAAGATTATCTTATCAGAGCAAAATCAAAAGCTACTGGCAACTGTATATGGAGTTGGGCTAAGGAAATTTTATTTGTTAAAGGGAACTCCATAGTCTAGATAGATTTGAAGCAAAAATGTGTCTATATAACAAGATATAGCATAGAAAGGTTTGACAAGGATGGGTAAACAAATCAATGAATGCATTCCACCATTCAGTAGCACTCAATCCTGTTGTGTTGACCCTAATTAAAAGAATAAAGCGAATGACTATATACAATAACAGCTATAACAGAATTAAGAAAGTAAGTGGAAGCTGCTGACTCAAGGAGCACTCAAATCCAAAGTGTTGACTAAAGGAGCTGTTGATCCAGGTGAGAGCTCAGCTTGGTAGGTTCTAAGTCCCACTGTCATGCAGCGAGCCAAAAGCGTGATGAAAAGTGGCTTATGCTCCCTTAACTTTAAGTACTATGAACAGTCAAGAGGCAGCAGCTTTCTGTAGACTCAGAGAGGCAGCAGAGATTTCATTCTTGCTTCAAATTTTTGAATTTATATTTCTGATATCATCCCTTCCACTTGTAGGTACATCTGTATCTGATTTTCCTAATCTGGCAGAGACCTTGTATCCATATAGGTAATTCATGCATAGACAATGCTCATTGGATACAAGCAAAACACAGCCAAGATAAATATCACAAATAAACATAACCACAATTCATCATTGCTTCGAATCTTTGTATACATATCTGATACTCCTATTACCCCTCTAGATACGCCTATATCCATAAATCTAATTCATGCATAAAACAAAACGCTTGTTTGATAAACACAAAACAGACCACATACATATTCACACCTAATTGCAACCAAGTATAGAAAAAAAATCAAGAATGGCCTAAATGAAATCTGAGCTAAATCCCACAGTTTTTGGGAGCTTACAAGAAAGTGCAACAGGCAAGAGCTGCCAGTTATGGGCAATACTGTTGTCATAATCTGAGCATTAGCTTTTTTTTAAAACGATATGTACCTTTTCTTTCCCAAAAACAAGGGAAATTCCTCAATACAAAAGACAAAAGGAAGTTGAAACCTTGTTAGAAGTAGAACCCAACATTCTATGTATTTTGAGATCGACGAACAATACAAAAGGCAGATTCATATTCTGATTTCTCCAAAACACAGATTCGAAGTGTATAGAAGTCTAGGACCATAGATTTACAATAAAAACCCTTATCGATTTTCGTGACCGACGAGCAAGAGCTATCAAAAACATAACATACTGTTATTTCGAACGAGGAACTAAAAGAGAACATAGTAGATGTTTGTAATATATAGCTACCTAAAGCACACTTATGTACATAAGTTTAACAGAGTACGTCCTGAAAGTATTTCATTTTTTCTTGGCTTCTCGTTTTTTTCCCTTGCTGACATTAGCAATTTTTTTTGCGGCATGTGATTTTTTCCCTCCAGTATGTATTTTGTTTGCAGCTATGCCCATCTTTTTCAGTTTGTGACCAGGTTCGTATTTCACAGCATCTTCGGGACGATCATATACAAGTCCAAACCCCCTTGAGTTGAAGCCCGCCTTTCGAAACTTGGAAAGATACAGAGGGCAGGAAGGATGCAACCTGAGACGGTCTCTAACCAGCTCGGCGATCATAGGTTTTGCAGGCTTTGGTTGCCTGCAGTGGAGCACATTAACAACAAACTTTGTCCGGTTGAAAGAATCTTCCCGTTCCAAGTGCGGAGTGGTGATTGTCACACCGTGCGGAGAGGAAATAACAATCAGATCATGAGTCTCTCATTGCTGCAAACCCACAAGCAACAAACAACAATAAAATTGCAAAAAGACAAAATGCATAGATGTTATTCGAACCGCATTAAGTACAATGCTGGAAATGGAAATAAAACACATAGTTTATGGTTGCAGAGCACAAACAAGGATTCCAAGACAAATATTTGGGCGATGTCTGTTTTGGCAGGCAGCTTTAAAAACCTTTCCAATGAGCAGTCAAACGCCCAACAAAGGGCGTTTCGATGAGGCTTCCCAGGGGCTAAAACCCCTCAGCACACACCGAATCCTGCCAATGGCGAAGGCACTTGCCCCTCTATGCCGTGGTTGAATACCGAAAGTAGGAAATAGTTTTCTTTATGCAGCACATACAACAATAACATATTTGTAGACAGACAACTTCAACCACACAAGCAAGAATCTATGAAAATGTAAACGGGAAATAATGGAAAAAAAAACATATTCAATAACCAATTCTCTACACGATCTATTATGGAATTCTCCATGCCACAAAGGAAAATAGCGTACAGATAGCCTTTAAAAAAGCATTTGCATAATAACTGAAATTCAATACTCATACATTACATACTTATTGAAATTTAATACCCACACAACCTGAAATCTTTCACAGAACATGAAAATAAATTTCCAATACTTTGAGAAACGAGACTCGACTTTGTATTGATTCATACACTATGGAAGTAAGCTATAGATGATCTACCAAGGACCCCTGTATGAAGAGTGAAGGATACACACAAAACTGATATAAAAAACATTTACAAGCAAAGTTCAAATAGACCCAAGAAACATAAACAATAGATATTTGCAGCGCACAAAGTCCCAATGATGAAAACGGAAAACAATTTTCTTGTTTCTAATGTATTTTTGCATGTTTCTAAAATGACAAACAAACAAATTTGGCATTTCTTTTTACCAGTCCAAATAATGCTATGTTATTGAGAATTTTAGCCAATGCAGGAGCAGAACAGACAGCGGTATCCACAGTTAAGCAATGGAATGAGAATTGCAGAGAAACAGAATGATTGAAAAACGGAGTAGTTACAAACTATTATGAGAATGGAGGACAAGAAATTGTGAATGAAAGAAATAAAAACATGGGCAGAGCCATAGGGAGTATAAAATAATGTTAATTTTTTTTGTATTTAGTATCAATAAAAAAGACATACAAACATTATTATTGCTTGCTGTATACAGGAAATGGCTGTATCGTGAATAAATGGCTGTATCGTGAACATGTTATTTAAGAAGAAAAAATTTGTCACTTTATGAATACTAAGGGCTTCCTCAACAAACTGGGCATAAACAATACAATGAAATAAAATTTTGGGGAAAAAATTACAAAATATAAGCTTTTATATCACCTTTGAACAAGAGAACAAAATCAAACTATCTGTCGTTAAGGAAAGTAATACAATACCTAAAATGTCTGAAAATGTTGGACAAATACATTTTAAAAAGCGTACTTTGAACATTCATTCAAGTACAACTGGCCTTATCATGTGTTGTATACCTACTGATTTGTTTCCTCACCAAGCTCTGCTCATGGCTTTCCATATAAACTTCACCATCTTACTTTTCCTGCTATACTATCTCTTTGCACAATCCGAGGCTGCAACAACACCCAAGAATGAAAGTACATAGCAGTTTTCATTGTTTCCATGCATTCACAAGCAACTAATCTGGAATCAAATTCTTTGTCTCTAACTTCCTGTTTTTTCTTTTTGTTGTGGTTAAACTCGGATGAACAGTTGAGGCACTGAACATAATTGGACAGAAACTGGGTAAAACAGATTGGAACTTCACTGCAGATCCCTGCCTAAGAGGCTATCTTGGATTGGATTGCGATTGTTTGGACCTCAGTAATACTATTTGTTATGTTATTAACGTGTATGTTGTTATTCACTTGTTCCGTCACGGTGCTTTCTTTGTTTTTGGAGTGACGTCACCGAATGGATTCTTAGGGTTGATATTTCGGTTGCAGAACACTTGTCAGCCTCAATCTCTCGGGAACAATTCCACCAGAGCTAGGCAATCTGCCACGCCTTGAGAACCTGTGAGTAAAAACACTTCTTGTTCAGTGATCCTAATGATTAGGTTTCATTCCATCCCCACTTCTGAATTTAGCTTATAGGCTTTTACTCTGTGTTTGACCCATCTCTCATGACTAACGAGGTAGAAAATCCTATCACGCTTAGGCGCTAATTGGTGCCTCTCGAAGGTTCCTTCCACAGTCTCAATCCCATTTCTTTACCCCTTCAAGTAGCGGGAATTGCAATGAGTGCCAAATGGACCATTAAGGTTCATGAGAGATGGATTTTTGAAGGAATGATGTGGGCATCAAATAATCTATGCATTTAATCTTTAAAAAAGACATCAAAGAATGTTGAACCATGGAAGTCCCATATTCATAAAATACTTAAAATTATCCTCATGGACCACAAAGTGTGGCTTGAAACATCAATTTTCTTAATCCTTCACAGTTTCTTTCAGAAAATTTTGTTTTAGAAAATTATGGATAGTGGACATTTCAAGTCTTAGGATCCATACTTTCAGTTATTCCTATGTAAGTATTGACAATGGTGTTTTTGACAGCACTCTTGCAGACAACTATCTAACTGGCCCAATACCTCCTCAATTGGGCTCCTTGAATTCCTTGAAATTCTTGTAAGTACTCTTTGCTACAGTTCATTTGCCAAAACATGCATACTGAATTCTCTTCACATAATTTATACGATTGTATTGCACACGTACGAGGCTTTTGAATATAAAACCGCTAGGGAAAACAATTAGGATAGTCGCAGGGCCCTTAGAATCATGGCCACTCCAGTAAAACAATTTAATAGATTAGGGATGTCTGATTATCAATTTTTTGATTAAAAATCTTTATTACTTCAGGTCTCTTTCAAGAAACCTGTTGTCAGGTCCTATTCCAAAGGAGCTTGGAAGTCTTTCGTTGTTGGAGGAACTGTAACCCCCTTTGCCACATCTATCTCTCTAAAAAACACACCCACACACCCACATTTGATTGCATTTGATATTTACTTCTGGTAAGCAAACCAGTTAAGTTGTTTCCTTCTCCAAGTATTGTATGAAAAAAAGTTTTGCATGATTAAATTTCATGTGCTTTTTCAGGAGGATTCATTCCAACAATCTTTCTGGCGCACTTCCCCCAGAGATAGGGAACTTGAAAATGCTACAGAAACTGTACATGTCTAACAACTTTTCACAGGAGCTTAATAACCCCTATCAATAGTGCATACTTGTTTGTTAGCGCAACACCAACATTGACTAGTTATTTGTTTTCCCTCTAATTTGAAATCAATGGCCCTAGCTTAATGGGGCGAGATAAATTTATTTTACACAATTGTTGCTATCCTTTCATATACAGGCACCTATCTTCTAACCGATTTATTGGACCGATACCTGAAACATATTTCAATTCACAGAATCTGGCAGAATCGTAAGTAGCTATCTCCTTTACACACATAGAAGAAAAAATTCAAAGTCAAAACATCATCATACACAAATGGTTTCCACCATCTAAATAATAAACTTTTGCAGTGTAACACAGTTGGTGATGACTCTAGAGCTTTGGTTTACTCTTCAAAAAACAAATGCTAAAATCTCCTATTAATGTACTAGTGAATATCAAGGAACAAATTTGTAGCTGCTTAAATCGTTTCAATATTGTTTATTTCTCGATAACAATTTTCTAGTTTAGGACAATTATATTGCAGTGGCAGTGCAGAGCTTCGAGTTTAAGCACTCATTAACCCCATAGCCAAAACTCCATGACAGGCCCTTATCTCAGAATTTTCTTATACTTGATAACTGACATCCAAGCTTTAATACTCTGTAAAGATTCAAATCCTTATATATTGGTCTAAGTCTTGCTGCAAATTTTTATCTCTGTGTTGAACTGTTGTGCAGGGGTGTTGAATAACTGATTATTCCCATTGGAGTGCCACAGTTTTCTCAAGGCAGTAGTTCCATCCCTGAAATCCGATATGCCAAAGGAAGGGGACAATTCCAATGATGGTAATCATGACCATGGTGCAGTATCTTTGAACATTGAGAAGGTTTCTGAAATGAACTCAAACATGGCTAAGGCAAAGGACAAGAAAAAAGAAGAGAACAATAAGGTCGTGCCATTTCACAAATTATTTGTCACGGCAGACTCTCTGGATAAATTGTTGATGGCTCTTGGTACTATTGGTGCTGTGGCCAACGGCGTATCTATTCCACTTATGACCATCCTGTTTGGGGGCCTTATAAATGCATTCGGGGAGAACAGCACAGACGGGAAAAAAGTGATGAGTGAAGTGTCCAAGGTGATATTTTTCACATTCCTCAGTCTCCTTTGTTTTGTTTTTTCTTATGATGTGAAATTAAAAAAAGAAAGTTATTGATAAGCAAAAGGGCAATGATAAGTTGAATTTAAGTTCACAAGACCACATTATCCCGAAGTCTGGGAATTTTCTTCAGTATTGTTATGACTAGACTTGGAATTTGACAAACAAAATGTACATTGTTGTCCAATTTTGGCCACAAAATGCGGCCAAAAGAAATTAGGGAAACTCTCTTCTGAAGTCACCATTTATACCTGATTATCAGCAGATCTGCAACACTTGTGCAATACATTGTACTGGGATATTTCAGGGCTCTTATTAAGAAAAACATTATTTATCTTTTTTGTTTGCTGGTTTTTTAAGTTATGCACCAAGTTGGGCCATAAAATATTTATGAATGATAGGATTAAATATTCACATGCCATTCCGTCTACTTTCTTCTTTGATCCACAATTAACAGGTATGGTTGAGAGTAATGCAGAAATTCAGGTTACGGGTGGGACAGTCATAAAATTGAAAGGTAGGTTCTAATGGAAAATCCAAATTCCTGAGAATGGATTTGCATACCTCTTAATGTTTAACTAAACTAAGGTGGTAATAGGCCAGAGGGGTCATATCTCATCTGATCTGCTTAGTAACTAGTTAAAGCTTATTTTAAGATTTCTGGTAGATTGTATATCCAAAACAATCCAATCGAATTAACCTGTAGCCTACAGAAAGGATGCAACAAACTTTTACCTTGTTTTTCAAATGTCAGTTGTGTTGTTGTATGTTCTCTTCCAATCAAGTTGTCTCCACCTTAAACCAGAGTCAGTGCTATCAACAATGCAATCCCGAGGGAAATCAAGCACACAGGGATCCGCCGCCCTCTTCCAACCGGGTCACAACAAGCAGCAAACAACTACACCCGCCATAACAAATATCCTTTGGAGAGCCTCAGACCAAGGCAAGCTAACACAAAAGCCCTAAAATGTATCTATTTTGCAGGGCTCGCAAAGATTTTATTTTCCCTTTTTCCAGCCTCATACCTACTCACAGTAAATGGAGCCACCATTCTCCCCTGTCCTCAGTAATGGAAGACGTGTGTCCACCTTCTCACAGGACACTGTATCCTGTCCTCCATTTCTGACTTCGGGAATGGATCTCCCTCCTTTGCGCAGGTTTTTCTTCCTTCTCGAAGTTCCAAGTGACAGGAGCCTTATCCTTTCCACCTCATTGCCAACTGTAAGGCCTAAGAACTGCCGTGCTTCGTCGACATCTTCATCAACACCGTCCGTGTCTCCATCGATGTTAGTAATTGTTATGTACTCTCATCACTTTGTTTAGGCTCAATTTTAACATCAAGTATATTCCTAATATGGTGATATTCACAATTTAAAATTGGTTGTTCAATAACTATAAATATTGGAGCTTGTGTTTTATTAATACAATGCTTAGATTTAATTTCCACTATGATCTCTAGTTTTACAACACATGGATCGCTTGTTCCTCTAAGAAAGCTTGATTATCATGATGTGCTTCACATTTTATTGCAGCATGAAATACATTCACAATATTATTATTCAAAGTCACAACATCATTTGGAACAAAAATGTAATTTTTGGAAAAAAAAACTCGCTATATTTATATTTTATTTTCCTTTTCAAGCTAGATATAGAATTAACCAAAGGAATTTCGTAAATGATTAGGATTTCAATTAATCTTATGATTTTTCTATTGAAATGAGAAACCTAAATAGTTTAGGTGGCATAAAATGAAAACGTGAAATATACACCATGAAATGCCCCATGATTTGATTTTCTTTTAGAAATTTCAACATAGAGCTTGGAATCAAACATTATGAAGTCGGGGCTATTGGATCTAAGAGCATGCAATCGAGTAAACTAGAAACATCCAATAAATTTACAATTTTCCTATGATTTTAAACAAGATCTAAACTGAGAGGGGTGTAAGAGAGTACATGATCACCAAAATGTTATATAGATAAATGTAATTTAATTAAATTATAATATAAATACCTATACAACTGTTTAATTGTGTATAAATAGATATAAAATAAAACAACAAATTAAACCTAATTAATTAATTACAAAATCATTGAAAATATGTAGTGTATTTTGAATATTGTGAGATCTTGTGATAGTTGTTAGGATCTCGAAAATGGCAATGTGTGTCTAGAACTATGATAGAGCTAACACATAAAATTCATGATACATATATCACTTTTTTATGAAGTATTCTATACTCTTCTTGTAGTATTTGGAGTGTTGGTATGCTTTGGGGAAAATAATATACATATGAATTTTTATCACCGAGTTCATGTGGTTATGATCTCTAAAAACCTTGCATAGATTTGTACAATTTTGCTCGATCACTTTCAAAACATAAAACTTTTTTCTTTACGTAATTGGGAAACAATGTGCAAAACACTATAAGAAAAACACAATACATTTTTAACATGTAGTAAAATAGACAACAAAATAACTATCTTTATATTTATGAGGCCCTAGACAATAACTATAGTGAAAATAAAACATCAATAATTACAACAATTTGTTAGTCACAAAAAACAATGTTATGTAGAGTATGGTATTTCTCTTTCTAATGATCACTCTAACATGTATCCTCTAATGAGTGCATTTGTAGAATGCTTCAACAAAATGTTGAATATACTTTTTGATTCTTTATAAATGATTGGATTCTCCTTAAAATGTTAGATGATAAATAACTTAGATGCCTACGTATTTAGAGATAAATCAAATTCAAATTAGGGTTTCCCAAATGACCTCCAACATTTAAGAAGTGAAAAAGGCAAGAACAAGGGACAAGGGCCCATGAGCTAAATAAAGGCACCACAAACACTTTTTCTAGGAGTATCCAAATGTTTCCAACAAGCCTCAAGAGCATACTAACACTTTGAATAAAATGGCCCGGTCGAGGAGAGGTCTAGAAAGAAGAGAGATAACGATTGAAGAACACTAAAAAGGGGTGAGGGACATGAGAAATTAATAAACACGTGTCGATAACACCTAATTTAAACCACATAAAAAAACATATTAAAATCATAAAATTTTACAACCTTGATAAATAAATAGAGCTATTTTTTGGTGTGTGTGCAACTAGAAACAACTTGTCACATATGTATTCAAATCTCATTACGTAATTGTGTTAAATATGATCATTGCTTTTATCTTATCACAATGGCACATAATAATATTTATGATAAAGGCGTAGATATACAACCAAAATCAAGCATACGATGAGCACTCTATGGACACAATCATCTAATATGAGTACGGGACCATTGGGATGATCACATTCATTTAATATTTTTAGAGCCTCTTTTTTAACAGTTGAATTTATCCTTGCACGACCATGCCTGTCTTTTTCAGGACCACCATTTTTCACTATGTTATCTCTCTTTGGGACCACATTGAGATCCAACATGCTTGAAGTTCAAAGCTTTTTATTTATACATGGGGTAAGTGCACCAAGTTGGGGGGCCAAAAGGGGGTCTTAAGTGGACACTTTTTTTGAAAAATAAAAATCTTCAACTTCTATGAGTAATTTGAAATAATTATAGTTAAAATAGGAAGATGTTATAAGAACATGAATCGTAGCATTTTGAATCTAGTTTCTAAGTTACTATTTTTTTAAAATGGTTAAGTGTAAGTGGGTTAAAGAACTAAAATACCAATAGGTGTCTTTGTTGTTTTCGTTAAAAAACATAGTAGACAGGTTGGTCATGCCCCCCATTTTGAGCACTATTTAGTATTTTTGAAAGCCCTTTGGCAGAAAGATAGATAGGAGCATCTAGTTTGTGATAGAACATTTTTAGATTTTTTTAGTGAGTATTTAATTTTTTATGATTTTTCAAGTAAAAATATTTTAAATTTTGAAAAATAAGGGATAACCAACTGTGCCCCCCCAACCACCTCAAAAAATATTGAAATTTAGGTTTTTTTAATATGTGTAGAATTAGTCCTATTTTGTGACTGTATAATTTTTATTCAATTTGGATGAGTGAATCAAAAGATACATGACAAAAGATAATCATTTACAATCCCTTAAAATAAAGGTATAAAAGACATAGTTTGAAATTAATATAAATGGAAACCTTAGAATAACGAGAAAAATATAAAAAGTATATAATTAGAAAGAGGATAGTTTTCTTGCGTTGTAGGCAAATTTTTAAGAAATATAGAAAACGTTTTTGTAGGATTTAGCATGGTGGAAGGTGATTTTTACATATTTTGTAGAAAACACGCAGGTTGTTGTGTTGTTGCAAGTCTAAGGTGCAAGTTTGGGAAACCAAAGCAATTCCAAACTTGTTAAATCTTCGGTTGGAGGCATAATGCAAGGGAACACGAGAGCACTATAACGCGAATGCGTTATAACACACTCGCGCTTCTTAGAGTATGGACATTATATGTGTTAGTGGCAGGCTTATATATACAAAAATAAATGTATAATATATACATTTATTATTATTTATATTTTATTATTTCTTATACTTTAAATTTATTTTAGTAAATATAAGAAACTAATGTCAATTTGCACCTTATGGAACCAGTCTCAAAAATCCATGAGTTACGGTTTAGTAGATGGTTTTTATAATCCAATTTGGTTACTACATAGGTAATTTTTAAGATTTCAGCATTCAACCTAAAGCTTTTAATGTTTAAATTCTACAATTGATGTCTATTTTGGCAACGAATATAGTCATTGTTTAGGTTTTGGGGCCTTTTGGATTTTTATTGACATTTGTAGGAGTGTTAGATGTGTCAAAATTAGATTTTACAAACCTCACAACTCTCAAAGAAACCGCATGAATCTTAAATATATGCACTCATGAAATGCCTTATAATACATAACAAATCAAAACACATATGTTAGACATAGTGTCATTGTGTTGTCATTAATTTCAAGTTGCATTTATGGAAAAGGGTGTTCGGGTGACATAGGAGTTAAGCATGAGGTTTCAATCATCACGAAGCATGAAGGTTGATTAGAAGTTCCCTATTTTGGTGTCATGAAGTGTTGTATTGGTGAAGTGTTGTTTTGGAACCAAAAGGGTCAGCTTCATTGTTTTGAAATTTTTCATGACACCTTCAATCCTTAGAGAAAAATGGATGTCTCTAACATATAGAGGATTCACATAGATTTCCAATGCCTATTTGTTTTCCTCCTAACTCCTTACAGAGCTCCTGAAATCTTCCAGAGAAGTCAAGTTTCATAATTAGAGTGTTTATTCTCCACACCTAGAAATCTCGTTGTTGAGCAGATAGTCCTTGAATGATCAAACCTTTCCTAAATATTTCTAAATTACCTTTAACACTTCCAATATTCCCCAACATCACCTCCTGATGCTTAAGATCTTTCCTAAAATCTCCTGGAGGGTGTTTTATTAGCTCCATAATGGCCAAAATAACTATCATGGAAATTGAAAATTTTGAAGCATGACAACTAAGCCCTTAATTGAAAATAAGGCTTCTCAGTCATTATGAAATCTTCCTCTGGTGATGCAAGAACATCTTTTTAATAATCAATTTTGGATTTCTTAGGTGACTAGGGGTGTCTTGGGTCCACTTGAGATGGTCATAGCTTGTACTAGTCCATTTGGACTCCATAGGAAAGAATAGAGAGTTTCCCTCCAAATGTATAATTTGAATATTTGAACTAGCTCTAGGTATGTTATAGGCTTAGGTGTTAAGTTGCATAGTCCTCTTAGACCAAGATATCAGATTTGGAGGTTAGAGACTATTTTGCAAAGAATTTTCATGTGTAAATATCTTGTTTTGGATTGTCTTCTTATCTATAATGGTGTTCAAGGCTTCATGGAACCCTCACAGTGTCCAAGGAATGGAAAATAGATAGAAAGACTTACTCAGACCAGACTATACCTTGTTTTCAAAGTTTAGTAGTATGTAGCATGAACATAATGATTCAATGGAATCCTTGAGTCTATTTCAGGGCATTAATCACGAGGACTTGGTGTTGTAAAAGTCAAGAAAAGGTAATAAGCCATCTAAAGGAGGATTTCTTAAATTAAATTTGTGTTCACAATCCTAACTGTGTGTGCCTAATCTTAAGGGCCTAGAGTATAATATTCATTGTAAAAGTTAATACTTATGATTGGTAGAGTCCTTGATAAGTGTGTAGGAAGGTAATAAGAAGACCAAGAGTTTCAAAATCCCTAGTATAGGTTAGAATAAGAATAAAAGAAAAGGAATGTGAAAATACAGTCTAACATTGTTAATTCCTAGTTTGAGGGCTAGGAAGGATGTACTTTTAGAAAAAATAGTCTTTATTCCATGTGTTTGAAGTTGGTGGAGTCTCTAACAAGTTGGAGGAAGGCCTAAGGGCATTAAGGACTCATAAAATCATGGCATAAGGATAGAGTATTTAGTGGTTAGTAGGTAAAGGAAGCAATGTACAATCATGCTTATTTCTTGTGACTATCAAGACCAACCTTGAGAAATAGTTGTCTTAGGAAAGAAAATCATAAGGAAGTTGTATCTATCATTGAGGGAGTGGTGTTAGAATGTTTTGAATCCTTGAGATTCATAAAAAAAGAGTCTTAAAAAGCCAAAAAATGAAAATCTAGCAAGATGATGGATAAAGGAGTAATGGAGCACTAGGTATGCTTAAGTAAGGTGTATGGGTGTGTTGAAAGGTGGATTCAGAGAATACTTTGATACCATTGCATGGAGCTACCAGAGTCAATCAAGAAGTGACGGTTCACAATTTGACTACTCATTCCTTGCACTTGAAAACTCGTTGTTGAACAGATTATCCATGAATGTTCAAAACTTTCCTAAATATTTCTAAAATAACTCCAACACCTTCAAGGATTTAAAATATCACCTTTGGATATTTAATACCTTTTTATAATCCCTCGGAGAAGATGCGCACAGGCTTCGAAATGGCCAAAATTGGCCTTTCTAAGCTTGCAGAGAATTAATATTTTACTTTGCACTTCAATGAATAGAATAATGGACCTTGTTAAACCTTTTTGCAAGCTTCTACATGTTCATCTAATGCATTAAGAATACCTTCAAGGACAAGTTTATTATGACACGGGAGGCAGGTTGGCCCGGAGAGGGATTCAAGAAGATTTGGGAGAAATATTTCACATTGTGGGTTGGTTTTCATGGTTTAAGTTTTGCATTTTTGGGTTATTCAATTCACATGAAAAAATATCCATATGAAGATCATCCTCTTACCCTTCCAGGATTCAAAATCCTCCTTAAATAGAATCGATTTGGGATTCTCATACACTTCTTTCTCATATCCCTCTCATGAGAATAGGTGACTTCTTGATCCTTCACACATGATGGTCTCAGATGCCTTAGTATCCTGACTAGCTCATTTTGATTTGTTTCTTGAAGAGATTTGGACACAATGGTAGAGTTGGGATATGATGATCATTAATTCACTCCTTGATCCTCAATTTTCACCTTTGAACATGATGATCTCTTTTAATCTCATAATTCACCTCCTTGCCCAAGATGTCACCTGAGTGGAAGCATGCTTATGATGTATGGACACCCTATTTCTCAATTTCTCCTCATGGAGATAGGTTTCCTCCTCATGATAGAAGGATTTATCCCTAAATAAAACTTGGAGGAATGTCGATAATGAATTCCACAATGTACTGAAACATTGCAAATTCCACCTCTTTGACTTGCAAGATGTGAGTTCATTACCAAACATTGATTAAGTGTTTAGAAACACTCTCATAAAATATGCATTATTTTTAGCCTAAGATGATTTCCACCATCACTCATGGTGATCTTCTCTTATCATACTCCTGATGACCATTCCCTTGATGGTTTGAATCTCGATGAAACTCTCGATGTTTCGAGATCTTTTACTGACCTCATGATTTTGCTGATTGCAACCATTTTCCTCATGATATTTTAGATCCTTTAAAGACCTTATGGCGACCATTCCCTTGATTATTTAAATTGCTAAAAAACTACATGTGTTTTGGTTTTATTATGTGTTATAAGAAATTTCATGAGTCCATATATTTGAGCAATTGTTGCTACCTTTAGGAGTTGTGAGGTTTATAAAATATAGTTTTGACACATTTAACACTCCTAAAAATGTCAATAAACAATCCAAAAGGCCCCAAAACCTAAAAATGACTGTATTCTTTCCCAAAATAGACACTAATTGTAGAATTTAAACCCTAAAAACTTTAGGTTGAATGTTGAAATCTGAAAAATACCTATGTATTGACCAAATTAGAATATGAAAAACTATCTTCTAAACTGTGACTGATGGAGCTGTGAGACTAGTTCAGAAGGTCTTTGAGTGACCCTAACTTCTTATATTTACTAAAATCAATTTAAAGTATAAATTTTTTATTTATTAATCTTTATACTATAAAGATTAATAAATGAAAAACTTATACTTAAACAATTTATTTTAGTAAATATATCCCTCCCAAACCCACATATACCACATGGTAAAAAGAACGCGAGCATATTATAACGCTCGCGTTTTAGGCTTGATTACCAAACCTCGATAATTTATAACGCGATCATGCTTTCCCAAAATGTGCTTGCGTTTCACTTAAAATCATATTTGTGTCCGCTTTTTGGCCCCCCAACTTGGTGCACTTACCCCGTGGCGATGATTTTTCCTTCACGAAAATGAAGGTCCTAGAATTAGTAAGAAATCAAGTGGTTCAACATCAAATTTTAAATTAAGAAAACAAGGAATCTCGTTTAGACCTAGACAACGCATGGTACACTTTTATGTTTTTATTAGTAAAAATCCCTCCTTGTAAATCAGACAACATAAGACATCATATGGAGTCTTGGTCTAAAACTTAAGATCCGACAGCAACAACTCACTCAATCACATGACCAACAAGTAGAGCATCTCAATTATTAATGATTATTAAACCTTTATGCCATAAAAATAAAATATAAAATTAAAAAAATCCTATTTTCCCATATTTTCTCTAATTTATCCATTTCTTCCAGGTTATGTAAAGGCTAGTTGCCACCACTTTGGAATTGTGGCAAAGCAAACGACATTAATTGCCTAAAAACAAAAAGATGTGGTTTAGAGTTATTCATGAACCTGATACTATTTTTATTAAGTGGGCACATGTTACTCAATTATTATTTCACCATATCCACCCTTGAAAGATTATTTCCTTGTTTTCTCCTCGATATGGAAAATATTTTAATGAGACCTTCTAAATAATTTCATCTTTTGGAGAAGAGGTGTGAGCCCCTATCTTTTTATCGTTGTCATCTCATATCCCTAAATTGTGGAAATCATTTCCTATTTGGTGCATGTGGATAATGGAGGTTCAATTTGATAGCTACCTTTGTTGGTGGTCGAACAATATTTAAGTCATGGTAAATTTTTAAAAAGGCCCTTTGAAAATACAAAACAATGTTATTTATATATTACTAACAAAATATATAGAAGATTATTCCATGTTTATTTAACTATTTTTAATATATATGTGTCTATTAATATATCATACATATAAATCTATATAAAAATGACGATTGTATTTTAAATATGCAAGTCATATGAATTTGTTATTTCCAATATTTGTAAGTATTTTATAGTTGAAATGATGAATATTGTCTACACGAGTGTTAAATTTAACCACCGGTGGATATCTCATGGTTCGCTTCATTGATACATTTATAAAATAGCTCCAATATTGTGTTGTACAAGTTTAAACATAACCTCTCATCCGCAAAATATTGCAAAAATTGAACCCACTATACTATATTATTTTTTATGTTGACCTACATACCCACCCAAAAATTGAAGAAAATTTAAAAAAATCTTGCTTCATGAGTTTTTTTCCACTAAGAAATCGTTTTTACTATTTTTGGTGAGTGAGTGACAAGTTAGTGATGCCTTTTTGATTTTCCATTACTTTATAATATGCGTGGAATAAATTGTTGGCATCTAGGGTCTTGCCCCACCGACATTGACAACATCTACAAAATCCACCTTGTATTAAGTTTAGATGGTTTCATTTTCCCTACTTTAAACTCCCCGCTTTGCGCAATCGGGAGGATGTCGACACATGTTTGAAAAGGGATGAATGAAAATGCATGTCATGCCTTCTATGTATTTTTGTTTATTGTTGTCTTTTAGTTTACTTTCCATGCTTACATTCTTAGATACACATAATAATGAGATTTCATTAGGAAATATATATTAGTACTCCATTTGTATGGGTGAATAATTATGGTAAATTAGTGAAAGTACATTTACTATGTAAATGTAAAATGTGGTAAGTTAGTAAGTTAGAATAATAAAACAATTAGTATTGTTTTATTATTATATTGGTGAGAAGTTGAAACCATACGGGTGTATGGTTGTATATGCAAGGAGGGATTAAGCCTAGGCAAACTAGCGCATTGCCTGGGGCACTCGCATGAGGGGGCGCCCAATCTAGAAATTTCCTTTTTATCGGTTAATTTTAGAACTTATCTTTAAAATAATTTATTTGAAGATTTAATATTGATCAACCCATTTATAGATATTATAATATAATAACATAAATTTCACGCATACAAATAAAAAGGTTTTGTAATATTTTTACAAGTAAAAGGAAATATGACATATTTATAAGCGCATATGATTGTTTTGGTATTATCACCCATTCTCTGATGTAATTCCAGATTATTTAGGTGTATAATTTGTTCTAGAAAAAGGTTAATGTATTATTTATAATGTCACTGGTGTATGTATCTAGTAGAGGTGAGTATAATTGAAGGAAAAAGTATTTAATTCTCTATTCTTAATTTTTTGGTGGAAATGTCTATTATTTTTATGGAGGAACTTGTAGGCCCCAAATACAACTCTTCACAAAACCATGGGAGATACATAAACGTTCTTGTTTCTTTGTAAAAATGGTGATTTATTTTAGGATGGAGTTCTTGTCACCTACTTGATATAGCTAAATAAGACTTCTAAGAAGCCTTGTATAAAATATAGTATTTTTGCATTCTGAGCATCTCCTACCATTAATTTTTTCCATCCATGGAATATTTTGCATACTTCTCTGATAATTTAATAAGATATTTTTATTATTATTTTATTATGACTATAATGTAAATTTAAAAATACAAGAATATAGGCATATTTTATTTATTTACTTGGTGGAAAAATATTAACTAAAATTGTGAGGAGGGCGTCCACTCAAACTATTGCCTAGGGCGCTCCCGACCTTTAATTCGGCTTTGTGTATATGAAGACAAATGTTGTTGTGAGGATTGTTATTATACATCTCCTATATAATGAAGTGTAATGAAATAGTGAATTAATTAATAAAAATATAAAATAGAGTTGTTGATTTCAATTCTTGTGCGTGTAGCTATTTCATGGATTTTTGTATTAGATCAAAGTAATTTCTACATTTGGTACCGGCGGAGTTAAATCATCTCGAAGAAGATCTTGTAACTTTTGTTTTGCGATCTAGGTTTCTCCAAAATTTGCGTGTGGAACGATCTATTATACTGAGAAAGCTACGGTGAGAAATTTCAAAGAAACCCGGTTCGTAGTTTGGGAGAAACGTGCAATTTACTATACAAAGACATTGATCATGAGGTTTTTTAAAAAAATCGAGAATCAAAGGTAATTCAAATCTACATTCAATTTTTTTGGATATTTAGATTCAATAAAATGGATACACCATTATATAAATTTAATGGGTTGAACTTCCATACATGGAGAGTAAAAATCTAGATGCAATTAATGAATAAAAACCTATGGAGGATAGTAGATGGAAAAGAAAAAACACCTACAGATGTAAGCAAAATTGTAGAATGGGAAGCTAGAGATGAAAAAATAACAGATGAAATTGAATATAACTATGAATAATTTTTATACTAAGTGAATTTCTTGGAGGAAGGAGGCACATGAGGTTGGAGGTCATTCAGCGACCTCTCGTCGACCACCAATGACGGGCCGTATGTATCAGCTATGGTGATTATTTTTTTATACAATGCGTTCTGTTGTTTTTTGTATTTACGCAGAGTGTTTGGTTGCAGTGTTCTATTGTGGTTTAGAGAATAAAGGAAATTTCACATTGAGGGTGGAACATGATCTCAATGTTCCATTTCTAGTTTTCTATATTTATGGTATTTTCTATATATGAGCAACAAATTTCAACAAAATTTCATTTGTTATTCCCTACAGTGAGATGTGATGAGGGCTAAGAATAATACTTGGCATATCATGATGTGGTTGTAGGTAAACCACTTGAAAATCTCCATTTTTGGTTTGTGGTACACCACTTGTAAAACCACCATTTTCGGTTGTTGGTAAACCCTATGAAAACCATCACCCTTTTGGTTTATGGTAAACCAAATTCAGAAACCATCATTTTTGGTGTGTGGTCAACCCTATGCAAAACCATCACCTTTTTGGTTTGTGGTAAACCATTCAAAACCATCATTTTCGGTTTATGGTCAACCCTGTGAAAAACCATCTATTAGGTTTATGATCATCCTGTAAAATCATCAGATAATGAAAGTAAGTGCAAGTACAAAGGCAAGTTTTCCCCATGTTCGCACTAAGGGGGGAATGTTAGGAAATATATATTAGTGCTCCATTTGTATGGGTGAATAATAATTACATGTGTAATTATTATTATGGTAAATTAGTGAAAGTACATTTACTATGTAAATATAAATAGTAAATGTAAAATGTGGTAAGTTAGTGAGTTATAATAATTTAAAACAATTAGTATTGTTTTATTATTATATTGGTGAGATGTTGAAACCATACGGGTGTATAGTTGTATATGAAGACAAATGTTGTTGTAAGGATTGTTATTATACATCTCCTATATAATGGAGTGTAATGAAATAGTGAATTAATTAATAAAAATATAATATAGAGTTGTTGATTTCAATTATTGTCTGTGTAGCTATTTCATGGATTCTTTGTATTAGATCAAAGTAATTTCTACAATTTCACGTTACACCTACCTTATCCCTATCATGCTCTATCAAAACACTTACTTCAACAAAAAACAAATGATAAAAACATTTTCGCAAGGGGTTTGAGTGACTATGGGTTGTGTGGACAGGGCATTAGATCGGGAAGAAGGTTTTAAACATTTTTGAAGTATATATTTGAAAAATCCAAAGCACAACTATGGTGGTTGACAAACTAGATGGACATATATTCATACAATATCAAAGGATTCAATAAGAATGCTTTATATCTCCCACACAAGAATAAGAAGAGGTAATATAATAGCTTTTTAATTTTATTGTGTTTCTATGTTGGGCATTGAAGTTATGCATGGAGCTAGATGATAACCAATACTAATAAAAAAAAACCTATTTGTTATTCCCTTATTTTTTTGTTCTATTTGAACCCTAAATATAAGTTGTTATTCCCTTCTCTTTTGTTCTCTTTAAACCCTAAATATAAGCATTCACATTGTATCACTAATGCAAACAACTGTTGTCCAACTTGATAAATTCACCTTTGTTAGCATACTCTCAACCTCTGTCAAAGAAGAAGCTTTGAAACAAGTCATGGACATCTACCAAAGGATTGTGGACAAGGGACATTTTTAGATGTTTAAGTTACAAGCGCTTAGTAGATATGTATGCAAAATGCGCAAGCATGTGAAATGTTGAACAAAAATCCTAAAAGGTATGTGGTCTCATGGAATTCAATAATTGTTTGAAATATGCAAAAAGGGTTTGTTAAAAGACCCTTTTTTGAGTTTTTGTTCAATAAAAGAATTAATATATTCCGGATCATAAAGTCTAAGTTAGGGTTTCTGTTTTTTATTTGATTTTGTCAAATTACTCATGTGCCTTTAGCACACTTCCACAAATTTCATACATCTTTAATAGGGCATTTAACTAAAACAATGCCAATGTTTGTCTTATGTTATTTGTAATTAATGTATTCAACGAGAAAACGTCTCTTCCAGTCATGTTGTTATATTATGCATCCAACTAATGCCTTCATTGCATTGTAAATGATTTTTCTCGTTGATTATTTTTGGTAGATTATTTTATTGGTGGAAGTTAGTATAATAATTTTTTTCTTGTATAATTTGTTCACTTGAAATGTGTTTACCATGATTTCAAATTACACCTACCTAATCCCTATCATGATCCATAAAAGCACTTACTTCGACAAACAACAAATGATAAAGACCTTTGTGGGTAGGGGTTTGATTAATTGTTGGTCATGTGGACAAGGGCATTGGATCGAGAAGAAGGTTTCAAATGTTTTTGAAGTAAGTATATGTTGAACAAATCCAAAACACATCTATAGTGGTTGATAAACTAAATGGACATAGATTTGCACAATATCCAACGATTTAATTGCCATGTTTTGTATCTCCCACATGATAATAAGAAGAGGTGACATAATAGGTTTTCTATCTCATTGTATTTTCATGTTCAACACTAACATTATTCAAGAGCTAGATGATGGTTTCTCTACCGAGATTAATGGACTGTTTGTTATTACCTTCTTTCTTCGTTCTCTTGAACACCGAATATAAGTTACTTTGATTTGAATTTTTAAATGGGCATATAACTTTGATGTAAATATGAAAACAAGAGTGTGTACGGAATACAATGAAAGAAGTAACTCAAATGTGGAGAAGATAGAAGATTCCTATAATTTTATACCATAATCTAGAATTGCCATATAATTGAGCCTTTCATTTAATAATATTATGGTTATGTTTACTTGAGTGTTTAGGCCTTATGTTGCTAAACACATCTAGTTTTGGATATCATTTTTTTGCTTTGTTCTCGATAAATAAAAGCTAAATTTAAATCCATAACAACACATACTAACAAAGTAGGAAAGATATTTGTTGTTTTCTCATGAAATACTACTAATAGAGTATAGTTATGGTGCTTAAAAGTTTCTCTTCTAGTGATTCACTCAAAGTTTTTGCTTTGTTACATTGCACTGAATTAATGCTTTCATTACATAGTAGACAATTTTTTTGGGGCAGATTGTTTTATTGGTGGATCTCGTTGTGATAACTTATTTTCCTATATAATTTACTCACAGGGATCGTGTTTGTCATGATTTCACATTACACATGCCTTATCCCTATGTCACTTCATCAAAACACCTACTTCAACAAAAAAAAATGATAAATACCTTTTTGGGCATGGGTTTGATTAACTATGGGTTACGTGGATAAGGGCATTGGATTAGGAAGAAGGTTTTGAACATTTTTGTAGTAAGCATATGTTGAACAAATGCAAAGCACATCGATGGTGGTTGACAAATTAGATGGACATTGATTTGTACAATATCCAATGACTTGACTAGAACACTTTGTATCTCTCGCACGAGAAGAAGAAGAAGATGTAATACTGATAACCTTTTTTATCTCATCGTGTTTCCTTGTTGGGCATTGAAATTATGTAAGTAGGCTAGATAATAATTATTACTAAACTTATTTGTTACTCCCTTATTTTTGTACTCTTTAAACCGTTCATATAAGTTGTTTTGAATTGAAGTTTTAGATGGGCTTATTGCTTGAATGTAAATTTGAAAGAAAGAATGCATGTGTAGGAAATACGATAAAAGGAAGTACCACAAACACAAAGAAGATAAAAAGATTCTTATAAGTTGATATCATTGGCTAGAATTGCCACATTATTGTGCCTTTTAAGCATATGTATTGCATCCACACATTTTTTTGATAATATCGTGGTTGTGTTTACTTGGGTGTCCAAGCCCTGTGTTGACAAAAATACATGGTTTTGGCGATCAAATTTTTCGTTAGATAGAAATAGTGAAATAAACCCAAAACATCGTATTACAACAAAAGAGGAAAGCTATTTGTTGATTTCTCAATGAAAAATTACTAATGGAGTCTATTATGGCTCTCAACATTGTTACCATGGCTATATATAGTTCGCGTATACTCATTCCCTCAACGACTCCAAAATAATTTGCACATTTTGCGCACAGATCATCCAATTTGTATACACAATAGTTCATAATGACCATTTAATTCAACTATGATTTATTTATTCAATTATTTTTCAATGAGTGCTTTGGTCATACAATACCTGAACCTTTCCTCTAAAAACAAGGATCTTGGAGTTGAGATACTTTATTGACCTCGTCCATCAATACCAAGAATTCTGATGTGATTCAAATTAGGGTTGTTGATCGCCTTGACTATTGCAAGTCTTTTTCTTTGAGAATTACACTATGGTTTCTCCAACTCTTTCCTTCTTCCTCGTATCAATGTATAATATGATTCATTCCTCCTCGTGTCAATGTATAATATGACTTCACCAATGGACCAGCCGCTGTTCGATGTGCATAAATATTTTAAAAGAAATGGGACATAAAAATCTAAACATTGACGTCTCGAAAAGGGATAAAACCATCTTAATCGAAGAGTCATTCCAAAATTCTTAAGATCAGCCTTTCGTCGTTTACCCCCACGGGATAAATTGGGAGGAATGAAGGTAATGATTTGTATCACCATTCCCATTCAAATCATATTTGCATGTTTATCCGCGATCAAAAACAATCCAAGGAGAAAAGATAAAAGCTTCATCAAACGTACCGCATTCCAGATCATCGAATTCTCAAATGTCAGTGTGGGCCTTTTAGCGGGAAGCTAGGTACTTATATCCACACAGGCTTGGTTTGCAGGAAACATCGCGGCTAATAATTACATTTCATTGCTTTTAACTCCATGGATTCAGCTGCAACCTCAACAACCCTTCAACAGAACAGTCTGCCCATTTTGTTGGTGACAAATGATGATGGAATTTATGCCCCAGGCTTAAGAGCTCTTGTAGCCCTCCTCGTAGAGACCGGCCGCTACAATGTCTGTGTTTGCGCGCCTGATTCGTAAGGATCATTTTCCAATTTCATCTGCATTCATAAAATTCTAAATGAAGTGAACAAAGTTTTTTATTCCCTTTAATTCTGTGTTTAAATGTTTGAATTTCTTTTTGAAAATGCAGTTTTCGTTTCTATTTGGGTAGGAACTTAGGATAGAAACCCCAGCACTCTGCAATTTCATTTGCATTGACCCAATTCTACATCTAATTATAAAATGCTTTTCCTGTTTTTGGGTGTTCAATTTTTCTTGAATTTACATCTTTCCCCCTTTTGGTTAGGATCAGAAAAGCTTGGAATAGAACTTCATCACTTTGCTTTGAGTCATTGATCCAATTCTAAATTTAATCAGAAAATGGTTTTCCTGTTTTTGGGTGTTTATATTTCCCTTGAATCTGTTTTTTTCCTTTTGGTTGTGATCAGTAAAGCATAGCACAGAACCTCTTCGCTTTGAGTTTGCAATTTCATTCGCAATGACCCAAATCTACATTTAAGTAGAAATTGGTCCTCCTGTTTTTGGGTGTTTAAATTTATTTTGGGTTTGCATTCTTTTTCTTAGTGGAAGAAGAAGAAGAAGATATTTTAACATCGCCGAAGCTACCAAAAACAACCTATGGGACAGTTACGATCATTAAAGCATAGCATGATACCCTATCACTTTGTAATTTCGTTTGGATTGACCCAATTCTACATTTATTTATAAAATGTTTTTCCTGTTTTTGGGTGTTTTAATTTCCCTCGAATTTGTATTCTTTTCCTATTTTATCAGCTTAGCATAGAACCCAATCACTTTGCAATTTACACAGTAGATTCCAGAAACACAACCAATTATGCAGAACTCCAAACACAACTTCGAAATTTTATTTTCAATTTCATTTGTATCGACCCAATCCTTCATTTAGTTAGAAAATTCTTTTTGTTTTTGTTTTTGGGTGTTTAAATTTCTCTCGAATTTGCGTTCTGTTTTTAGTTTGGACTAGTTATGCATAGCATAAAACCCCAATGTTAATGAAAATGAGTTCTGGAATAGTTTGTACATTATAATTGAGTTGTCTAGAGTAACAACATATAGGTTTAGAGCTTTTGCTTGTGCTCAAAGTTATTTTTAGAAGAGATTAAAAAAGGAAAATCGCCTCAAGGGAAAGTTATGTCACCAGAAACAAGAAACATGGACAAATGATTTACGATGGCAATCTGACGATAAATGGGTTTGGGGAGATCGCACATAAGAAACGACCTGCGATGACCATACATATGCATATATAACGCACATATCTGAGGGAATTTTTTTACTCACATTGCATATTTATACACATAGAATGCACATTTCTGAGGGAGGCAAACAACCCTGCAATAGCCATGCTAATATAATGCACAATCAGAGAGAACAAATGACACCACAATGGCTTGAAAAAACCCTGCAGCACCCTGCAATGGATCTGAAATGGGAAAAATAAAACTGAAATAAACATCAGAAATGTCCCTGAGACAGCCTCTCAATGGTCCACAACCACTCCCAAAATGTGGTCGTTGCATCTGCAGAAAAGCATTACAAGGAGTCCTGAAATGGTTGTTTGCATTGCGGATACATTTTGCCATGGTAAAGCATCCAACGAGGCTATGCCACTGTGTTTCTTGCAAGACCGCCTGAATCTTTTTTTGGCTATTTATTTTAATTTTTTTGGGCCAATTGCTGAATTTTTACAAAATTTAGATTTGCACACGGATTTAAAGGAGATAGAAGAATGACAAAACGGTTCAAACCCGTATTGTACATTTGACACAAATTGATGTAGTACCCAATTAAGGACAAGGAAAGAACATATTGCGTCAAGGTTCATTACATTGCAATAGTCGCAGTCCCAAACAATAACCTCTCAAGTGCATTTTTTTAATAAATTCCATGATGGTTCCTTAGTAAATCATATTGGAAGACATAAAAAATATTAAGGTAGCAGGGAAAATGTGTTGGAAAACTGTGAAGAAAGACATAGGAATCTGCATAACAATTATGATAAATGTCAATTGAACAATGCTAAAAGAAACAAACTTGCTGAAACACTATATAGCTTATTGGAAAGCAACTTCATTGACTATCACAAATTAACCAAGACCGTCATAAAGCGCGATCAAAGAAATGCAGTGGTGGATAAACTATCCACGTTAGCTATGTTCATCCCCATCCACATAACATACAAAACCAAAAATGTTGCAACTATATTGGAATCAACTTCATTGACTTTCACAAATTAACCAAAACTGTCATAAAGCATGATCAAAGAAATGCACAGGCAGATAAACTATCCAAGTTAGCTATATTCATTCCCTACTGCAACATACAAAACCAAAAACTTCGCAACTATCTTCTTACCGGAAGTGTTCTCAAATATGGCCCACCCAAGAGCATTGTAAGTGGGAGGGAGTACATGTTTAGTGTAAACTCTTCACATGATCTCTATACAAATGTTGGAACTCAATTAAGTTTAGTAGGGAGTCAATCCACATACTGATGGCCAAACAAAGGTAACAAAACTAGTGATCTGGATTTCAGGAGCAATCTGAGAGACAATACAGTAAATTGTGAAATCTAATGTGTAGTGAACTTGTGAATAATAATGGAAGTGTGGGGAGAGAATTTGAAACCATTGCAACACACAAAGGACAATATTGGCAATAAACATAATTATATTCATATGATTAGCAATTTAGTGCCATAAAAGTATCTCTTTGAGAAAATATGTGCAATTATGCAAAACTGTCTCCCCCAATCATGCAATACATGTTTACGTACAAACTAGGCGGAATAGTAACTAAATAGACGTGAAGGAGAAGATGTGATGGTTTATCTTCAAACAGTTAGTAAAGAGGTGGCTCCATGTTTGGCACTTGTTGGCACCAATGTATTTAGTGGGTTTAGTGGGGCATTGCCTCGTACCTTTTGGGGCTGCAAATCCTCAACCACATGGTGCCCAAAGGATATTTACGTTTGGCTAGTGCATGTGGAGAAGGCCTTTTTGTTGAGCTATTACCTGGATTTGCTAGCCCTCCTTGAGAAACAATGTTCTCAATGTCCTCCACTGTGTCCACATCTGAGACTAATTTGTGGAAACTTCTTTCTATTGAGTTCTTGGTGAGCCACTTCCATTGGTGGATGAGCTTCCCTACTTTGAAAACTTTGTATGGTGATATGAACTAGTTTTGAGTGCCCATCACCAGCATATCCATGATCTAATATGTCTTGGCGGTTGCAATACATTCACAATTCAACTATATTGATTCAAATTGCTATGTTGAAGTTGGAAAATATGCATGGAGAAGTTCCACATTGAAGACATGCTGCAAAGTAAGGTAGAGAGGAAAATTGAATTCAATGGGATTCATCCAAACTTGCTTGCTCACGATGCAAGGCCTATTGTGAAGTAGCTTGATATTCCTATTAGGAACTTTGAGTCTATTTCTACAAATGCAACCACACCGTGCCACCAGTCTTGTATTGGTGTGGCACTCAATGCTTTTCATGATGCTGCTTGCACTTTGCGTAGGTTCTTTATAAATTGTTATGATGTTGTTGAATATGTTGAATCTGTTCATTAAACTTCCGATTCTTTCTAAGTGGATAAAAAGTTCCCTCTTGATGCAATGGGAGTGTTGTGTCAACTTGTGCCATTAGTTGGAACCTAAGGCACATCTGGGATGGATTCTGTTTGATAGACCTGTGCAAAGCTATGTGTTATGCCCTTAACCTATGACATGTATTGGTCCAGGTGTGGCCGACTTGTGGCTATCATAACCCTTGAATTGTTCATAACATATTGCAATTTCTATATCTTCATATTGCTATTAGGGTTGGTCTATGGAGTATCCATAGCATATCATTATGTCGGGTATATATAGGAGCTACTGTTAGTAGCAGATGATCATATTGTGTATTATGCTCGTATTGTAAGGTTGTGGAGGTTGTCCCCTTGAAGTCGCTTGGTCATATGCTTCAATATTCTTCTCCTATTTCAGTCATATTGTTGGGCTTCTACTAAATGATATGGTAATTTCATTATATGCGGTATTAGAGCTTCAATTTGGGAAAAGTTGAGTAGAAACCCTAATTTTACAGACTCACCTATATCTCGCACAATGTTGCGAAATTTTCTGCAATTGTTTTTCGGGAAATTGGGGATTTACTCAAGGAAGCTACAATCCAATTTTCAGCTTTTGGTGATCATTTTCGAGGGTTCATTACTATTTTAGGGCAAATATTAAATTCTCTCTACAAGCTGCAAGTTTTACAATTATTCTGATTTCTGTACATTTTCAGAATGCTTGCAAAAACTCAACTGGGGTTTGTTCTTTGTAGTTTTGGATTTGAGGCTGATCTCATTCCGAAATTGTTGGGTTAAAGTTTGGTCAAAGGTGAAAATCAAATTCTGCACGGCCAAGTTTCTGCATGGAAAATCCGCAAAGTAGGGGATGATGATCCACACCATAGAGCCTAGGACCATATGTGGGAGATAATCCTGTGCTAGCTGGAGCAACAAGGATTATAAGAATGCACACAAGTTATTTAAAGGCAAGGAACCAAACACACAATGATGTAGTGGAAGTCTTATTTTCAAGAAATGCAACTTCTATTCATTACTGGTGAGTAGGGGAATGCTGGCGTGAGAATTACAAGATAAGTAGGGCATGCCACTATTCCTACTATCTGGTTCAACTCTTTAGGATAATCAACCCCTAGGCAGATGTGTATGTTACATATTTAGACAACAATGCCAGTAGGGTAGTTACAACAATATGCTATCATGAAGGTGAGCGGTTACAAGTCATTCCTTCTTTCATGCGTGATAGTTGAACTTCCTCTAGATGTACATGGCGGTTATCCTTTTAACTCTAACATGTACGCAGTAAGATTCTCTAAAGTGTTGCAGATCTAGTAAGGTGCCATTTGGCAAGCCACTTAGAAACCGAGAGTCTCTACATAGATGTTGAAGGTGCCATTTGCAATGCAGGGAACTACACAAGAGTGTGTCCCAAAGGTGGCGCAAGGTTGTAAGGTGAGGCAAGCTTTGGGTGCTTGCAGGCTCTGATGGCTCTGTGCAGGGCATAAAGTTTGTGTGGTACTGTGAGCAAGTGCGAGAGGGCCTCAAGACTTGTGAGTGTGCAAGTTTGATGTGAGATTGTAAGCATATGCAATTAGGCCAAGAGACTTGTGTGTTTGCGTGTTGTGAGGTGTGTGCAAAATTGAAAGCTATGCACGCGCTTGCTGGGTAAGCGCAAGACCGACACAAGAGTGAACTCCAAAGTGGGAAGTGTGAAAGCTATGTAGGGGCACAAAGGAGAAGTTTGTGCTTCTATGCATAGATCATTCGCCCTTTCTTGAAGAGAAATGATCCCTATTACTTGTGTGTTGAGCTGTAGAAACTACACTTAAAGTTGTTGAAGGTTGTACCACTTAGCTTGATCAACATATTGCCAGCCTTGACCACTGTGAAAAGTTGATTAATGCCTCAATGGGTTTGCATGTTTGTCTCTTCCATAATATGATCCTTATTTGTGGGGCACAAATGTTTGGGATCGAAATCAAAAGGATGTTGTGTCACTATTGGCTCAAGAAGTGAAAGGAAGTAAGTCTAAGGGGTTCCACATTGAATGCTAGGTGCATGCCCAAGTATGGGGAGATCAAGAACAAAGGTGTTCTCACTAGTTGTGTGCAAGATGATGTAAGGAACATAGCGTAGAGGCAAGATGATGCAAGATGACATAACATTCCTTCAAGATGCAACCAAACTTCATCGCCAACTCAAAATGCATGAGGTATGCGATATGCGTCGTGGTGCTCTTTGTACTTTGTTGGGAGCAAAGAATTTGTTGAACTTATGGATGATATTGTAAATGTGTTGCATAAACTTCTGCACCTTGTCAGCTTCCTTTTCCTATGTACTTGACTCTATCCCTGCTGGTGCGTGATAGGAAATGTCTAAAGGTGTCAATGGTTGGGACCCAAAACATGTCTGGAATGGACTTTGCCTAGTGGAACTGTGAAGAGCTCTGGTTGCAGGCATGCTTGATGTAAAACAAGTTATCATTTCAAGTGCGAGCATGTGCATGTTTGTACATACATAAAAGATGAACTATATTGCGATTAACAACTTTTTTGTCCATTTGATTGAGGATGAAATGCCATCAACCGATCAATCAAGTGCATACCCATCAATTCCCATAGTGTTTGCCAGAAATGACCAACAAAATGAGGATCTTGGTCGATATACAATGGATTTTGGGAGTCTAAAATGAAACTATACACAAAAGAAGAACACACAAGTAGTGCTAGCTGCGCCAATGATTTTCTCACAAGGAACCATGATGGCCATCTTCAAAACCTATCCATTATAACAAACACCGTGTTGTTTTGGCACTTTGTCATAGGCAGTCCCATCATGTAATCATGTAATGAATTCCCATGATCTGGATGGAACTGGTAGAGGTGTGTAAAGTCCTAGCTTCTTGTTAGTGGGTTTGACATGTAACAAGGAATGCAAGACTTGATGTGGCACTCCATGTTTGTGTGCATGTGCCTCTAGTAGAAATGCGACTACAATGTGGTTAGGGTCTCTTGGTGTAGTGCACCTCCCAAATGAGTCTTTGGCAAGGTGTGCCATCAAGTACACAAAGATGGCCTTGTAGAGAAGCTTGTCACCTAGGTAGAACTCTCAAACCTATTCACCTTGCACAAGGGGTATAGTATAGTTGTTTGTAAATCCTTTATTAATCGAGTAGAGGGATACCCAATCTGAAAAGTTGTGGTCATGCATGTTAAACACTATGATGAGTGTGTGAATTGGCAGTTTGCTAAGGCAATTTGCTGCCTTGTTATCCTTTCCCTTCTTGTGCTTTATCACGAGATGGAAATTGCTGTCAGGTAAGTCATCCACTTCATGTGTCATGTATTCTCTAGCTTGTTTTGTATTTGCAAAAACTAAAGTGGCTTATGATCAAAATGAATAATTGTCTCCTTACCCAAGATGTAGTGGCACCATTGCTTAATTGCTTGCACAATAGCGTACAACTCTTTTTCATAGGTGGAGTACCTTTTTGCACCTGTCATTGAACATCTCTAAGTGGTATATGCAACGGATGTCCATGTTTGCATGAGTACTGCTCGAGTGCATAGTCAGATGCATCAATGTGAAGTTCAAAGGATTGTGCAATGTCGGGCATTGAGAGAATAGGCATTGGGTAGAGGCATTTCCTGAGAACCCCGAAAGTGTGATTTTGCACACGAGTCCAATCAAACATGGGTTTTGCTTGCATTACCTAGCTTGAGAGGCCATGATATGTGCAAGAAACCAAGGACGAACTTGCAGTAGAAATTTGCGATCTAAGCAAAACTCTCAATTTTGTGAGATTGCATGGAGTAGGCCAATCTTGGATCACTTTGATCTTTTTGGATCTACATGTATTTTTGCGCGGTCAATGATGTAGCCCAAGTATTGAATTTGCACTATGCAAATGCACTTTGCTAAGTTTCCTTGCAACTTGTGTTTATGCAAGGTGTCTAAGATGCACAAATGTGCTCCACATGCTTCTCCCAAGTCTTGTTGAAGATGAGAATGTCATCCAAGTAGATATGACAAAGGAGTTGAGGAAGGGCTTGAGTAGATCGTCCATCAAGCACATGAATGTTGTTGGTGCATTGGTCAAGTTGAAAGGCATAACCAACCATTCGTACAATCCTTCTTGTGTCTTGAAAGTTGTCTTCCAGAACATCTTCAGGATGGACTGGAATTTGATAACCTAACTTCAGGTCGATCTTGGTGAAGCATTGTGTGCCTCAGATGGTCCAAGAGGTAGTGTGTGGGTATCGATTTTTCATCGTAATCTTGTTGAGTGCATGATAGTCTATGCAGAGTCACCATGTCCCATCTTTCTTGGCGCAGGAGAACTATCGAGCTCACAAGAGAAAAGCTACCTCTAATCTTGCCTCAATTGAGGAGCTCTTGTATTTGGCTGGCACGACTTCATCATTCTCCCAAAGTGATCTATGATATAGTGGGTTGTTTGGAAGGGGGATTCATAAAGCAAATTTATGAGGTGCTTTTTGCACAGTGTGTTGGAAGGCCTTTTGGTTTGTGTAGACTTCACTATGTTGCTTTAGTAACTTGTCGAGCTGCTATCTATGCTAACATGATTTTGTGCGATGCACTGCACCGCCAATGCCTACTTTCTCTCATGTGCAAGTGTCTCTAGGTGAACCATGAGAAACACAAATTTTTGCTGTGCAGACAGTTTGCAGGCATTGTTTGGCAGAGACCAAAGTGACTTTGGTCATTGGTGATGACTCAAAGAGGTTGAAAACCAGTCTTTGGCTTCAAACAATCCATCTCTGTGGCTTAGTTCTCGATATGTAGCATCATAGTTATACAAGTATGGTCTTCCCAACAGTATGTTGCAGACCTCAAGAGCTACGATGTCGCAAGTGATACTATCCTCCATTGGTTTGACTTTATATTGAAAGTACATTGTCATCAGACCTTGGATATCTTTTCTTGATTGGAGCCATCCAAGCGAGTATGGGCGAGGATACACAAAAGTAGGAAGTGCAAGGCATTGTGTTGCGTCTTGAGAGATGATGTTTTTTGACTCCCATTGTCGATGATGACATGGAGAGGTTGTCCTTTGACCCAAAACTTCATGTGGAAGAGACACTTGTGTTCCTTTGAAGCATCATGACATTGGCATTGGTGATCGACAAGAACTTGTTTGGATCAATGTCATCCGTTTATGTGGGACTTGATGTAGATTGTGCAAACAAGGATTGTTGTGCGTGACATTTAGAATTGTCATGGGTGTGCGAGCGATGTCAATGACAATACTTATCACCTGATTCTTCTTGCCTTTTTAAGTAGAAGGTGTAGGAGCCTTTTGATTACATTGTGAACCTTCTTAGGTTGCTCACTTTTGCAGGAAGCATTTTGCTTGTTTTGCACATAGGGTTGAGATGGTGTGTTGTGCGTGGGCAAAATCTTGTGCACACTATTGGATGGAGATGTAAATCATTGCTTCATCTTTACCCTTGGCCTCAATCTTATATTTGCGGCATTTGTGGTATGCTTCACCCAAAGAGTTAGAAGTCAAGAACTCCATCTTGGCACGTATATAAGGTGAAATCCATTGATGTACTTCAACACCTTATGTTGCTCCATGAGACTCCTCATGCAAGTGGGAAACTTAGTCATGAAGCTCGTTCTGTAGTCTTCCACCGAATGCTCCTTGCGTTGTTGCATTTGCTAGAACTTCATGTATTCATCCTCATAGTGTTTGAGGGTAGTACTCCTACATATAACATTGACAAAATCATCCCAAGTCCAAATGGGCTGAAATTCTTTCTAGTGTTGTGTGTTGAATGTCTCCCACTAATGGGACACTAAAATGGACATCTTCAATGTTGAAAGGTGAGCTTCTCCTCATTAGTGAAGTTGTTGACAAAGAAGTAGGCCTCAAGTTGGCGAAGCCACTTATCCAATGTTACGATGCTAATCTTGCCTTTGAACACTGGAATGTCAAGGTTCACTTGGACCTTGAAAGGGGTTTGATTGAAACCACATGTGAGATGACTAGGGGAAAGAGGACATTCCCGTTGGATTGAGCTGAATCATTAACTCATGGAACTGGCCAAAGAGTTTGGTGCATTGTGCTTCTAGGGCATTCTTAATGAGCTTTTGGATGCTTGGGGCTACCTCGAGTTGCTTATTGGGCGTCAACCATCTTACTCTTGCTACGACGTTCTTCTAGGTAAGTGGAAATCAAACCGACTTTGTTTCCTTCTTCTCTTTCATCATGTTTGCATTTTTACAGGCATAGAAAAGGTAAGAGTAGTTCTCGATACTAATGATCCGCACCACGATCTTAGATCATGCGTGAGGGGACAATCTGTGCTAGTGAGAGATCAACAAGGATTATAAAATGTGCGCACATGTTACTAAAATGCAATGAACCAAACACACAATGATGTAGCGGAAGTCTTATTTGCAGGAAATGCAACTTCTATTCATTAATGGTGAATAGGGAATAAGTACAAAGGTGTACAATATCATAGTGAGGTGAAGAGGGCACATCGGTAGGGGAATGCTCCTAATTGATTTGCCTAGATTGGATTATGCATAAAGAGTAGTGTGAGAATGACAAGATAGCAAAGCATGCAAGTATTCATACTATTGGGTTTGGCTATTAAGGGTAGCCAAGAGATGACCAATCCCTAGGGAATATTTATACAACAATGCGGGGAGAGTAGTTACAACAATATGCAATCATAAAGGGGAGTGGTTACAAGTCGTTCCATCTTCCATGCATGACAATTGAATTTCCTTGGATGCGTGTGGCGGTTATGATTTTGGGTCCAATCGTTACTGCAGTAAGATTCTTTCACGTCTTATAGAATTGGGAAGGTGCCAGTTGGCAAGCTGGCCAAAAATTGGGAGTCTTTAGGTGCATGTTGAGCGCATTACAAGAAGCTACACAAGAGTGTGCCACAAAAGTGGCATGGGGCTGTGAGTTAAGGCAAGCTTTGGGTGTGAGCGCAAAGATCTACGCATGGTGCAAGACTTACGAGGTACTGCGAGCGGGTGTGAGAGGGCCGCAAGACTTGTGCGTGCATAAGTTTCATGTGAGATTGTGAGCAAGCGCAATTCTGCCAAGAGATTTGTGCGGTTGCACGCTACAAGGTGTGCACAAAAGTGAAAGCTCTGCGAGGGGTTGCGGGCAAGCACAAAATCGGTGCAAGAGTGAACTCCAAAGTGGGAAATGTGCAAGCTGTGCAAGGGCACAAAGAAGATGTGTGCTTGTGTGGCTATGCATGGATCCAATGAGGCAAAAGATTAGTTACTCCGGGCAGAAGATTCCCATCTAGACTGAGTTACTTGAGCTTAATGAAGAAGGAAGAATCATCTTGGAACTAGAAGAAATTATTTAGACTCGATTCAAGAGGATACAAACGCGGTGGTTACAAGTTTCTTTACGAGTTGGAGAACTTGTTGATAGAGAATGTGACATGGGAGGAAAAATATTTCATACACAAGCATCCATAGATGATCAACGTTGAGGAAAATGCTTTTTTGAAGGGTGCGGGCATGCTATGCCCTTAACCTATGGCATGTTTGTGGCTGACTTGTGGCTATCATAACCCTTGAATTGTTCTTATGATAGTTTCTATATCTTCACATTGGTATTAGGATCAGCTTATATCCATAGCATATGTGGGGTATATAGGAAGTAGGATTAGTTGTAGATGATCATATTGCTATAATGTTCTTATTGTAAGGTTGTGGAGGTTGCCCGTTCGAAGTTGCTTTGGTTATATGCTTCAATATTATTCTCTTATTTCTATCATATCATGTTCTATTGTTTTGATTCTTCTTCGTGTCTAGTAATTTTATTATACTATGTTGTATGAAGGGAAAAATTTGATTCAATGTGTGTAGATGTTTTGAATTGTACATTCTGAGAAGATTATAATCCAATTGACTACCCTTTTGTGCCCATTTGTTTATGGATGAAAGGTGGTAGAAATTGTCCATTTTTATTATCATGGTCTAGATGCTTCTCTAAAATGTACTTGAAAATGTCCTGTTCATATTTGACATGATGCCCTTTGGAAAACCAAAATAGATTCACATATGGCTAAAGAAGGGTTTTGCACTTTCAGCTGCTGAGATGCTCCTTTGGCATGGCACTAAATCATCTTTGAGAAACTATCTACCACCACAAAAGTACAATCATGACTGTGCTTTGTAGAGGGAAAACCTGATAGAAAGTCCATTGAAATCAACTCCAAAAGTTTGGCTAGTGTTTGCAAATATGTATACCACTTCTTGTGATTCTCATTCTACAACTTGCACTGTGTTTGAAGGAATTGTAGGGGGTCATGATCAATGTGAACAGTTGTTTCTTTTCCCAATATGTAATATTTCCGCTGTTGACATGCTTGGACAATGACATAGAGCTCTGTCATATGTTGGATACATGCAGACTGCATTATTGAATGCCTAACTATGGTAGGCGACATGATGCCCGTGTTGTGTGAGAACGACACCGAGTTCATAGTTAGAAGCGAAAGTCTCTATTTTGAATGGTTGTTGCAGATTTGGCAGAGCAATGATTGGCATTGAACGAAGACAATGCCTCAGTTCTAATAAATTTTATTGCATCTCCGTCCAAACAAATTTTGATTTGGTGCCTCCTTCTGTGGCTTGGTTCAGGGGCCTCACACTGTGTAGAAACCCAAAACAAATGTGCAATAGAAATTGGTAAGACCTAAGAAGCTACGAAGCTTTATGAAAGTAATGGAACAAGACAATTTCATATTACTTTACTTCTTAGCCTTATTATAAAATATCTCCTTATTCTTGATTGCATACCTGTAGCTGTCTCCAATTGTTCTAACCTCCAAGAACTCCATATCTGTGTGCTGTATGGAGACAAGCCATTGTGGTACTTGAGGACTCAGTGCCTTTAAATGTCACTTATGTGAAATTTTAGTTTTACCAATAATACGGGAATGTATTGGTATAACTATAATCATGTGTCATCTGACCTTGACCTGGGGCAATTTTTGCCATTATATGTACGGATATTTCTAATGCCTGACATGGCAGTTTTTCTCCTGGATGACCTCTACAAAGCCTGGTTACCAAATCTGGCTGCATCTGCATAAAATTTGGATCCATCTGGTTTTTCAGCCGTCCTGGGTAAGTTCAGTCCAAGTTGACCCTGTTGTTTGATTTTGTTTTTGGCAAAAAAATGATGCCCAACAACCATATATTTAATTTAATTTTAAATACATTAACATTTTATATTACAATATATATTTTTAATTGTGTTTGTCAATTTTACATAGTTATAGAACTATGGTGATGTATAATATGTACATATTTCAGACCATAATTTTTGTTTTTTTCAGGAATTCCGGATTTTGGATCTCTTTGCCATCCCGAACAGATCCTGATTTCCAGACTCAGTAATTATGCTACAAAGTCTCCCAAGTGTTAACTGAATTTTCTTCAATTGAGCCACCCCTGCTTAGCTAGTTTGAAGCCAATAAGATTACATCCAATTTTTGATACATGAGGCAACTTTGAGCAGTTTAAATATGATCCATTCACTATCAAAAAAATCTTGACAAAGAAATATGATTCCGTGTGGTCGTGCCCATTCTTCAGTGCATCCATGTGAATGTTTCCTTCAAAAGAGCAGTGTTAAAATTTACTTGTAACATGAAGGTTTTTAGTCCCCACCAAAGGGTTTTATTGTTGAAAGAGATTTATCCACAGGCATGACTTGTCAAAGAATTTGGGGAAACTGATCGGGCATGTTGTTCCTGTACTTCTAAAGTGCTTCCTTGAGCATTTCTTAGAGGGATCTTGTATTCTAGTGTTACCCACCATTTGAGATTGTTTTAAATGGAAAGGAATTTACTTTGAAGGGTCACGTGTCTCGGGTCCATACTTGATGTAGCTTGACCTTGTTTGACTAGACATATAAAAATGGATGAAACTGCTTTGATACCACTAGTCCAGATTTCAAGAGCAATGTTTAGGAAAACACACAAAATTGTGAAACTTAATGCTGTATAAACTGTAAACAGATTTGAATTTGCGAACAATATTTAAAGCATAGAAAGTGAAACCATTTGCACAAACAAAAATAACAATATTGGTACTACTACTAACTAATAAGAACTAAAACAAAATTTTAATTAGAACTAACAGTCTAAAACAGAATTTTATTCATATGATTAGCTTTGTACAAAGTCTGAAAACAGATGTGGAACTATGCAAAGCTTTCTCTCCTGATTTTGCGGCATATCTTTATGTACAAACTGTGTATAATAGGAACCCAATAGAAATCAAGGGGAAGATGAGAAGGTTTACCAAAGACGGGGATCCATGTAGTAATTGTTAGGGACAGGGGCCTTGAATGTGTGTAGTGGGTCTACGGTGGACCATGTCGGTGGACCATGTGGCACTCAATGCAATGTAGAGGACAGCATGTTAAGCTTCCATCTAGATTATCCAATAATGGAAGATGCTATGAGATCCTATGTGGCATCAAAGCAATTCATCTAGGAAAAAAACACATTCATACGTCTCACATGCATGCACTAAATCGTTAGAACAAGACCTTTTAAAGCTATGTATGATTTCAAAATTTCAACCTACTTATAACAATCAACATTAACCTTCAAAAATTCAACGAAGAAGACATATCATATTAAATTCTGGCAAAAATGGAAGTAGATTGCAAGTGTAATATGGAACAAGTTGGAACAGAGATTAAAAATATATCAATTTACCAAGTTAATTCAAATTGTTCTCTATCCATGGGAAGGTGCACAAAACCCGCTTCAAGGTACTGTAGTTCATTTATCCTCCTTGAAAAAGTAAATGAGATAGCCTATAAACTACAATTATTGCCACATGACAAACTATTCCCAATCTTCAATCCCGTTTCTTGATTTAGCATTATCAAGATTTGATAGTTTTCTTTTGAGCTATGTAAATATTGAATTGGAGCAAGGTTAACAAGGTTAAGAACAAAGAGAAATAAGAAATGATCTCATTGATGGGATGAATAAATCCATTGGAGCAGCAATCTCTGCAAGAGAATCAGGACACTATGACGATGAGGAATCTCCCCAAAAGGGAGATATTATAATTTATAACCCAAAGCAGACATAATATATTTGTTTCTTCAAGATGATGGAAGCGAGCTTCTGCACGACACTAAGAAAAGATACCTGAGTTAATTTTAGGAAAAAAGAGTTAACTGGTGGTCCACAGAGTTAGTTAGTTGGACCCCCACAATTTACTGGGTCCACTGAAAACACACCTAGTGAACTTGTTAGCACAATTGGTATAGAAGATACGTTAACCCTTGGGCACCTAAGGTTAACAACCTGGATCAAATGGTTAACCTCTTGGCTGGATAGCGACAGATACAAGGCAGGTCAATTGCAGATTATAGAAGATAATATGAAGGGTCCAAGCTGTCACAAATGAGGATAAAAGAGGTCGTTTATGATGCTGAAAGGAGTCATTTTAAGCCGGCCTACATTCTGAAAAGAGGGAAAACACTCTTTTAAATACAACTGTGGGTGATATTTGATCATTATGATGGCTTTCACAGATTCCTTCTTCAATTGTGCAATAGCCTTAAGATACATCATACTTGGCCTTGGGATGATACATATTTTTTTAGCAGGGGATGCAATCATATAATACATTATTATGCTTATTGGAGAGTCTCTTCATCTTGATTCCTTGTTCACTATGCAACAAACTATATTTTATTTTGCTCATTGCTGGCCTATTGTTTGCTCGTTAACTTGTGGAGAAGCAACTAGTTTGGTGTAAACTAAGCAACCTACAACTGAGATTTGTATCAAAGGCCTTTTTAATTTCTTGGGTATTATCTTGAGTAAGATAAATATGGCGAAATTGGTTGAAGCCATGAGTTACTGAATCTAATTCCAAATGTAGCGTCGATGTCAAGGATGACCAGAATATGTTTGGTGATGCCCATATTCCAATCCTTGCTCTGAGTTTCAGTATAATTTCTCATGTATCTCTAACTCTTAGAATTGAGTAGGTTGCATTGTCAATACACACTAATTCTCTGTATGCTATGCTTGTGTTTGCATTTTATCGTGTCACAGAGATGGCAAGACTGGTTTGTAACACTGGTGAAGTCCGTCCATGAATCACTTCAAAAGTTCAATGTAGATGTGGGTGGCTCTCGACAAGTGGCTTACAGGTGGCCTCTATAACATGGTCTTTTCTTGAGATATAACATTCTAACGGTGCCGGCATAGGTAGCGTAGAGGCCTCCTTCAATGTCCTCATTCATTGTGGTGGTCATTGAACCCATAGAAAAACTATACTGCACAGTAAAGGGTCACTTCATCATCATTCATCTGTGAAGACATTGACCATATATAATGCGAGTTTCTAAATTAGTAGCAAAGTTTATGCACCGGAGAACAAGCTGTTAGAGATGACTAATGTGGTATTGAGTATTCACAATAGAAGTATAATCAAGAATGGCATAAAACCTATGTTGCCGTGGATACGGGTACGGGTTCGATACGCAGATATGCCAATTTAAAAGACCCTTGGGTACGATACGCCTTGGATACATCCGTACATATATATATTAAAAATATATAAAAAAATAAAAATAAAAATATTTTTTATTCATATACTCATTTTTAGTCCATAAGAAATACAAAACTTGAAAAATATAGTACGATCAATGTTCAAAACATTCAATATACTTAAGATTTTACATTGTCTATGATATATGAATATTATATTCCTTTGTGTTTCATCCATTTCCTTTGAGATTAATTTTTGTGTTGCGATGGTGGCCATAAAATAGGGAGCTCCTGAAGGACCTATTTAATTAGGCTGACTCTAACCTGCCAATGATAACTAAAGAGGTCAGTCCAATGGTTGGTTCTTGCATTCATATTATCCAAAATCACCTTCTAATCCTCCTTAAGGATGCAGGAATGTTGTGCCTTAATACAACTCTTTGGCTCTTTGCTCATACACTTGCAAAAACCAACAATGAATTGTTTGTGTGATTTCAAATGAATGGGTGAGTGCTTTTTATAGCTTTTTGAGGTGTTTAGGGTTTAATATTTTATTCATTTAAGTGTTAGGGTTCGTTTTTTTGCATTGACCAAGTCAAAAAAAAATAAAATGTTTTAAATGCCTTAAAAGATGTTTTTAGGCTTGAATATGTCCCGGGTGCGTGCTGGGTACGTCGAAACGTACCTGGGACCTACCGGTATGTATCTGTACCCATACCCTCACGTATCCGTACCAGATACGTATCAGGCAGGGTATGTGGGGCAGGGGACGAACCCTGGTAACATAGAATAAAACTAATGCTGACAGCATTGGTTTTATGAAATATGCTGCTACTATTAAAACTAGCGTAGGTAGCGCAGGGGCTGTTAAGATATATTATTTGGAGCAGCCCAAGTTATGGATGCAACATGCTAATAAAAGGGATATAAATGTAGCAGCGTTTCAGTGGGTGAAGAGTTAAGGTTACTAGGCATACTCTTTTTGGAGGAAAATCTGACTAAAAATGGTTTGCAAGCATTTGCCACCAGACATTAAAGTGGTTTTAAAAATGAGGCCACCACTGCCATTGACACCGGCTGTGCAGCAAACAAAAATTTAGCTAGGGGTTTTGTCAAGCGGTGGGGAGGAAATGGCTAATGAATGTATCTGATAATGACATAGTCTCATTGTCAATGCCTATGTCACATAAAATTCACAACTTTAGATTTCATCCTACTGATAAAGCTCTTGCACCTTTTGCATGCCAATGTATTGAATGTTATATGTAAATTTGTTGAATTTGTAGATAAAAGGAGTTACATCATGCCACTTTTGATTTAATCACATTTTCAGGAAAAGTCAGCTGTTGGACACTCTGTTACTACACGGGGTAATATTGCTGTTCGTCAGGTTATGATAAACGGAGCAACAGCTTTCGAATTATGCGGTTAGTTTGATTTAATAGTGTTCATACTAATTGCTCTAGGTGCTTTGTACAATCTACTTAAACTTGAAGGATTCTATTCAACACATTTTTCTGTTTGTTACCTTACTATTTTAAAAATATTGTTATTTAAAATTTAAGGGTAGTAAATAAATTATAGCTATGTTATTTTAAACTATAAGATTTGCCAATGATACGAGGTATGCACCTCTTTCCAGTATTTATGGTTTTGTTCTTCCCATGGACATAACTGCCACTATTTTTGGCTTCTGTTCATATTTATTTACTTCAGTGAATTTTTTTATTTTGGATTCTAAAGGCCAGTTGTTAATCCAAAGCATTATTTGGCTTGAAATACATTTTTAGTTTTTTTGACGATCATGTGTAACACATACTAGTATACTTATCTTCTTTTAGCTTCTGGTGCGAGCTGTGGTGATTGGTACCTTCGATTTCACAATGTTATCCATAATAAGGAGATAATAGTTTTAAGGGAAGTTGGTCACTTTGGATTACTTGCTTTTTGGTTCATTATTTCTGTCAAGAGGTTTGTATTTGGTCATAGCTGCTATAGAGGATTGCAATCTATTGAATATACTTAGGAAGTCGCACTGCAAAACATCAATATAATGTGGTGCTAGCAAACTGGAGAAATGCCTCCTTGCAATATAAAACATTTTAAACTGATTGCTATAGAATCCAATGTCTTCTCGTTACGTGAGCAGATCGAAGTCAGAAGATAAACCGATGATATGTGCAACCACTCAACATGGTGTAATTAGAATCCAATAAATTCACTAAAGATTGCAAAAGAATAAAGTGAAAATAGCACATACAAACAAGTTCAACAAAAGATATCATAAAGAAACTACCCTAATTAACCAACACTCTGCTTTCCTCAAGGAACACTAAAGTTTAATACATGCAATTCTTTACACTGAAATTTTCAAAGAAAGAAAAAAAAAAAAGATCAAGTTGCATCAATCTGTCAAATACTTTTCAAGATCAACCTCTATATTTTATTTGTAGCTGCAATTCCAAAAGATTAATGTTATGTACTATTCTAACCAATTGGCATCTTAGACACACAGCATATCAGCGAGTATGTTAAGTCTCTTGCTTCATAGAGCCATTGCATTCAAAATGTTTTTGGTTGTTCTGGATAATTTGACTAGCCGGGAGTGTTAGGGCTTTTGGTTCAGACCAGGGATTATTCTCAGCAATTTTTATGCTTGAATGTTTACTCTCCCATTCCCTTAGAGGATAAAAGGCAGTTGTGGAAGAATATTTCTTTTATTATCCATTCCTTTCCAGATGCCTGGCCCCTTTTAGGGGAGAACTCAATACCATTTTATCTTTGGATGAGAAACTGGGAGGTAGTAGAAGTTTAGATGGAAGTGTGGCTCTTATGTTAGAACACATTAGGTTCCTGAATCTGGTTGATTTGAAACCCTCTAATGGGGTGTGGACTTGGACGAATAAGAGACAGGGCCAAGATTGTATTATGGAAAGGCTAGATAGATTTCTAGTTTTTGATGCTTTCTTCACTTCTGGTTTTATTCCTAAATCTTCTATTCTAATTAACACGACTTCGGATCATTGGTCAGTCATTTTGGAAGTCTAGAACTCCTGTCTGCTTTGCTCTCCTTTCAGATTTCAGCTTATGTGGCTTTGGGATGACACTTTTAGAGATAAAATTATTCAGTGGTGTTAGGCAAGAAAGCCAAGATATGGTATGAAAGTGTTCAGCTTTCTTAAATGGCTTTAGTTTATCAAAACTCAAGCTAAACATAGGAATTGGGAAGAGTTCGGTAATGTTAATGAGAAAAGGAAAGTAAGTGTCAACAAATTTGTGGAATTGAATGAGATCATTCGCTGCCAGGGCAGGACAAATTTCTCTGCTAAGGAGGAACTCCATTTTATTACCCAAAAAGAAGAATGGGAGAAATGTGAAGAAATTCTGGTAAAACAAAAGTCTCATATTCAATGGCTTCAGGAGGGGGATCGTAATACTAACTTCCATAAATATCTCTCAAATCGAAGATCCCATATTTATATTTCTTTTCTAAAGAACTACAAGGGACTTCGTGACTAGACTTGGGCAGGTATGAAAGATATAAGCTCGGGTTTATCATACAAATTTCTCTAGATATGAAACCTTAAACGTAGAAGCCCGACATCAGCTTTTGGCAGACATTCCCACTCTCATTTCGGAGCAAGATAATAGGAATTTGTATGCCAAAGTTCAGATGTCAGAACTTGAACGAATTGTTTTTAAAATGCAAAAAGGGAAGACTCTTGGTCCAGATGGCTTTCCTATTGAATTTTATCAAGAATTTTGGGATACAGTTAAGGATGAGATTTTAGAGGTGGTGGAAGAGGCCTGTGTAGCCAAGTCCATTCTTAAAGAGATCAATAAGACTTTCATTGCACTAGTTCCCAAATCCCAAGAAGCTGATGACATTTCTGGCTACCAACCTATAGTGCTTTGCAATGTTTTGTATAAAATAATTACTAAGCTTATGGCTGAAAGGCTCAAACCTTTGTTGCATAAAATTATTTCACCAGAACAAGGGGGCTTTGTGGAAGGTAGGCAAATCCTGGATGAAATAGTGTTGGCTCAAGAAGCTCTTCATTCGATGCAGGCTCAAAAGATTCCCTCTATGTTTATCAGGTTGGATTTATCCAAAGCCTATGACAAGGTGGATTGGCATTTCCTCTTCAAGGTCTTGAATAAGTTTGGTTTTGCAGTAGATTGGGTTAAGGAATGCATGTCTTCAGTTTCCTTTTCAGTCCTTATTAATGGCTCCCCAACTCATCTGTTTAAAGCCTCTCATGGGATAAGACAAGGTGATCCCCTCTCCCCTTATCTCTTCATCATTTTGGCTGAAAGTCTTGGGCAGAAACTTTCTAAAGATAGAGATGCTAGACTTTTAGAGGGTATTACCATTGCTCAAGGGGCTAAACCAATTACTCATTTGCAATTTGTTGATGATTCTACTTTAATGGGGCAAGCTAAGATTATGGAGGCAAGTAAATTTCAAAAGATCCTCAACACTTTTATTGAAGCTACCGGTCAACTAGTAAATGGGAAAAAATCCAACATTATTTTCTTTCATTGCTCTCAAAGGCAGGAGAACATAGTCATGCAAAAGTTCAAGTTTGTCAAAGCATCCCTCCACTTACTTATCTTGGTATCTCCCTGCAAGATAAGTGTCTGAAGGATTGGTCTTGGTTGATTCAACAAGTTAGAGATAAACTCTCTAAATGGACTAATATGTGGTTATCTTCTGGAGGCAGAATTACTTTGGTTAAATATGTTTTACAAGCTCTCCCTATTTATGTATCTCAATATTACATATTCCTGCTGCAGTTTTGAAGGTACTTGACTAGTTTAGTTACCGATTCCTATGGAGTGGCTCACAGCTTTTCAAATGGAAACGAGCTTTGGGGAAATGGGATACATTATGCCATCCTAAAGCAAGGGTCTTGGGTTTTGACATGCAGCAAAAATGCTAAAGCTCTTCAGACCAAAAACTATTGGCGACTTCTACGTTGGCCAAATGATTTATGGGCATAAAATTTTAGGGCCAAATATGCAGTTAGGTAGGTCCTCGAAGGAGATTATTTGTCTTAATCTTCCTAGTTGTGGTTCTCCTATCCTTTTAACCATGGGTTAGTAAGGAGATGCTTGAGAAGCATTTTTGGATTGTTAAGAATGGTCAAAGCGCTAATTTTTGGGATGGTCTGTCTCCGCCACTTGTTGAGTAGTTTCCTCTTTGGAGACCTATTATGGAGTGTCTCCATTATAAGAACTGGATCAAGGTGGCACATTATTACAGACCATTGAATAATATGCTAGAACTTTAGAAGTAGGGAGATGTTAGATTCCTCTTGAGGATTGGCCCATTTAGTTGGCAGACAATCAAAAGCAGGACATTTTTTTGTAGTCCAAAGGAGGTCACCTTCTTGCTCGCAAGTTGAAGATAGTATTGGTTGGGGTATTCAGGAGTTTTATACTATTGCTAGAGGTTATGATGCTCTTTATAGGACTTCTCATCCCCTAAAGACATTTTTAAACCTCACTAGTCTCAAAACATTTGGCCAAAACTCCGCTTCTTCATTTGGCTATTGTTACATCGCAAAATTCTCACAGGTGAGCAATTGTTGAAGCGAGGGTTTCATGGTCCCTTTAGATGTGAAATGTGTTGGGTAGTGAGGAATCTATTGATCATCTCTTTTCATATTGTTCATTTGCAATCAACCTTTACAACAATCTAAGCAACTTTGGTGGATATTTTTGTAAGGGGTTGACATATGGAACAAATCTAGAGGGAATGGATCAATCAAGCTCAACTCGGATAAATATGTTTTTCAAATTATGTGGATTAACATCTCTTCTCCTTCTGGAATATCCGAAAGGAGAGGAATCAAAAACACAAACAGATATGCTGAAAACATGTGAATCGTTACTTAGGAATACATGGGCAATTATTTTGTTTGGAAAAGGATATAGGAAAATATCAAAGAATCCATCCACGAGTTGATCACATAAACCTCAACCTCCTAGTTAGAGACGAGTTGACATTTTATCTAGGCTTCACCTTTAGTCAAGCGATCTTTGGTAGAACCAAGGCTACTTACAATTACTAATGGGAAGTGGCCTCCTCCCCCTATCAGGGGTAGGTAAGATTAATACATTATGGGGTCTCTAGAGGCAATCCCGGAAAAGCTAATGGGAGGAGTAGGGAGATCACATGATGGTGTTCTGGCTTTTCTCTTTGCAGAAAATTTAGGGTTTCTCTACAATAATATGGCAAAAAGATATGCTATTTTGAGAGGTCTCTAGGAGGCTTTGAAGGTAGGTTGATATTGAAGTTTTAAAAACCAAATAACCGAGTTCAATTTGACCGGTTCAACATATTTAGACATGAACCCTGTTAAAAAACTAGACCTTTAAATTCTACCCGTTTCAAGAGGTGTAGAAAGTTGACTATGAACCGGCCGGTTTTGTAAGGAACCGGCCGTTTTGTTTTTACTAAAACCGCTCGAAATAAGGATCCCGAACCTGTAGTCTGATTTTTTCCTTTTTTGGCATTTCTTTCCAGCTTATCCATATTTTGCCCCAAAAGGCCAAATGTCGGATCAGCTACGACCCCGCATAGAAAGAACCTTAGAAATCTCGTCCAGATGAAATAGGTCACGAGGGACTCAGTGTGAGTGAATAACAGGGTCGAAAAGAAGGGGCAGTAACTTGAATGCAGGAGAATCGAACAAGAAAGGGGAAGAAATGGCGAAGATTCAATGTCCTTGGGTTCAAAATTTATCCAAAAGGTCTGAAATCGACTAAGTATGGAGGAGGCAGTGAAGGAACCACGTGTCCTAATGGTGTTTCTCCAAAGATGAATCCAAAAAGGGAAGCCCAAATGAGCGCCCTGTGCCAAGTTGGCCTCGTAGGTGAAATGGATGAAACGTTCTTTTTCAAGCTTTCAATGCGGATCTTCTTGCCTCAACGACTGTATCAGATTTGTTCTGCTCCGCCGCTTTTCCTCTTCCTTCAGGCGCTCGGATCAAGGATTGATGCAGCAAAAAGCGGATTTGGGGGCAGATTTTATCTAAGCATTAAAATAGTGGTTGAACTTCAACCCAATTTTCCCACTTCCCTCTCTTTCTTCTCTCGATCAAATCTATAAATACAAGGGCAAGATTCATTGAAAGGGTTGTTCATTTCCTTCCCTGCCCTCTCTCTCTTTCTTCTCAGGAGTTCGAATGTGGAGTTTAAGCCTCCTCTCTTGGCTTTGAATGGCATTTTCTTACCTCTTGCCTTAATGGTGTACTAAGTGTGAACTCCTGGAGCAATAAAATCTGCTTTCGTGATGCGTTTTGTCCATCCTTTGCTCATTTTGTTGTCTCTTCTCGTGTCTCACCATTTGCAGTAGGGTATGCTATGCATATCTCTCGATGTCCATTGTTGTAGTTTTGGGAGCCGTGTTAAGGGGTTTGAAATATTGTTTTGTGTGAACTTTATCCTTGGTCTGTGATGCATCTGTCCATCCTCTCCATTGCTCACCTCTCCATTTCAGGCAGTTGGGTTTGTGATCAGCAGTTCCCTTTTCTTGGTGCTATCACCTCTGTAGTGTAGGATTTCTTTATTTTCATGCTCTCTCTCTCCTTGGTCCCTTGGAATTGTTAGATTAGGAGTAGATAGTCGCATTTCCTTCCTTAGAAGTAGTTTAGTGCTAGGATTAGGAAGAGGAACTAGCCTTCTCTGGAGGATCATTCCCATTTGCAAGTCCCACAGCTTGGGGAATGATCCAATGTTATGCAAATCACACCAAATGACCCTGCCTTAGAAAAGCAGAGATCCGACGACTCATTTGGGGGTGCTGTGATTTCGCACTAACATTTCCTTTTTGGATTTTTGGTGAAGAAAACACAAGTACAAAATAAAATTTGCCATTTTTGGAAAGGGTCCGGAAGATGTAGCAAGAAAAACTTGCATGTGCCATAACTTTCAGATTGGCCCATTCAATTGGTGGACAATCAAAAGCGGGATTTGTGGCTCCGTTTTAGGTGCCATTTTTTCTAAAAGTGTATATTTTCTCGAGCTCTATGCATTGATGACAATATTTTTCTTATTTTTATAAAATCCATTTTAAACCTTTTTGGACCAAGCAACTTCTTGCAATCTTCTTCAAAGAATCATGATCTTTGATCGCATTGTAGAATTAGTAATTAAAAATTGTTGCATAGCTTTCCAAAATGTGAGTACTGCCAAAACTCGCGGAGTATTCTCATCTCTCGGACTAATCGTTTGACCAATCAACCTTGGTTGCACAACCTCGCTTATTCAAATGTTGACTTCACATATCAACAAATGCGTAGGTTTTTTTTTTTGCTATTTTAAGAGTTTTTTTGTGTTTACACTCCAATTTGCGCATCCTCAGACACAAGACTGAATGCTATCGTAAAGGTCCCAACAAAAAGAAAGCATTAATAGCAATGAAAGAAAACGCTGCAAATACACGGTTTTGGCAAATTTATGTTTTTTAAAGAAATTTGAGTATTTTTTAAGTTGTCGAGTATTCCTGAGTAGTGGCTGAATATTGCCGAGTTTTTTTAGGCTTTAGTCTGCCTAGGGAGTATTTGCTGGAATGCAGTATTCCAACTATGGTACTATATACATGAGCAAACTATGCATATTTTGTGTGTAATTGTTGGAATCATGGTTTCTAATCTTTCAAATATATTGTTTTCTTTAAAATGTATTTTAAATGTGTTTTTAGTAAACCGAGATCATATAGTTTGAACCTGTCTGGTTCTGGTCTGGTCCAACCCTTGACCGGTTCCGAGTCCGGTTCCGATTTTTAAAACATTGGTCTGGAGGTATAGCATATCATAGTGGAGTCAGACTCTCAAATTTTGATCAAGTATCTACAACATGTTGCCCTTGGAATCCAGGCAGATTGGAGATTGGGAAGAGTGTTGGATTCCATTGAAAATATTCAGCAAAATTTTCAGGAAATAGAATTCGATATGTCCCAAGGAATCAAAATAGGGTGGCTGATGCTTTGGCAAATTGGGCATTGGACAAATCTGATATAGTCTGTTATGGTCTCCCCCCACGGTGGTGGTCTTCATAGACCAGGGATGCTATCTACTCTCTTCTTTCTTTAGATGATATAAGATTTGGAATCTGTAATTGCTTGACGAATGTGTATATGTGGATAGTGATGTATTTACTGCTTAATTGTATTTGGAATGCTAGAGGTCTGCACTACACCTCTCAGGCTAAGTACTGGGTCTGTAGTGTGTTGTTTGGAAGTCAGATGATTTAATTTTGTCATCTAATCTTGAATAAAATAGCTTCTCTTTTTACTATAAAAAAAATGTTGTTTGAGATTGTATTTATCTGCTGTATTGCAAGCTGTCTGTTCTCTTTCACAAGGTAAGCATAAGTACCTGCATCCTCACAAAATAGAAACACACATGCATTCATGACTTATCTGGAGACATGGAATTTCATGTGTGATTGCCAACACGCAGAACTCCCATGCTAAACCTGAATACTATGGCTGGTACCTATCCTTTCTATTGTGCTTCATCCCCACATAATATGATGAGTACAAGGTTGGGACATCCCTTTAGTATGTTTCAGAACTTGTTAACACACAAGTGAACACCAATGCATAGCAACACAACAAACAACTTTAGGGTTAGTGCTAAAGAACAAGGCTTTTCCTTATTGTGTGGGCCGTCATACTGATATTGGATATAGAGAAGGTAAAATAGGAAGCAGGTGTACCATATCAAGAATTACATCTTTCACAATTCAGCATGTTTCAGAACACTTCAAGCTCCGACCTGTCATTTTTCTTAATATCCATATCATAATCAATAAATATAGTCTGATACCTTATTGATACATGGTATGATATTTTAGTAACAAAATTCAGTCTACTGTCTGACATTGCCTTATGACACCAACCGGGTGCTTCCACAGATTTGTGACTTGCATGTCTATATGCATGTGAAATATTGTTAGGGAATAGATATTATTTTGGGTCATTATGTGTAGGCCGATGCATGATGTGAAGTTGGTAATGGCAATTCGTGTCAAATTGTGATCTGAAATTTATCAGTCAAACATGGCAGAGATGTAAAGGTAAACAAAACCAAGACCCATCTGGATGCATTTGGCACCAGATGGTCCCATCCACAGGACCACAAGCACTGCCAAAGAGCGGCGAACCCATCCCCGAAGGACCTTTGAGCATCGTCTCTCCTCTTGTGTTAATGTAACTGCTTAGTTTATTTCATCAAATATTCAACTATCGTGCATGCAAAAATTATCCATCAAATTCTTATTTGAAGGCTAACCAACAACATAAAACCATGTTGTTTGTGTACTTCTGCTGTCTTGTGAAATTGGAACCCACTGACATTGGATATGAGCTGTCTATGCAAGAAATATAGTAAAAATATTTTTTTGTGTAAAATTTCCTAGCATAAAAGATCAGAGGAAAATTTCTGAGGATGTAAATTTTGAATTTCAGAATTTTTGAATTCTTTTACCCTGGATTCTGGTACTCCACAAGATGACGAACGCTTTGTCTTGGCATTATCTAGAACCTCAGAAGTCTGAATATAAAGAAGAAAACCAAAATTTATAATATTAGGAGTTCCCATAAACTGGGAAAATGGGCGAACATAAACTGTCACATTGTATTAAAGAATCTAGGGAACCTGATAAAGAAAAATGGTTAGTTGTATGGCTTTCTCGGCACCCAGGAAACCAAGCGATGCAGCAGCCATGGTTTATGTCTTGATGTCTCTTTAACTCCTGATTACCTGAATATGTGTATGATGTTATCGAAAAGTTAACTATGTCGATGTTCATTTGGGAAGTTGGGTGACAATGCAACAAAACTGTCTGTGACCATGCCACAAATTTGTACCAAACTGTTAATCACAATATATTTTAATAAAATTATTTTATTTATTTTATTGAAATGTGAATAAAATTCAATAGGAGCTCATAAAGTTGTGAGGAATGCATAAAATTAGAAGGTGAAGAGTTATTAGAAAGTTCTATAATTTGACATTGTACTTCATATAAACTTAAATTAATACAACCAATCAATATGAGCTGACCTACTTCTCTGTATAAGCAAATTTTCCAACAAAGTTCTATGTCCATATGCCTAGAACCTATGCAACTTTGTAAGCATTCTGCTTTGAATGTTTACGTGTCAACGCCTAGAGTCTATACAACAGGGTTACATCAATTAGTGAAATGTTGTATAAAAAAATTGATCCTCTGTAGAATATGGCAGTTTCCTTCTTTGCCAATAATGTCTATAATTTTATTTAAAATCTCACTAGTGCTATTTGCATTCCATTTTTGGGCTTTCAGTAAAAATTCTTGAATTCAAATATCTGGGACTTTATAGTTTTCCTTTTATATATTGAAGACGTATATGGTAAAAGGGATAAATAGACAATTATATACTTTGAAAAAATACTTGCACTGTTTATCTTAAATCTTCCCACTCCTTTACAAAGAATGTTTACTTAGAGTTATCTTGGTAATGTTTGTATTACTGAAATAGACATTTCAGTTCACAGTTTGATGGGCCGCTCCTTTCCTATGATATTGAGCTTTGGAAAATTATAGCTTGACATCTTTGTTACAAAATATCTAAATGGATTGCATAGGAGTTTTTATGCACATCCTTTATTTTTCGAGAAACGAATTTTGTAAAAGAATAAACTCCAATTAGCTTATTGATTGTATGAATGATACTTTGAAATATATCCGCGATTGTCTGGAACACCATTTCTTTTCTGATTCAAGTTTCGTGGTTGTTTATCATGTTGAACTTTTTATATGGATTATTTGGAGAAAAGAGTAAATGCTTTTGGAGATGTCCCATTTTCTATAAAGATGAAGTTTATGGGTAAACATTCGAACCCAAGTAGCTCGTTGAGAGTTTGTAGCATACTTTGAAATGCATTCCTAACTATGTGGAAGGCTATTTCATTTCTGAGTATTTTTTTTTGGTGAGAAATGCATCTTATATTACTTCAGAGAACAAAAAGTTACAACAACATAAAGAGAGGACTACATGGAAAGTTTCTTCCTAAATATGCAAAAGAAGATGTCATCTGAGTCTGTGCCCCAAATTAACATCTTTACTAAGATACTTGAATTTAACTTTGACAAGCAGAACAAGCACCTGTTTGAAAAGCCTCAGTTCCCTAGACTGAGAGGGAGGGGTCCTCACGAAAAATAGCCTTACCTTGCTTTCTACAGGAGTCTAAAAGCCTTCAACCTGATTGTTTGCCATAGTTTCTTGCAGTTGTCCCTAATAAACCAAGTGTTCCCAAAGAGAGTGGGGCAGTAAGTGAATAATTCATCCTGGAACCAAGCCCAAAGGACTTAGCAGAAAGACATCTTTTAAAGATACGATGCACCTTTCCTCTCTACCACAATTCCTGCATGAGAAATCTGTAATTCAAACTCTTTGAAGACTTTTCTTGACAGCCAAAATTTGATGGAGCTTTAATCATCCCAAAACTCTATGCTTAGAAGATTGGGAATTGTCAGGATCTATTTGGAGAGACCGGAAATGGAATAGTTGGAAGGCCTTCTACAACTATGTCACAAGACCGCCTCAGCTACTTTTTCTTTTGTATACTGATGATTCCCCTTGCTTTCCCATACTTTCTATCTACATATTGTAATGTTACGGTACAGTAACAACTCAATTGAATCTATTTTGTTTTTTTACAGGAGGAAACAGAGACTTTGAAATCAAGCAATTTAGTTTTGTATTATGCCGTCACAACTATTTTGTGTTGAGAATCGATTCTATAAAATTTCTAATGTAATTGACATTTAATTTTTGTCATTCTTTATCCTTTATGCTAATATTGACATAATCTCAACATGCTTGTTACCCAGGAACTCCGGCTGATTGTGTTTCTCTAAGTCTCTCCGGAGCACTATTTTTATGGTCAAAGCCTGCTTTGGTAGCTAACCCAGCCTTCTTAAACTTCTAGATTTTGTTATACTCAGATGCACAGTTATCATTTTAATTTGGTTTTTTCTTGTGATATACTTTATTTGAATGTATCAATAGTGTTCTATGTGCACAATCTCTATGCTGATTGATTATACAACCTTGTTCTCAAGTGAATCTCTGTCATTCTATCTCTATTTGTCAGGTTGGTATGACCTCTTCTTTGGTATTCACCAACCTGATTTATTGTCTGAATCTTGTTTGAGATGGTCATTTTCTCTTGAAATGCTCGTCAAACTTTGATATTTGAGAGTACCCCATCATGAGCTAATGATGAAAGCCATTTAGAATATTTTGAAGATGATGGAGTTTTTTCTTCTCATTGTCAACTTATTTTGCATTTTACTAGCTGTCATTTCTGATCATGTTGGGTCACAGGTTCTCAGTGGAATCAACAAGGGCTCCAACTGTGGATATCATATGTAAGTGATGTATACATGTTGACCGGAAGGCATTGTACTTGCATTAAATGAAATTGTGATGTAGAATTTCTAAGTGCTTGTGCCATACTTTAAAATTCATCATGAATCTGCATGTGTAGCCATTTGTAACACTTAAACAATTATACTCTGTAACCGCTAACCTGGACCCCCTTAAAATGATCACTTGACAATTATGCTAACATCAATGTCACTTTGAATTTAATATATATCTAGCAACACTTACCACAATGAGTTTTATCATATGTGGGATATTTAATAATCAAGTGTTACATTCTAGCAGCATGCTCTACATATCACTCTTGAACATACATAGATATACATCTATGCCAACTCAATCGGGCACCTCCTTCCTCGCACAATATAGTTAGGTCTGAATCATAGTTTTAATACTCGTATTTGGCAGCCCAAAATTTTGACTTGAACTTGGGACTCGACAATTACTCGGAAACTTTATCACTACTTCAAAAAATATAGAAATTCATAAAAAAACTAAATATTGTAAAACACTATTAAATGACACGAGAAATGAATGTAGAGAATGCATATGTATATTTTCAACCAAAAAGAGTAAAAACTACAATGCTCATGGACAATCAGGGGAGCATCCGAGTAATGCCGAGCAATGCTTGGTAATGCTTGAGTAGTGCCAAGCAATGTCAAGTAATGCTGAGTAATAGCCAAATAATACCAAGTAATCATAATTACTCACCATTACTCGCGAGTTTGAGCCTCGTGACTCGGCTCATGAGTAATGGGACTGTTACTTGTTTGCAGAAAGAGTGGTGAGATCTTGCAATTACTCTACGTGTTTTGGCAAGTTTTAAAACTATTGTCCAATACGTGAATGCTTAGATGTTTATGTTTTTGTATATGTTCCTATATTTGCAAATGTATTTTCATACACACATGCATTATGTATGTTGGGACGTGCGTGTGATCACACACACCACATGGACACACATGTGCACAACACATACACATACTACATAGTAAGTCCGAATACACGGATACTTATATGTTACGTTTGTGCATATTTTCCTTCCTATATGTACAAATGCATTTTAAACACATGTATTAAGTATCTACGGACATTGTATAATGGCGAACGGAATTGCTTTGATAAGATACACAAACTTGTGAAAAAAGGGGCCGATCCAGAGTACTGCAGAGATCCTAACCTTAATACAAAATCCCTCGAGGATGAAAGTAAAAGGTTATTGGTTTTGCTTGATGACAACCTCCAACGAAGGTTAATTCATAAAGATAAAATAATTTTGAAAATGGAAGATTAGAGTAATCGTAATGTCCCCAATTCCGAGCAGTTGGCCTAACGGCCATATTTTGGTCTTAGCCTTGGTCATTCCCAAGGGGCTAACGACTTTGGAGGTTATTGGGGATGGTTGTCTGATTTCCTACTATGTTTTTGTTATATTTTGGGCGTTGGGAGGGTCTAATGGGCCCTTTGTGTTTTATTTTGTCGTTGGGATCACTTAAGTGGACACTTTTGGCATTTAATGTTATGTTTCTTCGTTGGGGCCACTTAAAGTCCCTTTTTGGCGACTTGGGGGGATATGTATTGCATTAAATGTTATATTTCTTCGTTGGGCTCATAAAAAGCTATATAAGGAGGTGGAGGGTGGAGTTGGAAATCATTCTTGCATACATATTTTCTTTGGTGATACTTGATAGTGAGCAACTGCTGTTTGCTTGTTCCGCTTGTGGAGTGAATCCCACAAGATCCCTAGCTTCGGTGGTGAGAGATCCACTCCTAGCTAGAAGGGCACTCTTCGGTGGTGAAAGATCCACCCTAGTTTGCTAGGCTCTTGCACCTTTTCAGATCTGATTTGCAGTCATCTTCAGGCAGGGTTTTCCAAGGGCAGTTTCGGGAAAATCACGATAACTTTCTGGGTTTTTCTCCGTTTGAAGCGAAATTCGTTGTGGCAGCTAAGGAGAGGTTCTTTGACGAAACGGCAGGGTTTGTTGAGGGTTTCAGCCATTCCTAAGCAAAAACGACCTGGTTGAAGAATTGCAGGCCCTAAAATTTAGGGTTTCGGGTGGAATTTTCCAGATCTGAAGGTTGGCCTGTTTTTCTCATATTTTTCATAAGTTATTTCCAGAATTTCAGCTTTTTATGTTTGGTAGTCGAAAAGATATGAATTTTCCGAATTCTATCATTTTCAGAGCTTATAAAAAAATTCCTGGCAGTTTCCTATGTTATAAAAAATACAAAAACAGTTTATTATTGTTAGTTATTATTTTTGCCAGCTTCCTGTGAAATTTGAAGTGTTTTGGGCAAGTATTTTTCAAGATATCATATTTTTATTGTTCGCTGCCCTATTTTTGCAAAAATCAGAAAAAAATCAGATTTAGTATTTGCTGCAAATTTCTGTATTTTGTCAATTTTTTGTAAAATCCCAACAAGGGATATTTCAAGTACTTGCCTCAAGGCTTGATGTGATGCATTGACCTACCCCTTGGATTGAGAACCAAACCACCTCTTGGATGGAGTGAACTGGATGATCACGACAAAAGAGGATAGGCAATAGTAAATTGATGCAGGAGCTTACAAGGGGTATAGGCAATCTTGCATCAACCAAAAAAATTTAGAGTAAGAATAAGTAAATTTTGCATTTTGTTTTGTTTTGGCTTGGTTGTGGTACCTGCAAATCAGTTCATGAGATTCATGGTATCTTTTTATTCTCAACGAATCTACTTAAGTTGGTGCAAATGTATATTTAGTGGCTCAACTTCAGAAAACTTGATGTGAAGATGCAATTCACGATGGAGCTCTAAAACACGCTACACAAGTTCCGTGCCATCTCAAAACTTGCATACATATTCTGGAAAATTTGATGTGAAGATGTAATTCAAGAGAAACCCAAAATCTGCCACAAGGTACCTAGCCATCTTGACTAGGTGTACATGCTCATGTCAACCCAAGGAAGTGAATTGGCAAATCAAATTATTGTGTGCAATCACACTTTTCAAGAAAAAACCAAAATATGCTACGGTGATGCAATTGCGGTTATAGGGTCCAATGCAGGACTATCTTAGACCATGCGGCCCACATATTTTCAAAGAGATGACCTTGCATGTGCAAATTCATTACACAACTTGAAAGATACAATAAAAGCTTCATCTATTAATCAATAAGGAAAATCACAGACTCGGACTCGATGCATTATAGTCTTCTCACAACCTTAATAAAGACTCTACAACATCCACTAAGGGACACAATTCCTAGGACTCTAAGCCTTACTAGGCCTGCAAACTTGCAAGACTTTTCTTGAACTAGACTCGACCTCGACAACGGAGCTTTAACACAATTCCACTCAGACATTCCCTTACTGAGCTTCCTCTTGGTTTTTGGCTCTCTTTGGCTGTCCTTCTAGCACTTCTCACTTTTCATAGCTTCCTTTATGCTCATCACACCCTCTATTTATAGAATCTGGCTGTGCCAAACTCATCATGAATAGAAATACGCAATCCATTAACATACCTTGAGACTTTTTCTGCACCACATGCCGTGTAACCTGCAAAAATTATTAGGTGATAAAACTCTTTGGTGTAGTCCTTAACACACATCTCCTTTTGTCTCAGGTTTTGCAACTTCTTAAACAAGTTCAACTGATAATCCACAAGCAAGAACTTTGCATCAACTTGGAAGCCAGCCTCTTCCAGGTTTTAATCTTCTCTTTTCCTCTTCTCTTGATCATTCTGAACATGATCCCACCGTAAAGATGCAATGCCCTAAATATTTGTACAAGTAAAACAATTCTTCTAAGGGTCCTCAATTGACTCGCAGTCAAAATACTTCTCTTATTCTATAATCCAATCAATCAGATCCTTATGACACAAGCTTCTTGAACAATTCAGGGCATCCATGTATGATCTTTCTCCAATCCTCAAAATAGCTTGTAGATACATATCCTTGGGATCTTCATCCAATTCTTCTTCCCCATTCTCCAATGTGTCATCATCACTAGAGTTATCATCACCAAATGTTCTTCTCTGAATGGTTTCCATAGCTTCAAGCCTCTTATTCAGACATCTCACTAGATTTGCTAATTACATGCCATTACTGGTGAATCGCGAGCTTGTTACTTGGCTTGCAAGTAATGGGATAATTACTTGTGTGCAGAAAGAGTGGTGAGGTCTCACAATTACTCTACGAATTTTATAACTATGATATGGATACACAAATACTTGTTTATGTTTTCGCATGTAATTCTGTATTTGCAAATGGATTTTCATACACATGTTTTATGTGTGTACGGACATATGTGTGATCACAGAGACGTACACAACCACATGCACATAGTAAGATTCAATACAAGAATACTTATATATTTATGTTTGTGCATATTTTCCTTCTTGTTGTCACATGAATCTTGCACCCGCTTGATCAGTAAGTTGATTCAGTGCAACAATAGGAACATCCCCAAGGTGTGGGACCCTGGCTCCTTGGGATGAACCTTTGGAGAAGGCCAACTCCTGCCTAAACTAAGTGCACCTGATGTAAGATCAGCTTGCAGACCTAAAAACACCACTAGAAAGACTTATTTACAACTGATACTAAACTTCTTGTCATGGAAAAGGGGATAGAGGTAAACTGAAAATCACAAATGGTGATGCACCAAAGCTTAGAGAACTCCTCAACTTGCTTCAATCAGCACAAGACAACTTTCAGAACTGATAACCATTTACACAACTCTCTTGAAAATACTGCAACATAGGCAAGAAAGAAGAGAGATACAATTGTAAAAGGGATGAAATGTCTACAATTCACCTTGAAATAGGCCAAAAGAGACTGGTAATCCACAAGACACACCTGAAACTCAGAGATATACACAATATAACAGCAAATGAGAGAGGCAAGATCAATTCTTTATTAATGTCAAGGCTAAAGCCTGTGTACAATCTTCAAAAGAGCAGAATTTTGTTACACCAAAGTAGAGGGCTCCCATTCAGTTTTTACTGTCCTATATAGAAGTGAATATCAGTCAATGAGAGAGAGGAATAACTGAATACAAAATTACTGCCTACAATCCAGGAATGCATTCAGCTCCTTTGAATGCCTTAGACCTGTTCCGCATGGGCTGAGTAGCTGTTTGGGCACAGTGGAGGACAGCGTGTCATATTCTTGCAACTGACTTGGTCTAAACTTGCCAGAAAATAGGAGTTTGCTGGTGTATAGGGGTCAAACTTGACTTATTCTCATCAATTGGATTCCTTGCTAAATTTCTTGTACCAAAATTGGCCTCCAACTGTCATACTCGCCCATGAAGGAGTTTTGAACAGGTCTTCAGTAATAAATCCCACTTAAGGAGGTTGCATGCTTCAAGGATGTTGACCAAGAACCAGTCTTGTGTCTCCAAACTACCCTGCTAAGTCTCCTATTTTGGTGCAGGTGGGAGTATGGAATCAAAAGTGAACTAATCATGTTGGACACCTGCTGGTTGCATTTGGTTAAACACTTGGCAAGCAACCACTAAACATCCGTCCCAATGCTCCATGACATCGCTGGAAAGAGACTTGAAAATCAACATTTTGGCGACCTTCATGGGCTGCTTGCCTGCTATGCAATGATCCAGTAGCCTTATGCAAGTCCATTGGGCGTAGGAGTCATTAGAAGCCTTGAAGCAACTCAATTGGAAGTATAATGATGACTTAAACATGCTTGACCAGCCTTAAAACAACTGAACTGAAAATTGTGCATACAACACTTGGAGGAATGAAAAATAGCTATACTACTATGTACAAGGTTTGAAAAAGCCTCAAAAGCAAGGTTTGAGATGTATCCCATTAATTGGGATAAGTAGTACTTCTCCATTCAGCCTTGAGAGTTGGAAGGCATTTTCTTTCTTGTAGCTGGTGATAATGTATGGGCCACTCCATATGGCATCAAACTTTGTATGTTTTCCAATTTTAGCTTTGTCTTCATCCCACTTCAAGACTAGATCTCCTTCCTTGAAGGTTCTAACAACAACTTTCTTGTCAAAAGTTCTCTTCACTTGAGCTTGATGAGCCTCAAGAGTATGCATTGCTTGATTTTATACCTCTTCCAACTCCATCAACTCAGCCAACCTTAGTGTCATTGCATTGTTGTCTAGCATTTCTAGCTGTTGTGCAAGCTCAAGAGAAGGTAACTCCAATGACAAGGGAAGCTTTGCCTCTCTCCCATACACCAACATGAAATGAGAGTTACCAATGGCTCTCTTAGGTGTGATTCTATCAGCCCAAAGGGTTGTTTTAAGCTTTGTATGCCAGGTCCTCTGATTGTCCATCATTGTTCTCTTGATAATCCTTATCAGGTTCTTATTTGTGGACTCAACTAAGCCATTACCTTGAGGGTAATAGTTTGAAGAAGTTTTGAGATAGATCCCATGTTTAACTTCCCATTCACTAATTTGAGTGCCTACAAAGGCTTTAGCATTATCAGAAATAATAGTAAATGGGACACCAAACCTTGTAACAATACCTTCAAGGAAATCTAGGATGGAAGCTTCATTATCCTCTTTTAATGCAACTGCTTCAGCCCATCTAGTGAAATAATCTGTAGCTGTTAACACCCATTTGTGACCAACACTAGATGGTGGATTTATCATACCAATAAAATCCAAACCCCACTGAACAAATGGCTGATCTGTTTGGATATGATGAAGAGGAAGGGCAACTAACCTTTGCTTTCCTGTGAAGTAGGCACACTTCTTGCAATTTCTCACCCACTTGTGAGCATCTCTGAACAAATCAGGCCAATAATAACCAACTCTCGCGATTTTAACAAAGAATAGTCCTTGGTGAGAAATGACCCCGTGATAAGTCATCATGGAACTCTTCAAGCATTCTAACAACTGGTTATGCTCAATACACCATAATAACACTCCATTCATGTCCTTTCTAAACAAAACACCATCAACAAGGACAAAAGGAATGGATTGCAACTTGAAAACCTCCTTTTTGCCTTGTCAAGGCCTTGAGGATACTCGTCTGTTTGTAAGAAAGCAATCATATCTCGGGTCCAACCAATGTTTTAAAAATCGGAACCGGACTTGGAACCGGTCGAGGGTTGGACCGGACCGGACCGGAATCGGACCGGTTCAAACTCTATGAACCGGTTTACTAAAAAACACATAAAAATTACATTTTTAAAGAAAACAATATATTTGAAAAATTAGAAACCATGATTCCAACAATTACACACAAAATATGCAAAGTTTGCTCATGTATATAGTGATAGTTGGAATGCTCGCACTTTCAGCAAATATTCGGCAAACCTAAAAAAAAAACTCGGCAATATTTGGCCAAAATACTCACCGAGTTCGAAAAGCTATCCAAGATTTTTAATTACTAATTTGTCTACAAGCAATCAAAGCTCATGATTCTTTCAAGATCAAAAGAAGTGCTTGGTCCAAAAAGGTGCAAAAATGGATTTTATGAAAATAAGAAAAATATTGCCATCAATGCGTAGAGCTCGAGAAAATATGCACTTTTAGAGAAAACGACACCTGAAACGGAGCCACAAAATGAAAGTTATGGCACATGCAAGTTTTTGTTGCTACATCTTCCCGGACCCTTTCCAAAAATGGCAAATTTTATTCTATACTTGTGTTTTTTTCACCAAAAATCCAAAAAAGGAAAGAAATGCTATCTTTACATGACTCGGCCGTTTGGGCTAAAACCGGTCAACCGATCCGGTTTACTAAACGGTTCGTGCTTTAAAATGTTAAACCGGTCAAACCGGCCGGTTCCGGTTCCGGTTTGACCGGTTTTTAAAACACTGGTCCAACTGTTTAGAGGATGGTGAGCAGCTGATTGGTCTTCTTGTAACATGTAGATTGTCTTCTTATCAGCTTCCAAGTTTGTTGCAAGTTGCTCACACAACCCTTTACCCCTTACAAGCTTGGTGATTTTGATATAAACATCATATTCCATGACCTTTATGATCCATCTAACTCTTTTCTTGTTCACATCCCTACTCAAAAGGAACTCTTTCACACTTGGATGAGGCACCATTAGCTGAATTCTGTTATTAGAAAGCATGTGCCTGAATTTTTTCAGAGCTCTTACCACAACAAAGACTTGTTTCTCAACAAAACTATACCTTAATTCATAGTCCTTGAGTGCTTGATTAAAAAAGGCTACTGGCAGCTCCATGTGATCACCGTTTTGTTGAGCTAGGATAGCTTAAATGCTCAGTAATGCCCCCTTTCCCTCGTCCAAGGCCGAGGGCCGGTCATGAGTCCTAACCCTAGTCATGCCCAAGGGGTTATGAACGCTATGAGCTATTGGGTATGAATATCTAGTCCAGCTTATTATTTTCCATCGACAGTGGGTTATAAAGTGCTTTCAAGGGACTAGATGTTATGTTTTATCATTGGGAGGGGCCACTTAACTCGTAATGTTCTAATTTTGCGTTGGGGTCACCTTTTTGGGCCATGGCGCTTTGAAGGGGAAAAAGCAACTTTAAGTTACTTTATTAATTGGGCCTTCTCTAGGAGAAAGTGCGACTTGGGGGTTTTAGGGTTTCCTTGGCGTGGGAAAAATTATAAAAGGAGAAGAGGGGTGAAAGGATATTCATTCATGCATACACTTATATTTCTTTTCATGTGCAACTGCTGTTTGCAACTATTTAGCTTGTGGAGTAAGATCCCACGGGAACCCTAGCTTCGGTGGTGAGAGATCCATCCCTAGCTAGCAGGGCATTCTTCGGTAGTGAGAGATCTACCCTAGCTTATCATTTGGAGATGTTTTCAGGGCTGATTCACAGAGATATTTTCAGGGTTTTCAGAGATAGGGTTTTGAGGGTTTTGGTGAGTTTTGGTGGAGATATTCAGCTGGTTTTGGGATCAGACCTACGGCAGCAATAAAGGAAGGGTTTGGCATCATTTACAGAGATTTTCACAAGGGTTTTGGCCATCTACCAAAGAGGGCGACTTGTTTGGGAGATTGCAGCCCTAATTTGAAGGGTTTCCAGTTGGCCGTTTTCAGATCTGAAGGTTGGAAAGTCATCTTCTATATTTGTATATGTTATTTCCCAAGTTTCATAATTTTTGCACTTGTAATCGGGAAGATATGAATTTTAGAAGTTTTCCAGTTGTTTTAGGCACGCTGTAATTTTCTGGCAGCGTTATATTGACTGAAAAATTCCAAAAATATTTCCCTTGTGTTCTTTATATTATTATCTAGTTCTCTTTAAATTTTCAAGTGATTTGAGCGGATATTTTGGGAGTTATTCATATTTTATTGTTCGCTGCCTAGCTGTAATTTTCTGCAAAAACCAGATTTCTGTTTGGCTGTGTTTTGTCTATCTTTTGCATATTTTACGGTGGTATCTTATAAGGATATTTCATGCTCTCCCTTCCTTCAAAGGCATAACGAATGAAGTCTTTGTCATAGTTAGGATTCACAAGAGTAGGAGCTTGAGAGATAGCTTGCTTGATACTTTCAAAACTGTCCTTACCTTCCTTTGACTAGCTAAAAACAATGTTATTTTTGAGCATGGAAGTAAGAGGCTTAGCCAAGGTGGCAAAGTTTGATATGAATCTCCTCACAAAGTTGATCCTTCCTAAGAAGCTTTGAAGACCTTTCTTATGGCTTGGGAGAGAAAGAGACAAAATGGCATTCACTCTCTTTGGATCAATGGCAAGACCATCCTTTGAGACTGTGTCCCAACAATTTGCCCTCATGAACAACAAACACACACTTTTTAGGATTAAGAGACACTCCAAATTCCCTACACCTGCTGAAGACTTTGCTTAGATGACTCAAATGTTCACTCGCATGCTTTGAAAAAACAATTATGTCATCCAAATAAACCAAAACCATGTCATTAATAAGACCTTTAAAGGCCATATCCATTGCCCTTTGAAAAGTTGCACCAACATTGGTCAACCCAAAAGGCATCTTCTTGTAGGAAAAAGTCCCCCATTTGGTAGTAAAGGCAATTTTAAATTGATCTGATTCTTGAACAAGGATTTGGTTGTACCCTTGAATAGCCATCTAAGAGAGAGAACCTTTCAACTCCATCCACTATGTTTGAAGGATTTGTTCCATGGATGGGAGAGGATAATGGTCTTTGAGGGATGCTCTATTCAGGTCTCTAAAGTCTACACATAACTTGATTTCCCCATTCTTCTTCCTAACTGGGACTAAATTAGCCACCCAAGAGGAATGTTTGATTGGGAAAATGATGTTTGCCTCTATGAGCTTGGCTAGTTCCTTTTTCATTAAGGGTTTGATCTTTGGATTTATTGGCCTTTGTTTTTGCCTAATAGGCTTTGCATTGGGATCCAACTCAATGGTATGTTTAGCTAAGCCTGGGTCAAAACCTTTAAGATCCTCATAACTCCATGCAAATACATCATCATACTCTCTACAAAGGTCAATGAAAGCTTGTTTTTCTGACTTAGTACATACCTTTCCAACCTTCAAGAGCTTGTCATTTGAGATGGCCACTTGTTCAAAATCTTCTTCTTTGATAGTCATATTCATCCTTTCCTTCTTGAGTTGATCATCTGTGTTAAAGATGCTCTCCAAGGTGACCAAACCTTTTGGTAACTTGTTGGTCTTTAGTTGGATGATCTGGTCTCCATATTGCTCTTGCAACTTTGACTGATTTTTAGCAAAAATTCTGCCTCTTCTTGTAGAAAATTGACAGTTTGCTTGTCACTATCAAACATTTGCCAACCGGTATTATCTCGAACTCTAGCTGGCATAGCACAAACTCGACATGTTGGTTTTCGCCTTCATGACATCATTAGGAATATCATATTGTGAACCAACTGCTGCAAGTCTATCAACATCCTTTTTTGATCCCTTGGGACTCCTTGATGTTGAAGGCATCAAAATCTTCAACTAGGTCCCACACTCTATGTTTGTATGCTCTTAGCAAATTGTTCTTACCTACACTTTGAGACCTACCTAATGTATGATGAGTTCACTAACTCCAATCACCTCTAATGCTTTGATTCCCCCTTTTGTGCTAATTGGAGACCTTGAAGCAATGCTTCATATTCAACTACATTATTAGTGCAGCTGAATTGAAGCCTAAATGCAAAGAAGTATCTCTCTTTCTGAGGAGAGACCATCATGACACCCACACCAACACCATTTTTGCTTCTTGAGCCATCAAAATAAAATTGCCATACTCCTTCAAGGTCTTCTTGTGGCTTCATGAGGTTGGGTATAACAAAATCTTCCTCATGCATATAATAAGTACCCAACCTTGTTTCTTCCATATGGTCATATGGATCAAACTCATAGTGTTCCTTTGCCCAATCATCAAGCAAGATATTTGGAACTTCCTCCAAGGATGTAGCAGCCTCATGAAGAACACCATCTTCCTCTTGGTCATGCATGGTACAATTCATGTTAATAAGACTAGGCATATATGGCTCAATATGATCTTTAGAAATAGGTTCAACTTTGATCATTATTGTAATGTCCCTTTCTCAATGCTAGTCCTCTTGGAAGACCTTGAGCCCATTCCACTTCCCGTGGGCAAAAAGGAAATGAGCAAGGGGAGTTAATGTCATGTTTTTCAGTTATTTTCCATTCTTTTTTAGTAGTTTTCTAATTATAGTCAAATCGACTGAGCAAAGGAGAAAAGACAAATGAAAAATAGAAGAGAAAAGGAACTAGTATGAGGTCGGTCCTCTTTAGAGGCATTCTAATTGATCTTTGGCGCCACATCAAGCTATAAAAAGGGGGTCGCTTGGCTTGGAAGAGGTTATGCATACTTTTGGAATTATTTCTCTTAGAGTTGGGAGCTTGTTTGCTTTCTCTCTCATCCATTGAGGACGAAAACCCTCTTGGAGAACCTATTGAGAACGAAACCTCTCAATAGTGAGCTGGTTTGAGGATGAAACCCCTCAAGCTTGCAACAAGGTGGTCTCATAAAGAGTTATTTTCAGCCCTCTCCTAGGATGGTGACTTGCCCTAAGGTGGCATTGGGGGTCTTCTAGGGCACGATAACATCAAACTTAGCCATCATTGTGTTTCTCAAATTTTAACCGCTGGAATCCACATTTGGACTCCATTTTGGGGCTTGGAATCCTTCATTTCCAGCGATCTTTGGAAGGGTTACACTCATTTGTTAATATATTTAATTAACTAAATTCCAGCTTGGGTTTAAAGGCTTATTTCTTGGTTTATACTTGTTCTAAATTATTTCTAAGTTGCCCTACATGCTTTGGATGGTGTGAATGATGCATTTTGAAGAGATATTGGATGGTGTGAGTGATATTCTGACACCCACTAGTTCGAGATCTTCCTCCCACAAAGGACATCTGCGGTCCACTAAGTGTACGCGGAGAGCTGTCCCCTCCTCCAAACATCAGCACTTTGGTTCATACACAATGCGTCTGGGTCCTGGACTCCAACACATCACCAACTTCTTCTAGTCAGCCCCGAAGCATGTTGAGGGGGCCTCCTTATCTCCTCTTTTCTTCCGCCCGCCTTGACTCCGCAGCTCTCACCAGCTTTCTTCGGGCCCTCATTCTCGTCCATTCCTCTCTTCTCCTCTTTCTTGGTTGTTTCTTGGGACCCATTTGGTCCTCCGCCGCGTGCTTCACATGTTTGTATCTTATTCATAATCCCATTGACCTACTTTGTGGTCATTTGTTGGACATTTAATATATTTATCTTATCTTATCTTATCTTGCTGTTATAAAAAATTAGACTTGTATTACCTTGCTTGTCATACATTTTCAATTGGTTGTCATAATTTTCAGTTTACTTTCTATTGTGCAATTTCCTTTGTTTCAGAAATTAGAGCCCTAAAGGGACATTACAATGGTATCAAATCATAGATCTTCATAGTCTAAGGGTATTCAAGCAAGACGGCGACAAATAATACATCTACTATCAAAGGAGAGAGAACATGGATTGGCGACCTAGGTTCTTACCAAAGAAAGAAGAAGTCATTCCGGAGGTTGAAACATGACATTCAGTGGGTCACAACATTGTGGCCAACTATGAGGAGTATAGGGCTCTTCCAAAGGAGATTCGTGATGCCATTTCGCTTGCAGAGTTCATAGGAGTAAGCAAGGGTAGGTCAAGGCCCGAGCTTAGATCTCAAGCACCACAGAAGGATCTTCAACATGCCTTGGGGAAAGTGACACTCTCCACATTTGATGGTTCCAACAAAGGGACAACCGATGCATGGATGAAGATGCTAGGGTTAAACCCTAGACCTCAAGAATATGCCAAGGAGCCAAACCCAAGAGAGTTTCTCTTGAAAGAAGAAAAAGAACCCACAAAGTGCAAAAAAATAAATAAAAAGAGTACCTAGAGAGTACCCACAGTTTTTTCTTTTTTAAGTGCAAAAAAATAAATAAAACATGAGGGCTTTGATTGGAATTGAACTTTGGAAAGTTCGTGTGAGATTCAATATTGCCAATAGGCTCTGAAGGGTCGAGAGAGATGAAAAGGACTTCATTTGGTTGACTTACTATTTGGGGGCTTTCTTGTTGCTCCTCACGGGTCCTTTTTCTTCGTAAGCACTTGGTGGTTGGGCAGCCTATCTTCTCTTCATTTGACATTAGGTGCCAAGCCTACAAAATTGATTTCGTTGAATCAGAAATATAATGACAAGATCCTTGCCTTGACAAGAGGCTGTTCTGCCCTCCTTTCGTTTGAGAAAGGAATTAAAATATTTCATGACTTTAAATGTTTTTTTAATGTCCAATGATACGTCTAACTCAAGCTTAAGGCATTAATAATGAATTATCAAATCTATAATACAGTCTATGTTATTAACTATTATGTGTTGAACATTATGAATCAATACAAACTCAAGTCTCAATTCTCAAAGTCTTGGAAATTTGTTTTCATGTTCTATGAATGATTTTAAGTTGTATGAGTATTAAATTTCAATAAGTATGCAAATATTTCTTTAAATTTATAATTTTATATGCATATATATATATAAAAATGTACCCAAAAGTGTACCGTACTGAGATTTTTAAAATTTGCCGTTTCAGCGTACTAATCAAACTGTACTGCACCCGTACCCATATCCATGCAGCCTAGAAAAACTTCTTTCCCGTGTTTGTGCCCTCATGCCACTTCTTGAACATTCACATGATATCATTCCGCAGGGCTGTAATGGAATAAGGTTCCTCCGTCTCTTATTCGTCTTCCGAGTCACTAGTTTCCTTTGTCCTTTCATTGGTATCATCCCTATGCTCTAAATTCATACTACTATCATACTACGTTGCACGGATACTCCAAAACCGCCCCTGAATCCCCTCGATACGAATCCGATACGGATACCTTTGCGATATGTGGCGGATACACCCCATACGTGCGTGGGTACGTCGAGTGCGTGTGACGGATACGTGCATGCGTATCCGTCACGCACTCTGTCACATACCCCGACGCACTCCCGCACGTATCGGGGGCGTATCCAAAGTTAAATACGTTTTTTTAGTTCTATTTCATTTTTTTAATGTTTGACTTTTCTACTCCCTAAAACCGAACCCTAAACACTAAATGAATAAAATAATACACCCTCTCCCCCACAAAAGTTATAAAAAGCACCCACCCTGCCATTTGAAATCACAAAACAATTTCATTGTCTTTTTTTGCAAGTGAATGAGCAAAGAGCCAAAGAAGAGTTGCAGAAAGAGCTTAGTGGAGGCAAAGATTGGAAGGAGGTTTTGCAAAGAGCTTAGAGGAGGCAAAGATTTGAAGGAGGGGCAGCGATTGCTTCTATTGTTTGGAGTCCATCATTGCAAGGAGGAGAACTTAGAAGGAGAAGAAGCCATTGTTGAGACTTGAGAGGAAGAGATTGTTTTAAAATTTTAGAGGCAACCAGATCTATGATTCTACACTACACTCTCCAGGTATACCATATTTTAATTTTAATTTTATTTTTAATTCATCCTTTCGTTTTATTTTTTTACGGTTATTTATTTATTTATTATGTTGCATTTTTTTTAAATTTTATAATTTAAACACATCCTAAATCTGTGTATGCTCTCACCTCGCGCCTTTATAGCGATCTTGGTGATCAAAAACAGATTAGGATGGCATAGTTTAAGGTTATTTAATTTATTAATTGGTAAAAAATCATTTTTTTATTTTAAATGCATTGTTCAATGTTAATGTATTTTTTTTTTTATTTAGGTTTCTAAATCAGTGTATGCTTTCACCTCGCGCCTTTATGGCGATCTTGGTGATCAAAAACAGATTAGGATGACATAACTAATTTATTTATGTTAAGGCAAAATGTTTTTAATTTTTTAAACATCCTAACTCTGTGTATGCTCTCACCTCGTGCCGTTATGGTGATCTTGGTGATCAAAAACAGATTAGGATGGCATCAAGTTCTGCTTCAGGTGGAGTGCAAGGCCAAGCTGAAAACACATCAATTCCTGTGAGACATGATCCTAATTCCCCTCTTTGGAGACATGTGACAGTGGTAGACAACATTCATTGGTGGTGGGTGTTGGGTTTGGATATGTCATGGTTGCAAGCTTAGTCATGATTCTCATATAGTCGAGTGAAAATCCATTTGACTAGTGTTGGAGGTGTGGGGATAAAGAGGTGCCCAAAAATATCAAATGAAAAAATGGTAGAGTACTTAAGAGAGCAAGAGGAGGTGATAAACAAGTTTGAAAGAAATAGAATTAGAACAATTCCTTCGCAAAGAAGGCCTTCATCACTACCACCCACACCTAGACCAACTTCTCATCCTTTCATTCAAACTCAAAGTCAACCATTTGATGAAGAGAGTCCGAGAGCTCACGAAAAAGGCCAAAAGGAGCATTGGAAAGCATTTAATATTGAAAAGACGGAGGTTGCTAATGAGGTTGTTGCTCGATGCATTTATGCATGTGGGCTGCCCTTTAATGTATTGAGATCTCCATATTGGCATCAAATGGTTAAGGGTATCAATGAAGCTCCACAAGGGTACAAATCCCGTGTTATGAAAAAGTTCGAACCACACTCTTGGGAAAGGAAGTGGAACACATTCACAAGACTTTGCAGCCAATCGAGACTCATGAAGGAAATGGGGTTTCCATCATTTCAGATGGATGGAAAGATGCTAGAAATAGACCCCTCATAAATGTTGTTGCAGTATGCCCTAAAGGGGCAATGTTCCTTAAAGCCATTGACCGTGAAGGGCAAGTCAAGGATGCACAATTTATTGCTAACATTTTAATAGAGGCAATTGAGTCAGTGGGCCCCCATAATGTTGTCCAAGTCATCATGGACAACGCTAAAAATTGTAAAGCAGCAGGAATGATCATAGAGGGTAGATATGAGCACATTTTTTGGACCCCTTGTGCTGTCCACTCCTTAACTTGATGCTCCAAAAGATTGGGAAAATCCCATGGATTGAGCAAATTTATTCTGAGGCAAATGACATTCAAATGTTTATCACAAACCATCATATGTCACAAGCCATTTTTAGGAAATTCTCAAGGTTAGAGTTGTTAAAGGTTATAGAAACTAGATTTGCCTCTCACACGCTTGTTTTGAGACGGCTTGTGAAGGTGAGAGAGGCTTTAAGCAGTATGGTGATCAGTAGTGTTTGGTCAGTGTGGAGGCAATCAAATACAGAGAAAGCTACAAGGGTAAAATCATGGGTCCTTGATGAGGATTGGTGGGCCAAGGTTGAGTACTTGTTGAGTTTTACAGAACCCATTCTCTCCATGATCCGATATGTAGATATTGATGAAGCATGCTTGGGAGAGATATATGATGGCATAGATTCCATGCTTGAGCGTATCAGAGATATAATACAAAAAAAAGGTCTAGATCCAGAAGAGACCTTCTACGGTGAGGTCAAGACTGTGGTCATGAAGAGGTGGAATAAAATGACCACCTCATTACATCTCCTTGCTTATGCACTGACCCCAAAGTACTATAGCTCTGATGTACTTGGGCTACCAAACAGTCAAGCACCATTTTCTGACTCCGAATGGAAATGGAACCAGGGCAACATTCAGAAGAATTTTTCCTGATCCATCTATAGCCAGTGTGGTCAGAAGTGAAATGGGCATGTTTACTGGTTCAAAAGGCAACATGGGATCGATTGAGGCTCTTTTCGACAAGAGTAGCTTGACTCCAACCACATGGTGGCGTGTACATGGCCATGATGCCAAGTACTTACGTCCTATTGCTATAAAAGTTCTTTCACAAGTATAACATTTATAAATTTTAAAATTTAGAATCATTTCGAATATTTTAAATTTTATTAAGTTAGAACTTAGGATACTAACTTGTCTTTGAATTTCAATTTTCTAACTTTGTTGTAATAGGTGGCTAGTAATTCTTTCGCATAGCGGAATTGGAGTACTTATAGCTTTATCCACTCAGCTAAAAGAAACAAGTTGGCATCTAAAAAAGCTGAGGATTTGGCATATGTGCACTCCACTTGCGCCTCTTGTCACACAAGTCTAAGGAGTATGCTAAAGGGCCTCGCAAACTTTGGGATCTTATTCCGAGACTACAGACTTGGATGCCTCCGTAGCCACGCTTGGCCAACTTTCATTATTTGATGGCGAAGATGACGCTCAAGGGAGTTCGCAAGGAGCGGAGAGTGGAGTTAATGAGAGTGGAGCTAGCGCAAGTGGCACACATGAACTTGATTTTGAGGAAAATCTAGATGATATATTCTAGATTTGTTTGTATTCCTATATCATATGTATGGCAGCCACATGAACAATGAAATGTAAAATCTTAAGTATATTGTTTGTTTTGAAAATTTGAACATGGATCTAGTTACTAGTATATTTTTCAAATTTCAAGTTTTGTTCGTATTCATGTTAACATGATATTCGTATATCATATGTATGGCAGCCACATGATCAATAAAAATGCAAAGTCTTAAGTATATTGAATGTTTTGAACATTGATTCAAGTTTTGTATTACTATTTCAGTTTTTTATGGACTAAAAAATGAGTAAAATGAGTAGATGTACATATATATATATATTTTAATATATATGTACGGACGTATCCAAGGGTTTTTTAAAATTGACGTATCCGCGTATCGTATCCATATCCAAACGGATACTCGTATCCATATCCTGGCAACGTAGCTATCATATGACATGGATGGGACTAGCTTCAGTTTAGACCTATACTTGGGCAATAAACTTTCAGTAAACATAATTTTTCAGTCCATCGACCTGAACCTTTTTAATTTACTGACTAGTATATGTTTGGTAGCATATAACATGGTGTGAATTAAAATTACCTTCTTTTGTAAGTAATATTATTACTATATTAGTGAAATTTGGTAAAAATATATGGTGCTTTTATTTTGATCTTTTCTTAACTTGGTTATGACGTGAAGAAATAATATTTTCAGTAAACTTGATTTTATTTTTGGTCATTCTTTGGCAGCGTCTACTCTGGGACGGTTGCTGGGGCCAGGGAGGCATTCATTTGTGGGGTGCCTTCTATTGCCCTTTCATATGACTGGTATGTAACTTGTATATTGGTTGCAACTTAGTCTGCAATTTAATCTATTGACATATGTGTGTCTTTTCTGATGTAGACTAAGATGAATTCCTTGTAAAATGCCTATTGTAGAGTGAACGAGATTGCAAAGCTCGCAGTAACTTGACATGGAAAGAGAAATAATGGGTTTCTGTTATTGCATGTCATGCTTCCAAGGAGTGTATCTTTGGATTTTTTCAAATGGAATTCTGATACTTCCAAAAAGAAACAATAGCTATTTGAAATTATTTTGTAACAAATTCACCATTTTAATTACTACATTATGCATGAAGCTAATATTTAAATTGAATTTATTACCTCTTCCATATACATATAATGGAATTAACGCTTACTTTGTGTTGCAGTATTGCATGTCATTAGGTTATTTGAGTATGACAATTCAAATCTCAGGAGCAATCTAGGTACAATACATCAGTTTTATAGTGAGCGGAAGCATAAGGATTAACAATAAATAAAGTGGAGAGATAATGGTAGAATTAATCTATAAATGAGTTGAGAGCTAGACTGCACAGATACGGGTACGGGTATAGTACGCCGATACGGCAAATTTTTAAAAATCTTGGGTATGGTACGCTTTTGGGTACGTTTTATATATATATATATATATATATATATATGTATATAAATATATAAATATGTATATAAATTATAAATTTAAAGAAGCATTTGCATACTTATTGAAATTTAATTCTCATACATCAGCATTCTTAATGAAATTTAATACTCGAGTCATACAACATAAAATCATTCATAGAACACGAAAACAAAATTGAAATTTCCAATCCTTTGCGAATTGAGAGTTGAGTTTGTATTGATTCATAATGACATAATGTTCAAAACATGATAGTAAATAACATAATACATTCAAGTTCTCAACTTCTAGAGCATATCATCTAGATGATCGTCAAAATCATCTTCATGGATGCCACTGCAGCTCCACTCCCACTAGCTCCACTTTTGAACCCTCGTGAAGGGCTCCTCGAAGTTCCTCATCGACACCAAGAAGTGAAACATTGGCCAAACAAGCAGCGTGGCTTCAAAGTCCGTGTTTTCGTTGAGGTGCCAAAGCTTGTTAGGACCACTAGTATACTCTCGCGTCTCCGTGGGTTAAGAGGCGCAAGTTGGAATGAACGTATACTAGATCTTCAGCCTTCTTCGATGCCAACATGGTGTGTTTGACTGAGTGGATGAAGCCATAAGTACTCCAATTCTTGTTGTGTAGAAGAATTACTAGCCACATCACAAAAAAACAAAGTATTAATATTATTAATTAAAAAAAAATGATATCATTTTGAATTTTAATTTGTAATTGGTAATTAAAATATCAAATAACAAGTTACAAACTTTATACTTGTGAGAGCAATTTGATCGCAATTGGTCGTAAGAACTTGGCATCATGGCCATGACAAGTCCACCACGTGATTGGATCCATGGTGGGTTTGTCACAAATAGCCTCTATCTCTCCCATGCTACCTTGTCCATTTACAAACATCGACATCTCCTGGCGGACTGCAAGTGATGTAGCTGGATCAGTATACAACCTCCTGAATGCTGACTTCGTCCCATTCGCAACCTCATGGTCATCATATGGTCGCTGTCTACACTCTCCCAACTATTTCACTACTGTAATATTTGGGATTTAAAACATAAGCAAGGAGATGCAATGGGGTGGTCATTTTGTTCCACCTTTTCACGATCACATTTTTAACTTCACTGTAAAATTTTTCCTCAGGGTCCTGCTCTTTGGCTTGTATGATATCATGGATTTTTTCAAGCATGGAGTCAATGCCATCATATATTTCTCCAATGCAAGCATTATCTTTGTCAACAAATCGTATCATACTCAAAATAGGCTCTGTGAAACTCAACAAATATTCAACTTTTCCCCACCAATGCTCATCAAGGATCCATGATTTTATTCTTTGGGCTCTTTCTGTGTTAGATTGCCTCCAGATGGTCCAAACATTATCAATCACCATCATGCTCAAAGCACGTCTCACCTTCACAAGTCGTCTCAAGACGAGTGTGTGAGAGGCAAACCTAGTCTCAACAACCTATTAAAAAAGAATGGAAACAATTCAATAACAACACAATTTGAAATTGATTTAAAAATTTAAAATCAAATATTAAATTTAAAATGAATTGTTCCTTTACCTTCAACAACTCCAACTTTGAAAATCTTCTGAATATGGCTTGAGACATGTGATGGTTGGTGACAAACATCTGAATCTCGTTTGCCTCCGTGTATATTTGCTCAATCCATGCAATTTTCCCAATCTTCTGCATCATTAGATTCAGGGAGTGTATTGCACATGGTGTCCAAAATATGTGCTCATACCTACCCTCTACTATCAATCCCGCTGCCTTGCAATTTTTGGCGTTGTCCGTGATGACTTGGACAACCCTCTGCGGACCCACTGACTCAATAGCCTCAATGAGAATATTTGCAATGAATTGGGCATCTTTTACTTCCCCCTCACAATCAACAACCTTCAGAAACATTGGCCCTTTAGGGCATACTACAATAATGTTGATGAGAGTCATTTCTGAGTCTTTCCATCCATCCGATGTAATAGAGACTCTGAACCACCCAAAAATCTCTAATTGGTCAGAGATGTTTGAATGTGTTGCACTTTTTTGCCAAAAGAGAAGTGCGAACTTTATTATAAATTAGGGCTTGTATACCCCCGTGGTGCCTCATAAATGCCTCTCACCATCTGCTTTGCCAATAAGGTGATCTCAAGACATTGAATGGTAGTCCACATGCAAATATACACCGAGACACCAATTCATCTCGCAATATCCCTTTCTCGATGTTAAATGCTTTTTCTCTGGGCCTTTTGTTCTCTTGCTTGATGACCCCGAGGTATCTGCATCAAAAGGGTCATCCTCTAGAATAGTTTCAACATGAGTCTCAATGAAAGGATGAAATGATGGTGTTGATGTTGGTGGTTTTCCCATGGACCTTTCTTTGTGCTTGAGCTCTTGTTGCTTCAATGTTTGCATCCTCTTACTCTTTTAGGTACATGGCTATGGTTTTCTTTTCCACCTTCCTACACTGCCTAATACCCATCCCCGATGTCCCGGTCGATGAGCTCTCAAACGGGTATATAAGGATTTAAATGTGGCGGCACAATGGCGACACATCCAAACACGGACACCACCACCGGCAACAAGCTCTATCACTTCCACATGTCTCCATAAAGGATAATTTGGATCCATTTTCACTGCCATACCACCCAAAACATTTTCCCCTATTACCCCACCTTAAGTCGAATCGATGCCATGATTGTAGGATTAATTCAATAACCTACAATAAGAGATATTTTTTAAAACATTGCTAAATATTAAAATAATTTAATTAAAAACAACAAATTGAAATACAAATTAGAAAATTAATTTGTTGACCCATACACGTCATTCTCTGATTCTAATCACCAAGTTCGCCATAAATGGTGCGAGGTGAGAGCATACATAGAGGGTAGACGTTTAAATTTTTAACAAATTCAATTTAAAACTTTAAAATAAAAAAAACGAACACATAACTAACTAAAAAAATTAAACAGTTAGTCCTACACGTCAATCTCTGATTCTGATCACCAAGTTCGCCATAAATGGTGCGAGGTGAGAGCATACACAGAGGGTAGACGTTTAATTAAATAAAACTTCACTATTAAACTTAAAATACGGAAAAATTAATAATATATTATATTTTAATAACCGTAAAATAAATAAATTATTAAATATTAAAAATAAATTTAGATCATGATCAATAATCATGAATGATGTGTTTGAAACACATCATTCATGATATTGATCATATTCATATACAAAACATTGCTCAAAAGATTAAAAAAATGCTTGAATGCATGTAAAATACCTGGAAAAATCCTCCTTGATGTTTGTAGACTTGCTTCTCCTTCTCTCTTTCTCCTTCAAGCTCAATCACTCTCTCCTCCAAGCTCTTTTTCTCTCCTCCAAGCTCTTCCTTTCTCCTTCAACCTCTCTTTCTCTCTCCTTGAACCTCTCTTTCTAAAATATCAAATATTGAGTGTGAGAAAAAAGTAGAGGGATTGGGTGTTTATATAAGTGTTTGGGGGGTAGTTTAGGGTTAGGTTAGATATATAAAGTTTTAAAATTAAAAAAATACTTTTTTAAAAAGTTTTTTTGAAGTTCGGTTTATAAAAGATGTTTTGAAAATGTGGGTGCGGTGGAAACGTACCCACAGTGGACATGGTATGGTACCGACCGTACCATGTCCCTGTGGGTACGTTTCCAGCCGTACTGCATCACAGCAGTCTGCACTGCACTGCAAAGGCCTCGTACGCTTTCCGTGCTGGTACGGGTGCCTCCAGTATGCGTTCTGTGCACTCTAGGTTGAGAGGAAAGGTATACCAAATTCTAACATAATTTTGTACAAGAATAGAGATCGAAACACAAGTGTTGTGATCTATATAGTAATCACTATAAATGTAAACTCTATATCTTGCTGGTCACAAGTTACTCTTTATTGATGTCTTTGTCTCTTGTACCTTTTGGTGCAGACACCACCTATGATGATGATTATTTTATAGATTTTTTAATTCTTTTCGAGTCATATGCCATACATGGTGCATGTCAAAACAAGGGGCAAAATAGAGGATTTTATACACAACCTTCTTACAATAAGTTGCATGGATATATCATGCTGATATGCATATCTGGCAGAAGGGTGGTATATATGGAAACTTTAGTTCATATAATGTAAAGCCCAAGCATATGTATATGTATGCACACACACCACACTTGGAAAATTTCCTATGTGTGTTCCATTTACACTCAGCTGATAAGTGGCAACCTATGATAGCAATTTTATGGCTATATCATAAATATACATAGTTTGGCCACCATGTACATTTTGCCAAGCAATTCCACTCAATGATCTTCTTGTCCAACTTAGCCCTCATCTCTCCTTATCGACTCTACTCAACATATAAATGCTGAAAACTTTTTGCAAACCTCGGATGGAACTCAATGATCAAGAAATATATTCCTCGGGGCTTCGGTATACGTCTTAACCACTTCGCATCCTTATTTGGGGGCTCTTTGTCCTGGTTGTGCAAGCACATGTACATAATAGTGCATAAACCAAACGATGTAATGGTTTGCCATATGTCCACCTTTTGGTCATAGTATCCTCTATTCCATTATAGAACCTCTATAAGGTCTACTTATTTACTTACAGATCCCACCCTTAATCCTCTCCAACATAATGTTAAATTGTCGATCAATTGTGTAATACACATGATGTTAGGAAGTAAGAGATAAAATATGCAGAATAATCTCTTATAGAATCACAACAGTAGAAACTAATATGCAGAAAATATTATAGATCTCAAATAAAAGTGCAGAATAAATAACACAACACAGAGAGACAATATTTAACGTGGTTCACCCAATATGGGCTACGTCCACCAAGAATCACTTGCTCAGATTTTATTACAAGCCTCCACTCTCTCAATACAATACCCAGATCTGTTTGGAGCTATGCTCAACAAACTCTACAGAATTCACACCCGAATTCAAAGCACATCTGCAATACATTTTCTTGTCTATCTATCATATGCATAAGACCATATAAATAGACAATTGCTTAAGCAGTTTGATACAAAACCATGGGTATCAAAACCATGGGCAAAACCGTGGGTATCAAAACAATGGGTACCGAAAACTATGGGCCCAAAAACAACCCATAACGGTTACCTATTACCCATGGGTTAATAAACCACTCATGAAAATTTGCTTGGGGGCTTCGCCCCGAACCCCCGACCCGCTCACTTTACCGTGAGCGAGATCGCCGTAAAATACCCGAGTGTAACACATGTAGGTGTACCACACTCTAACATGAAAACAGGCTCCACAAACATAACAATCTCCCACTGAGACTGATTTCCACCGAGCAAGCTTCTTAACCCTTCACTCATCATCCGCAAAGGCCAACCAAAGCCGAACATAGCTTTAGTTTATCCTCAGGACCACCTTGGTCATCATGTCTACATGATTCTCGACTGGTATGAATCTTCTCCAACTTAAACTTATCTTCTTCCAAAGTTGTTTTGATGAAGTGATATCTCAACTCGTATATGCTTCGTCCCCGAGTGGAAAGTAGAGTTCTTAGCTAGGTGTATAACACTCGACTATCACTATGCAGCTTACATTCCTTCTCGCTTATGCCCCAACTCCTCAAGCAATTGTTGTAACTAAATCATCTCTTTGCTTGCCTTTTTGGCAGCAAAGAACATACTCAACCTCGTGGTTGATAAAGCCACCAGCCACCACTTCTCGTAGTAGTCGTGAAATCCAGACTTCACTGTTGTCCCACCTACAAGTGTAAATATAACCTCGTCGTGCTCCTCCTACTGCCAACATCTCCATAGCCATGTTCGAATCTACATAACCACGTAAAGTGGTGTTTGATCCATCAGTAGCACAAAATCGTCCCCATGGTCCTCTCAAATACCGAAGGATCCACTTTACTTGCTCACAATGCTCTTTACCTGGATCACTCATAAATCTACTCACACTCCCACCGCATGGGCAATATCAGCCTAGTGCACACCATAAAGATACATCAAACTGCCAACCGCTGATGAGTAAGGTACCTTGGAAATATGGTTTCTTTCCTGCTCTTTCTTAGGACACCGCTCCTTTGATAACTTAAAATGGCCTACCAAAGGAGTCCCAACCGGTTTAGCATCCTGCATGTTAAACCTATCCAATACCTTCTTAATGTACTCTTCCCGAGATAAAGTCACTTCCGCTCCTTCCTATCCCGAGTTATCCTCATACCAAGGATTTGTCTCACTACCCCCAAATCCTTCATATCAAAGGATTCACTTAGTCAAGCTTTGAGTACTTTTATTTCCCGCATGTTTTTACCTCGCAACCAACATGTCATCAACATACAAACACAGATAATATAACTTCCATCCTCAAATTTCTTTGTATATACACGCATGGTAATGGTCGAATGACATCTAATATAACCTTGCTCCATCATGAAGCTATCAAACTTCTTATACCATTGACGTGGAGCTTGTTTCGTGCCATACAAGCTCTTCTTTAGTTTGCACACCATCTCCTCTTTACCTTTGACTTCATATCCTTCCTCGCAGCTGCTGCATATAGCTCTCCTCCAAATCACCATGGAGAAATGCGCTTTTACATCTAACTGCTCTAAGTGCAAGTCTTTTCTTTGCCACTATTCCAAGAATAGTTCTAATAGAAGTCATTTTTACTACAGGAGAAAAATCTCATCAAAATCTATACCTTGTTTCGCAAAACCCTCGACCACCAACCGGCCTTATATCTTTTCTTTCCTCCTTCTTCATCTTTAACTCTATACACCCACTTGTTTTCAATGCTTTTTTGCCTTCCTAGCTTCACCAAATCCCAAGTCCTGTTCTCCATGAGAGACTTATGCTCCTCATCCATGGCTTGCTCCCACTTCTTCCTAGCATCTACCCGCATTGCTTCATCAAAGCTCTCTGCTCTCCACTATCAAAGTGAGTAATAAATAATAAAGAGAAGGAGAAAAACGCTCGGTTCTCTTCTTACCCTAGAAGACCTCCTCACCGTATAGGAGTTTGGGGTTCCCGCTGAGGGGTTCCCGAACCGATTCATGTGTCACTTTCCCATCCGGAAGATCCTCTACCACCGCATATTCTTTTTGGATTCTTCCCTGTTTTCCCGCAATCGCTTGCTTATACATGACTTTCTCATTAAAGACCACATCCCTAGATCGAATGATTTTCTTGTCCTTAATACTCCAACATTTATATCCAAAGTCATCACCACTATAACCAATGAAAGTACATTTTTCTGATTTAGCCTCTAGCTTGGTCCTATCATCCTTGTCTATATGAACAAACACCTCACATCCAAAGACTCTAAGAAATGAATAATCAACTTTCTTATCATACCAAGCCTCCTCAGGTATGCCTCCATCCAAGCACTTGAGGGTCCTCTGTTTATCAAGTACACAGTTGTGCTCACCGCTTCTACCCAAAAAGAAAGAGGCAGTCCCTCATGTATCCTCATGCTCTAAGACGTTCCATTATTGTTCTGTTCATCCTTTCTGATACCCCATTCTTGCATGCGGAGTTCTTGAACCGCTTTTTTCTACGGATTCCATTTTTAAAATAATAATCATCAAATTCATTGTTGCAATACTCCTCCATTATCCGACTCCGAGACATTTTAACTTAAGACCTGTTTCATTCTCTACCAAGGCTTTCCATTTAACAAAAGTATCAAATACATCAGATTTGTTTCTAATACAATAAACCCAAACTTTCCTTGTTGCATCATCAATAAAAGTAACATAATAACTTGAACCCCCAAGAGATGATACCTAGCCGCCCCCACACATCAGAATGTACCAGCTCTAACTTACTCTCTTTCTTCGTAGGTCCAACCTTGAGAAACCTTACTCGCTTCTGTTTCCCATATATGCAGCTTCTCACAAAATCCAAACTGTTTTCGTATATCCAGAAAATTCTTCTTTATGATGTCCATGCCCTTATGGCTCATATGACCGAGCCTATAGTGCCATAATGTTGTATCTACATCTGAAGCCACAAGATTACAATCATTAGTACTATCAATGGATAAATACAAGGTTCCAACCTTCTTACCTCTTGCCACCACAAGAGCACCTTTGTAACCTTCCAAGAGTCACCAGAAATATCACAAGACAACCATCACTTCCCAATTGCCCTCGCCGATATCAAATTTCTCCTTAATGTAGGCACATGTGTGACATCCTTCAATAGCCATGTATTCCCATTCTGCATCTTAACCTCGAATGTAACCTTTTCCAACTATACCGCAAGGCTCATCATCACCAAGAAAAACATGCCCAAAATCCCTCAACATAATCAACAAAATAATGCCTATGTGGAGTAAAGCATGAAAAGAAGCCCCCGAATCTAAAACCCAAGATTCAAGTAATATTATGCAAAGAAAGAATCAAAGCATCCCGACATACATTACCCGATGCCACATTTGCCTCCTTGTTTTCTTCTTGTTGTTTCTTCTTGTCTCAAGCTCCCAACAAATTCTTCTTTTACGCATGCCCAGACTTTCCACAGTTCCAACATACAATCTTGCTCTTGGATTTTGACCTTGCCCGATCTTTCGATTTTCCACGGTTTCCTCTATTCTTTCTGTCTCCCTCTAGTTTCCACTGTCAAAGCATTCCCTAAAGTAGAAGATTCCTCGGAACTTTTTCTTCGCATTTCCTCGCTTAGAATCACCCCTACAACATCCTCAAACTTCAACTTCGAGTTAGCTGGAACCGAGTTGCTTACCGCCATTACCAGGCTATTCCAACTTTCAGGTAAAGAGCACAGAATTAATAAAGCCCTAACTTCTTCATCAAATTCTATTATAACCGAAGCTAGCATATTCACAACCATATTGAAATCATTTAAATGATCTCACATCGAACTATTCTCAGACATCTTCATATTAAACAACTTTTTCATTAAAAATATCTTGTTAGAGGCAGAGGGTTTTTCATACAACTTCCCTAATGCATCCATTAGATCTTTTGTAGTCTTTTCCTTTGAAACATTAAATAATACCGAAGATGCAAGACACAGCCGGATCGTTCCAAGTGCCTTCCGATCCAACAAATCCCATTCCGCATCTGTCATACTCGAGGGTTTGTTCACCTTCTCAGATAACGGAGTATAAAGATCCTTTTGATAAAGGTAATCTTCCATCTGCATCTTCCAAAGACTGAAATTCTGCCCGTTGAATTTATCAACCCTAGATCTTCCATCATCTACCATAGCTCCCACTCAAGCTAAAAACTTTCCTTGCGATTCAACACTTCAAAGAAACCAAACCAGCTCGATACCAATTGTTAGGAAATAAGAGATAAAATATGCGGAATAATCCCTTATAGAATCACAACAAGAGAAACTAATATGCGTAAAAATATTACATATCTCAAATAAAAGTGCGTAATAAATAACACAACACGTAGAGACAATATTTAACGTGGTTCACCCAATATGGGCTACGTCCACCAAGAATCACTTGCTCGATTTTATTACAAGCCTCCACTCTCTCAATACAATACCCAGATCCGCTTTGGAGCTATGCTCAACAAACTCTACTGCAAATTCACACCCGAATTCAAAACACATCTATGCAATACATTTGCTTGTCTCTATCATATGCATAAGACCATATAAATAGACAATTGCTTAAGCATTTGATACAAAAAACCGTGGGTATCAAAACCATGGGCAAAACCGTGGGTATCAAAACAATGAGTACCGAAAAACCATGGGCCCAAAAACAGCCCATAACGGTTATCCATTACCCATGGGTTAATAAACCACCCATGAAAATTTGCTTCGGGGGCTTCGCCCCAACCCTCCCCGACCCGCTCACCGGTGAGCGGGACCGCCGTAAAAATACCCGAGTGTAACACATAGAAGGTGTACCACACTCTAACATGAAAATAGGCTCCACAAACATAACACATGAGCTAAGCATGATATATCTGTGTCACAGAACCCGAACATGTATACCACTTTGGATCAAAAGATTGATAATATTCACCACGGTAGCTCACTAGTTGTCATCTAAGATGAGCCTCTCAACTCTTTGGGCTCTCAATTTGTGATTGCCTTCATACTAACAAAATGTCACCGATGACAATGTTTGCTAAGGCTTGTTTTAGAACTATAATATGCAGAGTGGGTTGACTCTCAACGAACTTTAAAATACCAAAACATTTAAACAAAATATATTCAATCAAAGACTATGTTTACAGTTTCAAATATTAATGGAAAATTGAGTCGAGCTTTTAAATTTTAAGTACCTTCATCAGCTCTAGCTTTCCAAATTGTCTATATATGGTTTGAAACATATGATGATATGTGATGAACACTTGCATATTCTTCGCTTCGTCAAGAGTCCTATGGATCTAATCAATCTTAGATATCTTATCGGTCATTAGATAGAAGGAGTGAATGTTAGTCCCTTTGAGTCACCAACTTACGTGGTGTTCTGTCGAGTCCGATGGATTAAGTGTAACTTTTGATATTTACCTTGCCTTGTGTAGTGTATACCTTGCAGTGTAATTATAATGTATTAGGGTTAGTGCCTTACTAAAGGTTGGCCTATGTTTTTTTCATACATTTGGTGTAATAGTTGCATATATAAAAATGCCTTCCACCTTATCGACAATCTCATTCTCTCATTCCAATTCTATTATATATTCGATTCTTCTTCTTTAGGTGTCTTTTGACACCACTATACAATTTCTTGTCTATCTTCTATTTGCTTGGAGTATTTCACCATTGTTCAATCATGGAAATATTTGTATAAAATCAGATGGTATTAAGGGTTTGAAATGTGAAGCCCTAAGCATTCTTCTACATTGATGCTCCAAGTGAGCACGAAGAGGCGAGGAATTGTTAGTTGCAATTTTTCTCTATAAAGTGTCAAATCTTTGAAGAAGGATCCAACAAAATTTGTAGGTGGTGATTATATTCTGATTTCAAATCTACATTCCTTGTGGAAATTGGAGTCGAGAGAAACTCGCTTTGAAGAAATTCAGGTTTGTTCATGGCACAAGATTTTGTTTGATAGGGAACATGTGTTTTTAGAGGAAGTTCCCTTCCGGTATAGTATTTTTTTTTTTATTAAAAAAAACAGCAGAACTTTATATTAGATATAAATCAATAAATACATATTGGCCATGCCAAGCCTGAAAACTATTGGTCCAAGCTTGAGCAGTATACAAAAGTAAAGCCGAAGAGATAATCATAAGGAGGAGTCAAGATTAAGAATATATCTGATGTCTTCTTGGATCTTGTTGGACCACCACGAGGGAGGCAAACCATAGCATTGAAGATCCCGATTATCCAAGGCCCAGTTAGCCAACCCATCAACAACTTTATTCCTTTCACGAGGGATGTGACTGAACTTAACTTCTTGGAATTTCTCCTGCAATATTTTAATCTTCCAAACTTCCTTAGCAATTCGCCAGTTGGGAGAAGAGCTAATATGATTTCCAGATAGCAGCTGCATAATGATTTGTGAGTTTGCTTCTATTTGAATCTTCTAGCAACCCAACTTTTAAAGCTTCTTGCATGCCTTTATAAACCGCTTTCACCTCTACAAGATTATTAGTAGTAATGCCCGAGTTCTCGGCAAAAATGAACTGCACATCCCCTTCCTTGTTTCTTCCAACTCCTCCCATAGCTGCTCTTCTGGATTTCCTCTAGAAGCCCCATCTGTATTCAATTTTCCAAAGCCCAATGGAGGGGCTTCCGAATGATTGTCTCTGACAATCCTCTTTTTAATATGAAAACGGGGCAAAGAAGCATCCCTAGGATCGAGAGATACCTGATTGCATATATGCTGCCATTCCGCCGAAAGAGTTTGAGGCAAGGATATTTTGTGTTTTAGACTTTCAGCTATATTGATTTTAGTTTTTTCCCAGACATAAGATACATCTTTGCTGATTTGCTGGAATATTCTGCTATTTCGTTCTTTCCAGATATTCCATAGGAGGAGACACACCACTCCATAACACCGGGAGAAGATTTTGTCCCTTAGGGAGGAGTCTCTGCCAATCTCTAAAAACTTGTTCAAGGGAAACAAAATCATTCCAATGTAACTTAAACAAAGCAACAAGATATTTCCACATTGGATTAACCCAGGGATAAGGAAAAAGAGATGAATAGAAGATTCTTCATCTTCCAAGCACAAAACACATCTGAAAGGACCATTATATCCTTTCTTCATAAGATGGTCCCCTGTTAAGACTCTTCTGTGAATAAGAAATGAAATGAAAACTTTTTAATGTAAAACCGGTTTCTTTTAATTTCATCAATTCGATCTTTTGTTAATCTTGATGATGAAGTTCCCCATTTTAGCTATCAACTCCTCATCAAACATAACTTTAATAATGACAATGTCGAGAACAATTTTTCTTTAGGCCTTTTCCATCTACTCGTTTCACATCTAAGCCGATGGGAGTTAGTGCTTAGTTGAGCTATGAGAAACTTACTTTAGGCCACATACCCGGCTGCCATAAGTGCTTGAAGAGAAATTGCAGAGGATGAGGATTATCTATCATCAAGGAGGTATATCCAATGGACACTTTGTATACGTCATTTTAGAAGGTCAAGTCCCCATCCCAACTTGTCAGGAAATGGGGCAGAAGAAAGAGGACGATCCTTCAAGACATTATGCAACAAAACGTGAGTATCATGGTCTATAACAAGCGGCCATTCAGAAACCAGAATCCAAACTTTTCCACTCTCCCAGAAGAACTAGACTGTGTACTATAATGAGCTACCTTAACCCATCCCAGCTCTTGCATTTGCTTCATAATAGTCTGGAAATTGAGGATATTGAAGGATAAGAGGGGGCTGTCCATCCCAAGAATCAGTCCAAAAATTAGCTAATTGCCCATTATTAACAATCCAGAAGAGCTGGCGTTTAATAGTTTCCTCTCCCATTTTGATAAACATCAAGGTCGGAGAACCTCTACTAGGGAGGGATGATCTGATGATTTTCTCTGGGGGATTACTTTCAACATACTTTTCTCTGAAAGTAGTTGCCCACAGATCATTAGGATAAACAAGCAATCTCCAATAAAGTTTAGCAGCTAAGGCTTTGTTCTGCTTGGGGGAGGATCTAAATCCCAAACCACCTTCCTTTTTTGGCCGGCACAAAGTGTCCCATTTAACTAAGGACCATTTTTTCTTATCTTGAGCTCCACTCCATAAAAATTTCTGTCATATAGAATCTACCTGTTTCAAGATAGTTCCAGGAATATTTAACACAGATGCAACATATATTGGCGAGCTTGCAGGACAAATTTGATCAGTGTCATCCTACCTCTTGAAGAAAGCCATTTATTAGTCCACTTGTGTAATTTTAATTCAAACTTGTTGATTAGCCACTGCCAATCCTTTAACTTCTTAGCAGCTAAAGGAATACCCAAGTATTGTAAAGGAAGCACTCCCTTATTAAACTGGAAAATATTCAGAATTCGGTCTTCTTCTTGTCTAGAACAATGAAAGAAGAAAATACTGGATTTTCCTTGATTGATCAATGACTTGACGCTGGTCATGTCGAAATGTATGAAGCACTTTATTGATTTGTTTAGCTTTGCAAGAGGTAGCTCGTCCAAGCAACGATTGAGTCATCAACAAATTGGAGACAAGATATTGGATGAATGTTTTTAGCCAACCGTATTCCATGAATTCTTTTCTCCTAGCAGGCTTTATTGACAAGTCTCCCCATACATTCTCGCCAGAATAATGAATAAGAAAGGTGATAGGGGATCTCCTTGTCGAATGCCTTTGGATGCTCCAAAAAAATCTGAAGGAGAGCCATTAACTAAAACAACAAAGGAAACAGAAGAGATACAAGCTTGTACCCATTGAATCCATTCCATAGAAAAACCAAATTGAGCCAACACCATGCCTAGGAAGACCCAATCCACTCTGTCATAAGCTTTGGATAAATCCAATCGAATAAACATTGTCGGGTTTCTTTGAATGTCCATAGAGTGCAAGATTTCTGAGCTAGCACAATCTCATCATGAATATGACGACCAAGAACAAATCCACCTTGCTCATGAGAAATAATCTTATAAAGCAGGGTTTTAGTCTTTCCGCTATAACTTTGGTGATGATTTTATACAAGACATTACATAAGGCTATAGGCCGGAAACTAGAGATATCTTCCACTTCATTAGTTTTAGGGATAAGAGCAATGAAAGTCTTATTTATCTCTTTAAGCATGGTTTTAGCCATCCTTGCTTCCTCCACCACTTGTAACAAATCCCCTTTAATAATATCCCAAAAGGCCTGGAAAAATTCAATAGGGAAGCCATCTGGACCTGGTGTTTTGCCTCTTTTCATATTGAAGACTACACCTTGGAGTTCTGCTTCCGTAACTGATTGAATCAACTTTTCATTATCTTGTGGGGAGATACTGCTCGGTAGTAGGTCCAGAAGTTGCTGTTGTGAATTCAGATCTAAAGGTTGAGAGGTGAACAACTGCTGAAAATACTTTGTTGAGCTACTTGTTGCATTCCTTGAATCGAATATGCTTTTGTTCCTTCTCCTTTGGATAAGGAGTGGATATAATTATGGGCCCTCCTAGCTAATAAAGATTTATGGAAGAAGGCTGAATTTTTATCTCCCTCCTTTAACCATTGTATCCTTGATTTTTGCTTCCACATAATTTCTTCTCTAATCTCCCATTCCTGTAATTCTGCTTTCAGGAGACATTCTTTCTTGAAAAGGTCCAAAGACAAACTTGAATGTCGGTGAAGGTCATTAACATCTGCCAACTGTTCTAGAATCTTTGTTTTTTTCCTTAATATCTCCAAACTCATTCCAATTCCAAGCTTTTAGCTTGAATTTTAAGTAGGTCAGCCTCTTGACAAACATAAACATTTGAGTTCCAAACCTAGGTTTTCCCTCCTCCCACCATTGTTGAACATGCTTAGCAATATCTTTATGACGAAGCCACATGAGCTGAAATCTAAAAAGGGCTTTGCATGGAGAAGTTCTTCCCAGTTCTAAGCATACCGACCAATGATCCGATCCACTATTATTGAGAATCAGTGTCTTAGGAGCACAACCCCTTAGCCACCAATCTTCTGATATCAAAAAACGATTGAGTCTTTCCATTATACAATCCTGACCCTGCCACCTATTTGACCATGTCATCATGCCATTAACAATAGGCACATCCACCAAATGATGATTTTGAATGAATTGAGCCATGACACTCGAACTAGCGTCTATATGGGGTTTACCACCCTATTTCTCTTGAATATTCAAGATAGTATTAAAATCCCCTCCTAAAATAATAGGCAGTTGAGGAAGAGATTGGATAATAGAGGAAGAGATTGGATAATAGAGATCATCATTTGACTCAAGCCGAAAGCTGCCACAATGCTTAATAGGATTATGGAATCATGCCCGCTAAGCTGAGCTCCCTTACTCCTCTTTATAGCCTCCCAATGCTAAATTAGAAGCTTCCAAGAGGACCGACCCATAATGGAAGAATAGAATGTTCCACATGCAAGACCGACCTCTCCCCAATGAGAAATTAGAACAACAATGCTCAAATAATTCCATGACCAACCTCCAAGCATACAAAAGTATTTAAAAATACTTTTTGTACAAGTATGAGGCTCTAAGAGTGATGTCCTTGAAAAAGGGGACATTACAGTCCTCCCTTCCCAAAAATTGCTTGTCCTCAAGCAATTGCAAGTTCCCGGATCCCAAATAAATCTCAGCTGCTCCTTCTTTGATGTACCTGCACATGAAGCAAACTCATTAAAGAAAAAGTGTGTCCCCTTCTCCCTCTCTTCTTGCTTTGTGGCTATGATGACCAGCTCTTCATCTTTGCTTGCCAAGGCCTCATAATTGCCATCCACACATTGGGTGTTCCCAATTTCCCTCCTGCTGTCCCAAACACAACTGTAATCATGTATTTTGTTCCCTAAAATCAGAATGATAGGGGCTGGAATCTCTCTTATAACAGTTGGAAACACATCATCAATGATAATAGACTGCAAACCTTTCATTCTCATGGCTGGGCACTCCTCCTTCATTGTCAAAAGAATGGTTAGAGAGCTGGAATTAATGCGGGCAGCGTATAAAACAAAGATATAATAGCTGTCATGATGATTACCTTGGCCTCTAAAAGATGCTACCAAGCTGCCCCAAACCAATTTTTTCAAAATTTGACTCGAACCATAACTCATGAGAGCTGGTATGTAAATATAACAGCCATACCATGCCCGAAATCTTGCCCCAAATGACACCAAGTATGAGTGAACCCTCTTACCCATCATTTTGTATAAAAAGGATGTCTTCAAATCTGCCCCTCTATTGCTTCCCCAAGAAGATATCCACAAATCAACAAACAAAATTGGGAGAAACACCTCATCTTGGTTGTAGAATTGCAAGTTTATAAGTGAAATGGCCACAAAACATCTTATGAGAGTAACCCTTACCTTGCCCATGATGCTAAAAGAAGAACACCACTTCCATGTAATCAAAATCCACTTGGTGGCAAGTGTGAGTAACCTTTGATGTGGAGGGTTTCCTGATTGCAAGTGCCTTACCCGCTGTCCCAAAACATCCGTCATAGGTTGTTCCTTCATGCAAACTTCTTCTATGATGTTACTAACAAACTGATTTTTGACATCCTCATCTATAACAATATTTTTCCAATCAGCTGTTATGATGGAAAGCAAACCACAATGTGAATACCAAGCATTCCCTAATGTACTCCCTTCATCCTTAATACCTTGAATTCTGATTTCTTTGTCTTTGTCATAGAATTTCACTTCTTTATCATGACAATTGAGGGTGAATTCCCTCAAAGATTGCAGCCATTGAATTCCAAGAACTACTTCATCATCAACTAACATAATCACAAGGAATCCATCACATACCTCATCTTTTCCTAGGAGAAGTGATAGCTGCCCCATTTTCTTTATGCAAGGTATGGTAGTGTCACTCTCAACAAGCCTAGTGACCACTTGGTTATAAAGAAAACCTTTCACCCTGAATGAATGAGAAGTTGGTGTGCCATACATTGAAGAAAGGGTGCTGCTCTTACTCTTTTTACAACTCAGAATTTCTGAGTTAGAATCAGCCCTCCAAAAATATATTAAATGTACCTTACCTTCATGGACTCCTAGCAAATCTGATTTATCTTGCAGATGGTGGAAGAAAAAACATGATAGGATCATAAGAAAGTGTATGTAGTCACCATTCCATACCAATGTAACTTCAGCTGGCTTAGTTTCAAAAAGATCATTACATACCTTGCACATTTCCACGAAATTTGACAACATGAAGATGCTATGGGTGACCGTGAAGCCTTTGAAATCATCCTTGCTTGACCCCAACCTTCCTTCCCATTCTCCTTTGTCAATTTGATGCATATGGCTGCCCAATCTTCCCAACTCTTCCATACTGATTTTAAACTCAGATATTCCTCCCTTTGAAGGACTCATCATAGCATCTATATGCCACTTGTGAGAACACCATAGAAATTGAGCCCAAGTGTCTACATGTCCTTTGCAAAAAATAACACCTCTTACCTCCTTACCCCATGAAGTATGATGTGCACAAAGGTGTTCAATCATTGGTGACAAAAGAGGACACATCATATATGAAACATGAGTATTCCTAACCATCCACTCATGGTAGAAAATCTGAAATGATGCATGGACAAAAACTGAAATACCTTCATGCCCTTTTGCTTTCCGAGTGCTTACCTTCACTATATCTTTGTCTGATGCTTGCTTGACAATTCTCCCATGTCCTTGAGCTTTCATTAGGCTGAAATTTCCCTCAAATGACCTTCCTTTCACTGCTGTTATGTACAGACCAGCAACTCCATCTTTTGTGATCCTCGGACCTTCATGGAGAAATTCTTCCTCTCCTTGACCATATCAATTTGGGTGAGTGATTTCTAATACATTCACCATTATGATCCCAAAATTCCTTTCTAGGCACATGTATAACAGCTGACATATGAATCAAATGAAAGAAGGAATTGATTATCTTTTCAAACATACCATAGCCTTTGGGAGGGGGAAAGTTCTTCACCAATTCTCCTTTAGGATCACCCGGATCCCATTCCTTCATGTACATGCTATTAGGATCCCGTGAAGCTTATCATTTCCTTTAGTATCCTGATATCATTACTCAAGACATGTCCCAATAAATGCAAAGATGGAGACAATAATTCGGAAGTGTACATACCAATCCGTGGGCTACCCACCCAATGAAGCTACTTATCTTCAATTATTGGAGCTACCTTTGCCATGCAATCATTCGTACTTTGTACACACATGTGTGTACCATCCTCATGGTTTGTGCTTGAGTCCCCAACCTCATTCTTTTCATCCTTATGCAAATCTGAATTTTCTTCAACACCTTGCCCCATACAATCATTAGAAACCAAAGGAATATCATTAAATACCAATGAACTATTACCTTGGGACTCATCCTTGAAAGCTTGCATATTGAACCTTCCTATGATCTTTTCACAGAAATCAACCAAGAAGCAAACCACATCTTTTCCTTGGGTCTCTATCACATGGTACCACCTATCCTTTGTTATCCCTTCCAAATGATAGGGGATGAATTCGAGGGCATCCTCCACACCATAGGGTTTGACTGCAAGTATGTTTGCAATTTTGACAATCATGATTTCATTGAAAGTTTGTTAATGCCATAAAAATAGAGATCTTACCCTTCATGTGGCATCAATCCTTCAAACATGAAACCCTAGGCCTTTTGAAGATCCGTGCTCTAATACCATTGTAATGTCCCCAAATGGACATATTTGACCCCAAATGGATTTAAGGCCAATCCCAAACCCCAAATACAATTTATAGAAGATGCAACAATTTATTAACATGCAGATCTGAATTTAATCTGAAAAGTGCGACTAGGGTAAAGTGGGAAACCCAATCAAATCAACATTTATAATAGAATGTTTTCATCCAAATCTGATCCTACTTATTTATAAGACCAAAATATGAAGAAACATACAGATTTCAGATGCAAATAAGGCTGAAATGAATTTATTTTGAAACCCCAGTCTGCAGAAAATTATGACAACTTCAAAAATTCATAACTCCCTCAAAAATGCTCCGATCCACACAAATAAACTATGCACGGATTCAAAAATAGGAGAATGCAATGATGTTACCCATTCATACAAATGACCACCACAAGTGCCCTAAATAGCCAAAATACCAATTCGCCCTTAGGGTTTTGGGCTGGAAATTACAGCAAAATTTCAGCCACCACTTTCCTCGTCAAACCCTCGTATCAAATCTACAAAAAGCTTCTTTATACAACTGCTGGAAATAACTCTGAAAATTAATATAAATCTTTGCAAGCACCATAGAATCCCCTGTGTAGAGATCCCTCACATTCTCTAAGAGGGTTTTCGTCCTCTAGAGGTAATTCCTAAGGGTTTTCGTCCTTGGAATAAATTATGCAAAAGCTCTAAGCTTCAGTCATAAAATCAGAAATTATAAAATGATCATAATATGCCTCCTAAGCAAGTCGACTTCTCCTTATAAGGAGAGAAGAGACCCAAAACAACCTCCAAAAATATCCAATCAACATACAATGATTTTTTCTATGCATTTTCCACCCTCCATCCTTTCTAGGCCAAGTCGCATTTTCCTTGGGAGGATAACTTTTGACCCATGAACTTTTGCCTTTTTCTATTTTCTTTTGCCTTTTTAGTGCAAGTCGCACTTTTCTAGAAATAAACATTTTTAGCTAAGTGCTTTTATCATTTAGTTCCTTTTTCTATTTTATTAAGTCCATTACTTTATTATAAGTGCTTTTATAATGTTATATTTATTTTTTGCACTTTATAATAAAATAATAAAACTTAAGTCACCCTTATATGCTTTCCTTAGCCATCGGGTAGACAAAATAGGCTAAGGGTCTTCGATTGGGAAGGGGATATTACAGTCCTCCCTTCCCAAAATTGCTTGCCCTCGAGCAATTCCAAATTTGTTTTGTCCAAGTGCCATGCACAAAAGACAAAACATGCTGAAGTGTTCCAAGATCCTTGCACCTGTGCCTGTTAGATGAGCTAAAACTTGCCACTATATTTCATTAACAAGTTGTTCATATACACATGGTTGTACCCAAGGCATTACATAATGCAAATTGCAGATTTCATCATCTAGATCATCACTTTTTTCAACAAAAATCTGAATATGCTGCATATATGATGTCAAATTGCTTGTATCATACCTTATGATGTCACCATGGTTCACAAAGGGCTGAAATTCTTCACCAATCAGCTGCTGCAATGTTATACCCTTCACTTCTACAATCACCTCTTGTGAAATCTGCTCTTCTTTGACAACTCCAATCGCACTCTTGGTTGCCATGCAATCATCCACACCTTGTGCACACATGTATGTATCATCCTCATGGCTTGAGCTTGAGTTACCAACCTCATCCTTATGCAAATCTGAATTTTCTACAACACTTTGCCACGTACAATCATTAGAAACCAAAGGAACATCAATATATACCAATGAACTTTTACCTTGAGATTCACGTTCCATGATTTCCTTTTTCCTTGCCAAGAATGAAGAGTTCTTTGCCTTAAACTCTTGTAAGTGTTGTTTCGCTTGAGCGGTTATCAACCTAGCAGCTCTAGCTCTACTATTCCATTCCTCACACTTTTTTAGAGTTTCCATTACATCCTTCTTACTTGCATATATGAATTTCTTTTCCTCACTAATGCAATTATTTTGTTCAATGGAAACCATACCTTTCTCTCTAGAAGTTTCTTCTTCTTCCTTTGGCTGCAGATCTGTTTTGTCCTCCTTTGTGGGTGTAGACTTCATGGTTTCAATTTCTTGCTCAACCTGCACATCAAATCTCTCTAGAATTTTTGTGAGAAATCTGCAAGTGAATCAACGGATTCAATCCTTTGGGTTTTCAACAATTGATGTCACCATTGATGTGCTATTCCATCCATGTATATAGAAATGAGATCGAGGGCATCCTCTTGACACAAAGGATTACAACACAAAAATGTTTTAAATTTTTCCAACCAACATCTAGCAGAGATCTCCTCCGTTCCATCAAAGAAAGGGACTTGGGTCCATTTCATCTTTGCATACTGATCTAATTTTTTTCCTCTCTCCTTCACAGTGGGGAGGATTTCACGCTTTGATACCACTGTAATGTCCCTTTTAGGGCTGAATAGGGACGAATGGGGTTTTTCCTCAAATCTGATCCAAATCAACAACAAAACAACAACACATCACACTGAACATGGAAATAGATCAACCACAATTGAACTTCACTCAAAGAAATGCCCTTCTCTAGGGCAGCAAACTGATATGAAACTTTAGGAGTCTCAAACCCTAGTCAAAACATCTCCAATCTTCATAAAATAAATACCACATGCACGACAACACTTGTAGATATTATTTATGCAATAAAACTGAATTTACAACCACTAGAATAGCTGGAAATGAATTAATTTGGAATAACACAGCTGAAACTTCTAAAATTCATAACTCCATGGAAAATAGGAATTAATACACATATGATAGCTCAAAATGATCATGAGAAGACAAGCTATCCAACAAAATTAATCTCATAATTTTCTAACCACGAAATCATGCCCAAATATGCAACCGAAATCTGCAAGTGAGTAGATAAATATGAAACCCTACTCCAAAAATCACCAAATCATAGTCTCTATCTCCAAATATAATGATAAATCTGAATATGAACTCAAATCACAATTATCAGCTCTCTATGATACCAAATCAGTCCCTTAAGCAACTCGCCTAGGGCTAGGAAGAACAGTGAATGCACTAGTAGTGCCAAATCAGCTCACATGAGACTCCTAGATGAAGCCTCCAATGGATCCCTTGAGGGTTTTCGTCCCCAAGAGAGATTGCCACACCTTTGGGGTTTCGTCCAAGGTGGAGAAGGAAGATGCACACCGTGCACAATCCAAGAAGAATAACAAACATCAAATCTGCTCTTCCAAGTGTAGCGAACTCCTCTTTATAGCCTCCCAATGCTAAATTAGAAGCTTCCAAGAGGACCGACCCATAATGGAAGAATAGAATGTTCCACATGCAAGACCGACCTCTCCCCAATGAGAAATTAGAACAATGCTCAAATAATTCCATGACCAACCTCCAAGCATACAAAAGTATTTAAAAATACTTTTTGTACAAGTATGAGGCTCTAAGAGTGATGTCCTTGAAAAGGGGACATTACACCTTGTAATTACATCTTGCATAAAACTCAGCTCATCTGTAGGAGGAGCTCTCTGATCTTGATCATCCATGGTTCCTTTCCTTAGAGTCTGATTTCTTCTTTGATAAACTTGAGTCGATTTTTCCTTGTGCATCAAGATTTGATTCTTCTCATAGGATGGCAAGGATCACCACTCTGATACCACTGTAATGTCCCCAATGGGATATTTTCAAACCCCAAAGAGAACACCTGAAATTCTTGATTTATTACAACCAACTGGTTGAAGAAAACTTATGATAAAAATGTAATTTTATGCAGATCTGAATTTTCCCTAGAAATGGCGACTTGATTTAGAGATTAATAACCTTCAAATATGATCTAAACTTAATCCAATCTTTGCCAAAATAACCAGAATTAATTATGCATGTATGAATACCAAAATATATATTTTTGGACCCAAAATAAGAGCTGGAAATTTATTAAAAATCTGCAGAAGTACAACTTACAAAAATGGCCGGAAAGAAGGTTTTCCAAGCCCAAATCAACTGAAACCAAGCTGAAAATGGTCTCCAAAATTATGGCAAGGCTGATAGTGATCAGATCCGGAACAATCGTGCCCTAGGATGATCAGATTTCACTCACAAGGGGTCGCTACACAAGAAACAAGCTGGAAATGATGGTAGAAATCAACCACAACACCTTTATCTTCAAGCCATTGTTGGAGATGCCACAAATCTGCAATATGGGGTCTTCAAACACTGATGGAATTCTGAATTTCTTCTTGGAAGCTCTCTAGAAACTCCTGAAATGGAGGATCTTCACATAAAGGATGAAAAGTTTTCGTTCATCAACCTTGGCAAGAGAGTGTTTTCGTCCTCAAATACAAATACATGAAAGGGTTTTTCGTCCTTCATGTAACAATAGAAGAGTAATCAACTCACACCAAAAGTAGATATCAAAATAGCCAAAAGACGTCAAATGAACCCCTCTTCACCTCCTTTTATACTTTTTTGTCTCTATTTTTCAAGTGGGGCATTCCATGTGGGATTAATAAAGTAACTTTATTTTCTTATTTTAATATTACTTTACTTTTCCACCAACCTTTAATAATTAATTAAAGTAATGGCAATAAGAATTACTTTAGTACTAAAATTAGATTATTAATTCTTCCTTTATTCTCCCTTTAGCGATTGAATACAATGAAAAATAGGTTAAAAGGGGTTTTACCTGCCAATATTTAAAAATACATTTTATTCTTATAATAATATTAATAAGTTGCCCCTAGATAATGAATTGACTGGGCCCAACTTAGAAATATTATTAATGTCTATTAATTTAAAAAAGGGGACATTACACCTATGAACTCTGCAAGTGATAGGGCAGCACGAATCTCAGCTAGAAGAGCCCTATACTCCTCATAGCTGGCCACAATATTGTGCCTTCTTGCATGTCGGTATTAACCTTCAAAATGATTCCTTCCATTGGAAACTTACCTCTAGGTAAAAATTGATTGGTATATATTGATGTTCATTGGTATAATCCATTGGTTGGTATATATTAATGTTACTTTGCCACGTCTAATCATTAGAAACCTACCTCTCTTGCCCTTGGGCAAACCTTTCAAACCTAACATCATCAAAAAAATTGTATGCCATTTTATCTTCTTCTTCTGCATGAATACCCTTTGTGTTGGGAAGACCGATGTTCTGATACCACTGTAATGTCCCTTTCTAGGCCCTAACTGAAAACAAAGGAAAATTGCACAAACCCCAATAGATAGTAAATTGAAAATTATGACAACTAGCTCAGATTTATGGCAACAAGGTACAACAGTTTGATTTTTTTATAACAGCAGCAAGGAAAATGCAATATTTCTCCAAAAATGCATCATTCACACCATCCAAAGCATGTAGGGAAACTTAGAAATATTTTAGAACAAATATTAACCAAGAAATAAGCCTTCAAACCCCAACTAGAATTTATTTAATTAAATAAAATAACAGCAGTGAACACCCTTACAAAAGTGGCTGGAAATGAAAGATTCCAAGCCCAAAATGAAGTCCAAATGTAGATTCCAACTGCTAAAATATGAGAAACACAATGATGGCTGAGTTGGATGTTTTTGTGCCCTAGAAACCCCCAAAGGCCACCTTAGAGCAAGCCACCAGCCTAGGAGAGAGCCTAAGAATCTATGCGAGAACCCTAACAACACTTTTAGACCAAACCCTAGCTGAAAATCTGCAAAATCAATCTTCTTTGAAGCTCCTTAGAAACCCTTGTTGGCCACACAAGAGGGTTTTCATCCTCAAGTGGAAGTAGTTGAGCAATCAGCCCAAAAACCATGCAAAGTTATTAGTAAACAAGATGATTATGCACAAATGAGGCAAGTGATCCATTCTTATACCTTTATGTGTCACCAAAACCAATTAAAGTCTTCTTTAGAAGACCAACCTCATTGGGGGAATTAATAGTTCCTTTTATCTTCTATTCTTCCATTGGCTTTTCATCTCCCCCAGTCGACATGACTATACTTAGGAAAACAACTAAAAAAGAATGCAATGCTCACGAAAATAACTGAAAAATATGACAATTACTCCCCTTGCTCATTTCCTTCTTGCCCATGGGAAGTGGAATGGGCTCAAAGTCTTCAAATCGAACTAGCTTGGACAAGGGGACTTTACAAAATGTTTCTACGGGATTTGTATATATAGCTTTTTCCAAATTCAAAATTTGAACCTATTGGCATGCAACAAATAGTGCAAAAGACCTACATTAAGGTGCCCATCCAAAAAGCAAAACATAAAAGTATGCAAGTGAATATAGTGATGGGCCTAGGGTCACTAGCGGATGTTGCTAGTGCCCCAAACCAAAAATAAGAGAAAAGATAGGAAGAAAAAGGAAATAGTCGGGGATCCCTAACAAAACATTGAGGAGAGATAAAAAGAAAGGAGAGGAGTATGTGGGCAAACATAAGGGAATAGTGAGCCAAAAATAGGAGAAAATGCACCAATAAGAGCCTTATCTAAACTGAGGGACCATACGTACAACGTTACTATAAAGTATTGCAATAACAAGGCTTGTATTACAACAGGTGTCTCCAAATCCTTCCATCAATCGAGACACGATGGACACAACTGTCTTTTGCCATCTATCCTAAATCACTTCTAAATCACAGTCCACATTTGCCTTTTTCTTTGGCCATGAGATTGGTGTGGGCCTTCTCATAATCAGGGCTTTTATACCCCTTTAGTGCTTCATTCACATGGCTATTCATGTAGTGCCAACATGGAGCCCGAGGGTCAAAATAAAGAAAAGGATTCCCATTTGCAAAAATCCAATGAGATATAAGTTCATCAGCTTCCTTTGCATTATGAATTTTGAATTACTTCTCAACAGGTCCAGTTCTGACCCTTTATGGACTCTAGGCAAGGAAAGTCTAGAAGGAAAAGATACACGTTTCATCCAAAGAGATACAACTTTTTCATTACGCTACTTCAACCTAATCTTGTTTTTTGTGGTTGCAATTAACTCAAGCCCCTTCCCAATTTCCTGTCAACATTTAGGCATGGGCATATTCTCACTCTTGTTTTTTTGTTAGAGTTTGTAACATAAAGTTATGACGGTCATACTAGCCTTGGTGATAGGTGTAGTAATAACGTTGCGTTATGACTTTAGTTTGCTTTATCAAATAATGTAAACATAACATAATGTTCACTCAAGTCATTTTAGGTTTAGGGTTTGTGTCAACCAAATATTAAGGTTTATGTTGTCACTTTCCTATAAAGAAATGGTTGCTCTCTATTAAGATATCCAAGAAGTATTTCTCTTATTTAAGTTGTTTTGTATTATTCTTTGGTTTCTTTGTGTGTTCAATTTTATAATATAGTATCAGAGCTACAATGAGGAGAAATCCGGAAGTAGAGGGTTAAGGCCTAGGGACTGCTTATATCATTGACAAACCGAGGGAATTCTCAATCATAGAAAATTCGTCAGATAGGATCAACACAATGTGCAGAACAAAAACAATTAGGGCTTCTGATAATCTGTACAAGAACAACAATTTTTAGATTCTCTGGAGATTTCATTTATAGGTTTTCAGGAATTTTCTGCATTTTCAAAGTGATTTTCAGTAATTTCAGAAGATTCATCAGTTTTCAGAAAGTATTTTTCTATTTTTCCCCGTAACATAGATTTATAAGTGTAAGTCTCTATTTCAGCAGCAGATAGGCTGTTTTTTTGTTGGTAAAAATGGCTAGTTTATCTAATACGTTGGAAGGTAACCAAAAGTTTTTCAGGAAGAATTATAGTACATGGAAACAACGAATGATAGCTATCTGAGTACAGGTTTTGGATCAGATTGTGTTGGGTAAAGAAATAAGAACAACAGTAGGAAATAAACAAAACAAGTTTGATTAGTGGAATAAAAAGCAGTGATGATGAAAAACTGCCTAACTCATGAAATGCTCCTAGAATTGTAGATTGGTGATGATGCTTCAACTATTTGGAGTTGATTAAAGGTGTTGCATGAATCTTCAGAAAAGGTAAAGCCTCCTTGAGAATTTACTGTTGTCAATCAAAATGGATGAAAATCAATCTTTAAAAGACTATTTGGTAAAGATCAAGGATATTAAACAACAGTTAAATTCTATTGAGAAGAAAATGAAAAAATAAGACATGGTGCTAATGACACAAGATCTTACCACCTTCGTTTGAGCTGTTTATTGAAACCCTAAATATTATTGCTTCAAGTTTGAAGAGTTGAGAAGTAAACTCTTGCAGCAAGACAAGTGGAAAAATCAATTTGGGAGTCGGAACAGGAATGATGGCTTAGAGATGGCTTTGGCAACAAACTTCGTGGGCAAGGGCCAATCTGCTACGAAGAATGGAGGAGCAAACAGAGAGGGCAGCAACAAGACAGATGACTCAGGTAATCAAAAGACTTTTGAATGCTATTATTATGGAAAGTTAGGCCATAAGAAGTTTTGCACTAAACAGTTATGGGATGATTAAAATAACTAAGGGCCTAAGAAGCAGACTAATGTTGCCAAACATAAGGAAGAGGAGGATCTCTTTGTGTTTATGGCTAGGGATAAAGCAGACAATGTGAAGACATCTACTTGGTACATAGATTCTGGTGCATCTTGTCATTTTACCAATAAGAAAAATTGGTGTATTGATTATACCGTTAATGTATCTTCTATTGACACTGTAGTTTTTGGTGGCTGGGAAGAATCTAGAGTAGAAGGAAAAGTAAATGTGTAAATGACCATGTTAGGTAAAAAGTTGGTCTTTCTTATTGTCACTATGTTCCATGAATGAAAGAATCTGCTTTCTGTAAGTGGGATTATGAAGCACATCCCGAGCTTACATGTGATTTTCAGTAATCGCAAATGCTATATTGTTGATAAGGCCAATAAGAAGATAGTTGCTCTTAGCATTGAATACCATGGGATTTTCAGGTTGGTTGATGCAAGGGAGGTGAAAGAGCATGCTTTGAGGGCCTAGAGTGGTCAAGAGTGTAGCTCACTTTGGCATCAAATGTATGGGCATTTGAATTTGAGATATCTTTCTTATTTGGCTAAAGAAAGTTTGATGGATGGCCTTCCAGATATTCAGCATCAGCAAAGGAGTTTGTTGTGCATGCTGTGCAAGGAAGGATCACATGGTCCCGTTTGATGGACAAGCTTGCTGAGCTAATGAGGTCCTCAAGTTGATCTCTGCTGACATTTGTGGACCTATGAAGATGACATCAATCTCTCGATGCCATGTATTTTTGATATTTGTAGATGAATTCTCAAAGAAAATCTGGGAGTATTCACTAAAATTAAAATCAGATGTGTTTGATGAATTCAAAAAGTACGAGTCAATATAATAAGTCGATATATTTTATATATAATATAAAATTAAAATTAATATCCTATATTTACCTCACATGTTTGGCCAAATATGGCATGCTTTTAGAGGGGAAATTCTTTTTGGATTTGGAAAGAAAGGAACTCTTGTTTATTTGCTCATGTTGAAGTTGATCAACATTTTTCTATTTAAAATAAGTCGATGGTTATCTCCAATGTGCTGCTGCAGATACAAGTGCAAGCGAATAAGGTGGCCCTCGAGGTGGAGCACCTCCGACCCTCCTTCATCACTGGAGTGACGCCCCTTGCAATGTGGCTAGGGTTCTACCCTCTCCTTCCCAGCTCTCTCCCCCACGACGGTGCGTCCCGAGGTGGTCATCGAGCCGCTCTCGCCGCTGCTCCTTTAGTCGTGCTTGCCGATCCTCGCGGTCACCGCTGCGGCGAGCTTCTCTCCTCCGCCCCTAGCTTGTCACCAGGGTTGGGGATCCCCTCCGCCACCTTAGCCGGCTTGGTTGGGGCTCGTCGGCTCCCCAGCCGCGCACTCATGACAAGTGGCGCCTTTTGCCTCCGCCTCGACAAGTCTCCCCATATGGCTTTAGCCATCTCGCCACTTCATGCGACATCACGGAAGACAACAAAGAAGAGGGCCGTGTTGGCTTTGGCTGGGAGGTGTCGGACAATGGCAAGGACCTTCTTGGATCTAGCTGGCCTGATGACCATGATCCGCTCATAGCTGGTCAAATTTTTGCAACATCGGCATAATTTCATTTTCGCAGTGGCTTTGTTATAGTTAACTTTTCCTAGGCTTGGCCTAGTTTGTTCGTGGTTTTGGGGCATGCTCTCATACCGCCCGCTTTTTTGTTGAATTATCTTGTATCATTTTACTTAATATAATATAAGATCTTATTCATAAAAAAAAAAAGTACGAGGCAATGGTAGAAAAACAATCTGGGAAGAGCATCAAAATTCTTTGACAATGGTGGTGAATTTTGTTCTAAGGGTTTTCTTGATTTTTGTACTCAAGAAGGCATCCAACAGCAATACATCACACTTTACACTCCATGGCAAAATGGAGTGGTAGAGAGGCAGAATTGTATCATTGTGGAGATGGCTAGGTGTATATTAGTCTTAGAGAAAAAATATGTTTATAATAAATATTGGGCAAGAGAAGTACACACACCATTGTATCTGCACAATCAATCTCCAACAAAAGTGGCACACAAGAAAACTCCAGAAGAAGCAGTCTGGACAAAAACCCAAAGTAAATCATCTCAATTTTTTTGGTTTAGTTGTAAGCATGGGTTTCTGGAGAAAAACAAACCAAACTCAATGCAAAATGCAAGAAAATGATGCTCACAGGCTACAACGACAATCATAAAGCATACCGGTTGGTTGATGTTGAAACTAACAAAGCATGCTTTAGTTGTGATGTGGTAGTTGATGAAAGTGCAGGGCTGTTCCAAGCAACAACAGAACAAAAATCAGATCTGAAAGTTGCTGAAATGAAGATAAATTGGCTGGAAAATCAGGTATGATGCATGTGAAACATCAACTTGAAGGAGGGGGGATAGTTCTGAGGTTGATTCTCATGAAATTCCCAGCCAAGAAGCTACTGAAAATAACCCAAATCAGCAAGAAAACAGTGCTGATTTGGAGGAGGCTATAAAAAGACTAAAATGATGGTTCAACACTATTGGTGATATTCGGTTAGATGTGATACTTGATATGAGGTTGAAAGGAAGGACAAAAAGCTGTAAGATATTTGATATGGTGAATTATGCTTTGATGTCCAACCTTTAACACTCATTTGAGCCTTAAGAATATGAAAAAGCTTAAGGAATATTGGAATGGGAGAAATCTATGTAAGACAAACATGAACCTTTGATGAAGAATTAAACATGGGCTCTAGAAGAGCTACCTGTTAGAAAGAAACCCATTGGCCGGAAATTAAAAGTTAAAAAGGTCCATGAAGAAATCCCTTAAATTGTGAAATTTCTCCTAAGCGTAAAGTAACTTACTTAAAAGATGACCTATTTTGCTACTGTCATGTCATTTAAAACTACAATATTATAATAAACTTATTAAATCATAGAAAGTAACCCACTATAGTTTATTTGACTTGTCACCTGACCTAGCTTCGAGTTACAAACTAGTTTAGTTGACTCTACTTATTTTACTTTTTAGAGAGAGCATAATGAAATTCAACTAGTCAAACTATACTCAAATGAAAAAAAAACATATATAATGGAAACTCAAATATTTACATAAAAATAAGAAATTAAAAAGTATAGAAACTTTATAAAATATTCTATGAAAATAATTCATTTTTGAGAGAGTAAACAATTAATAAAATCTAATATTCACTTCAAAGCTATAAATATGTATAATTTTAAGTGAGTTTTATTAATGAGTAGAAGTTAGAATTTTTAGAGAAATAACTCATATAATATCTGTAAAGTAATGATAAATATTAGCTCTAGGAGTTTCTATAAAATACATGGCCCCACTTAATTTGTGAAGTTAAGTGATATATTTTGCAATTTATTAATTTAATTCATAAATGGGAGACAACTTCCTTATTTCTAGTATTTTTAGGAGGCCCACTTTTAACCCACATTTCCCCAAATGTGTGTACACAAAGTCAAGTACAAAGCAAGGGTGGTCACAAAGGACTTTCCGCAATAGGAAGGGATTGATTATGAGGAGATTTTGTTCCTAATGCGAAAAATGGAACAATCCACTTGGTTCTAGCCATGACAACATAGTTTGACTATAAAATTTATTAGATGGACGTGAAAGTGCCCTCCTCTCCTCAACAAAGAACTTGAGAAAGAGGTCTACAAATACCAATGTTACGCGGGACACGTCGCCCCTAAAAACCAAACGTCCTGAACGTCTTGGGGACGGTAGGACAAGGGGAAACGTCCCCCCCCCCACGTTTCTGAAAGGGCGGGAAAAGGGGGCGTCCTGAATATCAGGGAATGTTTCAGGGATGTCCTCCTTTTTTTCGGGTTATCGGGGACATTTTTTTAATATAAAAAAATAAAAAAATTCTTTGTTGTTTTCTCTTTAAAAACGTTTACCGGTTCAGCATAACCCAACTGTATTGTATTACAAAGACATTGAGAATCAAGAGTAATATATGAATACAATTTTTTTTTGAGCACAAATGCACATGGTGGACTGTCACAACATACTATGAAAACCAGCAGCATACATATTAATATTAAAAGTTATATGGACATATAACATTAGTATAGCTATATGTATGCTGCTGAGTTTTTAATATGGACATCTGGACGTGGACTATATGCACATGGTGGACTGATATATAAATATGAACTGCTATTCATAAAATTTCTAAAATTTATCTGTATATTTTTAATATTTATAATTTATATATTATTTTAATAGCCGTCCCCTGCCGTCCCAAAATTTTGGAAATTTTTACCGTCCCGAAAACTCCGTCCCTGCGTCCCGCCGTCCTGGAGTCTTAGATAACATTGACATATACCAACTTTGGGGATTTTAGGTTCCACAGAAGGAACACCTAGTAAGAAAACCCCATGTCTTGAAACATGCTACAAGGGCTTGGTACACCAAAATTGATAGACACTTGGGACAAAAGGGATTCAAAAGAAGTCTTTTTGAGCCCAATATCTACATCAAAAGTGAGAGTGGTGGTTGTATTGGTATGTGTAGATGACATCATCATCACAGGTAGTGAGGTCAGAGCCATTGAAAAGTAAAAAAACAGATTTATGTTCCTCTTTTGACATGACAGATCTAGGCCCCTACATTACTGCTTGGGTATAGAAGTTTGGAAAATTGACAATTTCTGTTTCATAAACAAAATATGCAAAATGATTGTTAGATACGTTCAGGATGGCAGATTGCAAAATCTCATCTACGCCTACAGAGAAAGGGCTGAAACTGTCAGCCAAGTCTGACTCAAAAGCAGTCAATGAGTTGGTCTACAGGAAACTAATGGGCAGCTTGATCTATCTTACAGCCACTAGGCCTGACTTGAGCTATGCAGTCAGCTATATCTCCTGATTTATAACAGCTCCAAAAGTAGAACAGCAGCAAAGAGGGTGCTGAGATATGTAAAGGGAACTTCAGACTTTGGCATTTTATATGATAAAAGTAGGAGATTTGTCTGTGTGGATATTCAGACTCTGATTGGGCAGGATCTATGGATGATAGAAAATTTACAGCAAGTTATGTATCTAGTCATGGAACTAGAACAATTTCTTGGATCGGCAAGAAACATGTGGTTTCACTTTCCTCTACAGAAGCAAAATAAAGAGCAACAGTAAAATGGGTATGTGATGCAGTTTGGCTCAGAAGAACATTGGAAAACCTACAAGTTCATGAGACTGAGCCCACAATACTTTATGCAATAACTGGAGAGTTATCAAGCTGGCAAAGAATCCCATCATTCATGAGCGAACAAAACATGTTGACGTACATTATCACTTTATTCGACAACTCGTAGAAGATGGAGAAGTTGAGCTGCAATATGGTCCAACCCAAGACCAAACCGCAGAAATTCTGACCAAGTCTATTGGCCCAAATAAATTTGTAATGTTTAGGGTCTAGACATAAACTTGTTGTACTTTCTAGAATGGCTGTGAAGGGAAGATGTTTGTAACATAAAGTTCTGATGGTCATACTAGTCTTAATGATAGGATTAGTAACAAAGCCACTGTATGAATTTAGTTTGCTTTGCCAAAATTTGTAAACCTAACTTGATGTTCACTTAAGTTCTTTTAGGTGTAGGGTTTATGTCACCCAAGTTTTGGGGTTTATGTTGTTACTTTCCTATAAAGATCCGGTTGCTCTCTCATTAAGATATCCAATAAGTATTTCCTTTCTTTAAGTTCTCTCATGTTCTTGCTTGGTTTCTTTGTGAGTTTGGTTTACGCAATATATTGTTATCCCAGCTAGATGGGCTTGCATTCTTGTGTCTGACAGTCGAAACTCTTTACCAGATTTAGTGCAGTCCCATTTGTATACTCCGCCTCCTAGAGTCTTCTCCTTTATAACCATATATTTCTGAAGTGGTGCTTTTGGGACTTTTTTACGATGATTTGAGGTTCTTTGCAGGTTGTCCCACTTTCAGCTGATGATGAAAGCAGCAAGAAGAAATTTAATACATAGATTTTTTTGTCAAAATCACCTACATGAAAGACTAGCTCCCTTAGAAAAATGCAACAAACACACAGCAATAAAATCAGCCCACATGATTGACCAACTCATTATTCATTTATATTTGCAATTGAGAAATGTGACTTACATAAAATGAGCTTTCTAAAAGTCTAAAGGCAATGCTGATGCATAGAGGGGTCTATTATAAAGTAAGACTAATTTCTGATTTTTAAGGCTCAACTTCTTAGTCGCGACTGATTTCATATCAGAAAACTGAATTACTATGTAACTGCTAAAAAACATGTTGCAATCGAAGTTGCAAAACTGTTATTTTTCCACAGAAATCATCCTAATATATGTGGCACAGAATAAATTGTGGCATGATATAATTTCAACGCATACGGCATATCCACAGACAAAATTACAGGAGTGCATTAAACTGAAAACTGTAAACGATAGTGGTACAGACCTGGAAAGTGGAAATGGATCCTCTACACGGTCATTAGTTCAGTTCCCAAGATTAAATAACGAGGTCTATTTGCTTGAGCAACCCTTCTCTACCCACGCAGCTCCCACTTAAACAAAAGCTCTGATTCCTCCAAGAAAGTTTGGACAGAAAAATGAAATTCAGTGAAACAGATTGAGGTTAGAGTATATCCTATAAGTTCATCATGCCACTTAGGCTATGAATTCACCATGTACATTTAGATTGAATTTCTGAATGTAATTTTTAGCCGTATTTGTGGATGTAAGATTATTATGCATTTTCATCTGGGCCAACAAGCAGGCTGTCAAAAACAGTACCTTCTTATTGGCTGAATTAGAGACACTTACATTGGTAATTGAGTGCACTGTACAAACATAACCCATGCCTATTTTTTTAACTCCAGTAATGAAAATTAAAGGATCAAGGAAACCAGCTAGGATGAATGATCACAAGAATGAAGAATCAACTTCCAGTGATATAATTTATGATCATCATTCATGATCAAATGTTGATGTAAATATGTTGCTATACTTTCTTCAGTGATTGGTTCTTTGCTTCTGTCTTTATGATTCTGAACAAATTGTTTTTGCTTTTTACATTAATTGAACTAATTTGATGCTATTTTTCTGTTGTATACTTTGGCAAACACATGCAATAACATTAGGGTCAGGGGCGAGAGTAATGATATGGACTTTAGAGTAGCTGTTGAAGCTTGTCTGCCATTGATTGATGCTGTCTTGTCTCATATTATGAAAGGAAGTTATCCTCAAGGATTCTTCCTCAATGTTGACGTGCCTTCAAAACCTGCCCAACACAAGGTAACCTTTGTATAATTGACTTGCTTTGCAGTCTCTTAAGGGTATTGTTAAAAGGACATAGTTTTTTTCTTCTTTTAATTTGATCATTTTCTGTACATATTCCTATTAAATATTAGTAAGCCTAATATTGTTTTCTTTGTAATATGGAACTATTTCAATTTCAAATATTTTTTTTAATTATTCAAAATTGTTTTTGCTAGACACCACCTGCATGCATTATCTTTCTATTCTTAGCATGCCCTATTATATTCTTAGCATTCACTATCTTTCTATTCTACAAAGCATCTCTCAAGTTACTCCACCTTTTTCCCATATCAATGTGGGGCACTAAATGCTAAGTTGCCGAAACGTTTTGGATACGGGAGCGGGAGCGGAGTATCCGATACATGGAAACGCCAAATTTTTTTGACCCCGGATATGGCGTAGCATATGGCAGTACAAAAACTATATAAAAATTAAAAATATATAAATTTCAGCCTTCTAAATAAGAATTAACCACATGTTATGCATATGAAAAACAAAACAAGCTAAATAGCCACAACAAACTACTCATACATTCATAATTTCAATTGTCCCTATCATATCTAGTTGAGGTGTTTATTACATTTATGATTTATCTCATACATGCTATTTTTATCCATGTTTATGATGGCTTGTACTTGGTACCTTATGTAGAATAATGGTGCTGCGAAAACTGTAATTTCTGCTGTAATGATATATTAAATTTAAAATATACCTTCTGTAGAATAATGGTGCTGTGAAAACTGTAATTTCTGCTGTAATGATATATTAAATTTAAACTGTACCTTCTGTAGAATAATGGTGCTGTGAAAACTGTAATTTCTGCTGTAATGATATATTAAATTTAAACCAGAATTAAAAAAGAACAAAAAAAAACTACAGTTTTGGGCCAGGAAACGGCAGGAAACGGCTGGGTATGGCTGCAGAAGTATCCAGCCGTATCTGGACCTGCCTGGCCGCTCCCAAGCCGCTCCCGCTCCCGGGGTCTAGGGGTGCTGTTTCGGCTACTTAGACTAAATGACATATTTGGTGCCCTGGAGCATCTTCTCCTACAAGGCAAGGATAGTAAGGTTTGTGCAAACAAGGGTTGGGACTTTTTCCTCACATTTAGCAATAAAATGACATATTTTCTGCCTTGAAGCATCTTCTCCCTCAAGGAAACAATGGTAAGGTTCATGCACACAAGCAGAGCTTGTTCCTCACATGTAGCTGGAAAATGACGAATTTGGTGCCTTGGAGAATCTTCTATCTCAAGGAAAGGGTGGTATGATTTGTGCACACAAGGAAGAGCTTATTCCTCACATTTAGATGGATTTTCCATTACCACATATAACAAACCTTAAATCATCAAATTCTTCAATGCATTTTTATTTTCGCATTCATTTCTTGATCCACACAATATTTTTGATCACATCTGACCCACATCACCTTTACATATTAATCTATAGCTCCTTGATATTTCAGTCAATAACCATTGAAATCACAAACTATAGGTAATCTAAGGCTATACTTGTTCATCATTCTTACTTCTTGTAGGCTCCAAGTACCTAGAACTTTTGGGTATGAAAAGAGACCTTGGGAGTAGGGGACACATTCTTGGGGTACATTGGTTGCAACACCCCAAGATGAGAACCAACAGATTCTCAAAGATAATTGACATACGATGAGTGGGAAACACAAATTGCCAAATGGATACCAGGTATAAAAATTCCCGTTATCTTTCCATGAAGAATCTTGTATACCTACAAGCATACTGCATTCATCCAGTTGTCCCTGTCTTTAAGGGAATAGCCTTTTCATAAGAAAGATGAGACCAAGTCATGCAGAAATTCCAACAAGAGTTATCCGCCAAAGAAAATAATTGGCAGATGTACAAGCATTGTCTGAAGAGACGAAGAAGCTGTCTCGGCTCCCTGATGCCCAAACCACAAGAATTTAAAGCATGGTATCTTCTTTTGATTCCTCACATTATATTCACCAGATTAGTTTGCCATTTTTGAGCAGTACACTATACACAAAAGGTATGCATTCAAAGTTGAAGAAAACGGGATACACCAGTCAAGGCTTGGCAGAGAAGGTAAAGGCATTCAAAATCCTCATGATACAGAGATGCGACTCAAGAATATTGATCTTTGTTTCAATCACACCAATATTATGTCATAATTCTTCCAGAGTTAAACAAATTTTATGTGAGATGCACAAACAAACCAACAAGCTGCAACAAGCCAAATGGATCAACAAATAATGCTTGTGGTATCTAACTCTGTGCAGAAAATACCATCCAAATAGCAAGTTCTTAACGATTGATGAAGGTATACACTTCATTCTTTATAACCTGAAGTTACATGCAGTCATTGTAAGAGGAAGGCATACACTTCATTCTTTCCAACACGCTCTCAACTCTCCCACAAATTCAGTATTTACCAAATAAAATCTTGCATTCTCCCATCTTTTCACTCTTTCCTTTTCTACAAATTCATGTTAAGAAACAAACATGGCAGCAAGAAGAATTCATGAAATCAAATGAGAGAGAAAATCTAAAGACCGCAGAGCTAGACTGTTTCGGTACAGGTACAGGTACGGGTTCGGTACACTGAAACGACAATTTTAAAAACCTCGGGTACGGTACGCTTTTGGGTACGTTATATATATATAAAAACTTAAAGAAGCATTTGCATACTTATTGAAATTTAATACTCATACAACTTAAAATCATTCATAGAACATGAAAACAAATTTCCAATACTTTGAGAATTGAGACTTGAGTTTGTATTGATTCATAATGTTCAAAAATATAATAGTTAATAACATAATAGCTAAAATTCATTGCTAAAAAAATAGCTATAAAATTCGCGATTAAGTTTGACTAAAAAGAATTGAGACGTGAGTTTGTATTGATTCATAATGTTCAAAATATAATAGTTAATAACATAATAGCTAAAATTCATTGCTAAAAAAATAGTTATAAAATTCGCGATTAAGTTCGACTAAAAAAATCTCAATAATTTCATATTTTTTATAAATAAACATTATACTGCAATTTTATATTATTTATTATTAGATTATTATATAATATTATAATCAGAATTTTTAATAAATTTTAAATAATCTTAATTTTTAAGGTTTTATAATTTTATGTTTTTAATATGGTTATAGATAATAGTTCATTTTTTTAAATTGAATATTTTTAAATTTCAATAGCTTAAAATGTGTTATATATATAAAAATATAAGCTATTGAAATTTAAAAATATTCAATTTTTAAAAAATGAACTATTATCTATAACCATATTAAAAACATAAAATTATAAAACCTTAAAAATTAAGATTCTTTAAAATTTATTAAAAATTCTGATTATAATATTATATAATAATCTAATAATAAACTATAAAGTAAATCGAATTCAATAAAATAAATTAAACCTAATAAAATAACGTAAAACTAAATAAGATAAAGTAAACTCAGCCAAAAGTATAATAAGATAACCTAAACTTAAAAATATAACACGGTGCTTTTTCTCCTTGCAGGTTCTCATGACCTCAGTGTTGAGCAACAAACAGGCTTCTCCACGACACCAATAGACATTTCATAGCAACATCTGGACTGTTTTAATGCTGCAATGCCGAATGTTACAGTCATCCTGCAATGCCGAAAATTACAGTCATGCTACAGTGCCAAATGCATTCACGAATTCAATCGATTTATCAGGGTTGCTTTGAAATTTGATTTCAGTCCAGCCCTCAAGTTTTATTTATTTTTTATGTTTAAAAAAAAAAACCCATGTGGTAACACTGCGGGTACGTACCCACAGGTCCCAGGTACGTCTCCGGTATGGAAATCCATACCCGGGACCTGTGGGTACGTACCCACAACGCTTCCATACCCCTACCTGCACCAGGTGCGTTTCAGGGCTGGTATGGGAGGGCCTGGAACGTTTCAGTGCAGTCTAGCTGCAGAACATTCAAAGTTGAAGACAATGGGATACAACCAGTCAAGGGTTTGGCAGAGAAGGTCCAGGCATTCAAAATCCTCTTGAGACAGAGGTGCGACTCAAGAATATTGATCTTTGTTTCAATCACATCGATATTATGTCATAATTCTTCCAAAGTTAAACAAATTTTATATGAGCTGCACAAACAAACCAACAAGCTGCAACAAGCCAAATGGATCAACAAATAATGCTTGTGGCATCTAATTCCTCTGTGCAGAAAATACCATCCAAATGGCAAGTTCTTAACAATCGATGAAGGTATGCACTTCATTCTTTATAACCTGAAGTTACATGCAGTCATTGTAAGAGGAAGGCGTACACTTCATTCTTTCCAACACGCTCTCAACTCTCCCACAAATTCAGTATTTACCAAATAAAATCTTGCTTTCTCCCATCTTTTCACTTTCCTTTTCTACAAATTCGTGTTAAGAAACAAACATGGCAGCAAGAAGAATTCATGAAATCAAATGAGAGAGAAAATCTAAAGACCGCAGAGCATTCATTGTCAAAGAACAAAACCACAAACCATGACCAATCTGAAATAAAACAAAATAAAGAAGACATACAAAATTCTGAACTTTAATAAGTTCTTGGTGGATTTCTGGCCGGAAAAAGGCACAGGATATGCGGAAAACCTTCGCAAACTGCTGCTACTTCCAATAAGGTCCAAGATGCCTCTTCTTGACCTCCAAAATTGTTGCAACACATCTTTGTTTCTTCTCAAAATTTGCCCCAAACCAACCAAAGTGATGCTTTTCTGCTTTCTTCTCAAACTCTCTAAAAGATTGTTTTGCATAAGGAAAGAATGCCCAGGATGTTGTATGACAGAGGTTTTCTTTCTTTCTTCCAATCCACCCCGCCCCCAAAGAAATTATCCCGTTTTGTCTCTCTCAATTTCATGAATTGTAACTTCGATGGATGAGGGCCATGCAGTTACTAACATTCTTCCGGTGAATGGACCGGCTTACTGGATTCAATCCAGCATAGTTCCACCAAATGTGCGGCGTTTTCTTTGGTGCTTGTCCCTTACCTGAAATGAACTGTCCAAGTCGGATTAAGCTTGCATTGGACGTCATGGGTTCACTTCCAAGATTTCGTCAGGAAAAGCATTTAGTCTCCCTATCCATACGTGTTCATCTTGTCTTTTCAAATTTTAGATAAAAGTCAAAAGTATGGATTTCAGGATATTGTCACTCCCTTAGTTCTTTAAATAGAGACCACCATTTTTGAAGAAACCTATTCGAAATTTTCTATGAACAATTACATTGTACTATTAATAATGAAGTGCATTGGATTATGGAAAGATTATTGAAAAACTTGTAGTTTCCTAGGAAATTCATTTTTTCTGATTATATGCATTACAACCATGGTTTTACTCAATATAATGCAATAACATATGAAAGCTGAGTTGGAAAGATCTGAAAAGCAGAAGTGATTATTATTACTATTTGAAGATCCTAGTGACACTTTGAGGTCGGACCGTTTCAAGACAAGAAGACATGTTATGTATACCTTGTTATTTAATTAGATGTCATTTAACATCTTGTAGGGTGTCATGTCACACCTACCCTTTTGTGCAACATTTAATGGTTATGTACAGTATGCATATGCAATGATCACTTTTCTATTATTCAATACATGATATGTATCTACTTATCCTAATAGATATAACTTGATATTAGAATCAGTATGCATACACATTCAAATCCTATTCACCAACTTTGGTCATTTGTGGACATTGATAATTTCTTTCTTTTTCTCTTTTATTGGTCTTTAAATTTGGATGTCTACTCTGGTTCTTGACCTGATACTGTCCCCCATTACTTTAAAGACATAATAAATGGCTTCATCATGGAGTGAAGGCCATTCTTGACTGTAATCAGTATTACTAAGTCTGGAAACCCGGATCTGTTTGGGAGAGCAAAAATCTGAAAATCCAGAATTTTTGAAGAAGTTCGGAAAAGCCTGGTCGATATATATATATCCATAATAATATGAATTGAATTTAATAAATATGAAAAATTGGCAATATAAAAATTATAAATATAAAAAACTGACAAATACAATGAAATGCTTTAATAATTTAATGTGAAATGTTATATTATTTAATATATATGGTTGGTGGGTGATGTAATGTCCCCAATGGACATTATTTTACCCCTAAACAGATTTTAGGCAATCCCAACTTTAAATATGCAAAATACAGACAAATTGCAGTCAAACAGAAATCTGATTTTTGCAGAAAATTAAATCTAGGGCAGCGAACAGAAAATAATGAATAACTCCAAAAATACTTGCTCAAATCTCTTGAAATTTTAAATGGAGCTTGCTAATACAATAACAAATATTATAGAACTGTTTTTGGAATTTTTCGAATAATAAAATGTTGTCAGAAATTTACAGCGTGCCCTAAACAACTGAAAACTTCTAAAATTAATATCTTTTGCTAGAGAAGTCCAAATGAGCTGAAACTTTGGATCTTGGGCCACAAAAATATGAAGAATAATATTCCAAAAATAGTTTTCAACAGAAACACGAAACCCTAAATTTGCCCTAAAAAGTAGGTCGCCCAGCACATTTAGGGCATCAATTCAGCTCCAAAATTGACAAGCTAGGGTAGATCTCTCACTACTGAAGAATGCCCTGCTAGCTAGGGATGGATCTCTCACCACCGAAGCTAGGGTTCCTGTGGGATCTTACTCCACAAGCTGGATATTTGCAAACAGCAGTTGCACATAAAAGAATATGCATAAGCTACAAGCTTAAGACACAAATTAGAAAATATCAAATGGTATGGAATATCTTTCCCTTCAAGTCGACTTCTCCTTATAAAGGAAGAAGAGACCCAAAACAACCTCTACAATATCCAATTAGTTCCCAAGGATTTTCCCTATGCAAGCATTTAATATTTTCCCATATTAAATGCTTTTCCCAACAACTTTTTCTCTCCTAATGCAAATCGCATTTTTCTAGGGAAATACATAGTAAAATGGGCATTTATCCTTTCTATGTTCCCATTCCCCCTTCTAAGGCAAGTCGCCTTTTCACCTAGGATGGATAACAATTTATATTTGGGCCTTTTCCATCCTTGATTTAATAATTATTAAGTCATATAAATTATTATAAGTGCTCTATATTTTTTTCTTTTATTAATGGCACTTTATAATAATTGAATATAACTTAAGCCACCCTTATATTTTTCCTTTGGCCGTCGGGTTGACAAAATAGGCCAAAGGTCTTCGAATGGGAAGGGGATATTACAGTGACTGCTTTTTCCAGAAAACTACCCAAAAACAATTTTATTTTCTAAATTAGGGCTGACCTGGATTGAATTTATCTCGGGTTGGCTGAAAATCCAGATCCAACTGGATTTTGTGCAGATCCGGCTGGATTTGGTAACTAAGATTGTAACATTGCCTAGCACCACAAAAAAATTGCAAGCTACAATTTGTTTGTTTTGTTGTTTTAGGCCCTTCTTGACATGATTTTTACTTGTTGACATGGTTTAAACTTTATTTGTTTGTGTTATAATTGTGGTTGTATATCTTATATTAAGGAAAATATTATTTTTTGGTGCTAGATGTATAGGAAACGCCTCATTGCTACTTGTCAAGGTGATGACAGCCTTGTTTATGGTAGATTTTATATATATATTCTGCAATTTCTGTACATGTGAATTCTTGTGTAAATCTACTATGTGCCTTCTCTTATTGTTATTTGATTGCACTAAAGAGGCAAGTGAGGTTGAATGCATTTGTTATCTCCTAAGAATCTCATTCTTGTTCTTGAATTAGTTCTAGTCTATAAAGTATTTGCATTTAAGAGAGCAAAAACTTCTTAGAAGAAGATTTCATTATTGCTCACATTTTTGACTGTTATTTTCTTGCATAAACAAAGCTTTTGGTAATTTCAATCTATCCTTTAATGGTTTTGGGCATTTATTATTTTCAGGGCTATAAGGTGACTAAGCAGGGGACATCAATGATCAGAACTTCATGGAAGGCTGTGATACCAGAGAATCGTTTTCCTCCATATTTATCTGACAAGGATCAAGGACTAGGAATTCAAATTGCACAACTTGGCTTGGAAGCTTCAGCAGTGGTATCTTTTTCCTCATTAAATATATGAATGCTTAAATCACGTACTATAAAGTTGGCATTGATTTTAGAAAAATAATTATTTGAAAGAATTCTCAATACGGGCATAATTGTTAGTGCTGCATAAGGACGTCTCCCTGCATCCCCATTTTTTCTGCATTTTTTCCTCACGTCCCAAAGACATTTTGGATTTTTATATGCTGTCTGGGGGACATTTCCTATTATTTTAAAGGGGGAATGGGGAGGGGGGGGGGAAGAGTCAAGGGCAGGGGGTTACTTGGGGATGTCCTAATGCCCCGGGACATCAAGGGATGCCCCCAATCTGATGAAAATGTCTCGGGGACATCCTGGATTCCTGACCTCCCCCATGTCAACAGTTGTTTAAAAAACAGAAAAAGGTGGGGCATTTTCAAACAGCATGGTCATTGATAATATAGCAATGAGATATTCATGGTTACAATTTCATATTCGTATTTCAGTGTTTTGCTCGATCTTCAAGCTCAGATTTCAAAGGTCAATGCTGAATGTTCGTTCAATGCTTGATGTCATAGACGTTAATGTTATTTGAATTTCATCTCTTTAGAATGTTTATTTTGTTTAGCAGTTTAATTATACATTTGAAATGTTATAATTTTATAAATTTTTTTGTAATTCTCCATCCCCTGGCTATCCCTATATTATACACAAAATCCAGAATATGTTGCCATCCCAGAAATGTATCCCCAGGTCTCACAGTTCAGAAAACCTGGAGAAACATAGATAATTGTACAGGCAGGTATATCCTATTTTGGATTGAAACCAGAGGATTTGGAACATCCAGCCTTTGTAAAGCTATACTGATTGGCTATAATTTCCATTTTGTCTTGTTGAATTTTGATGTGGCAATTTTTTTTTCAGAATTACATTCATCACTATCAGCTTTGTAAATTGCAAGGACTTTGATTTATCAATCAGAAATTGCCTTAAGTGAGATGGTGTAGACAAGAAATTATTCTGGCACTCAGTGTGGAAGCTAAGAAGTAGACTTACAATGTTGGTTTTGTTACCAGGGAGCTGCACGATGTGAGAATTCCACCACTAGGAATGTAGAGATTGAATCAGTTGCAGGAGCACAAAATGGTGCAGCCCAGGATCTTCAACAACTATTTTTTAAAAGAGAGGTGCAGTTCCCTTATATCCTAGATCTTGTCATTGATTTGTCATTTTGTTATTAATATTGCATTCTAGTTTCCTTTTTCTTGAAAACAACAGTCCCAACAGTTGGAAATGATCAAATATCTCTTTTTATGTATCTGCTTAGGTATATGTGATACAATAAGTGAATATAGTTTCGTGCATTGTAGTTTTCACTTTGATTGTGCCTGTTTTGTGAAGTAAAACAAACCTAACAGTTGGACATATTAAAATATCTCTTTTTATGTATCTGCTTAGGTATATGTGATACAGTATATGAGTATAGCTTCATGATCATAGTTTTCACTTTGGGTATGCCTGTTTTGTGAAGTAACACACACCTAACAGTTGGACATAATCAGATATCTCTCTTTTATGTATCTTCTTAGGTATATGTGATACAGTATATGAATATAGCTTCATACATCATGGTTTTTTCCTTTGATTATGCCTGTTTTTGTAGTGCATTTGTACCTCAGACAGCTCACCTGTAGACCATCTTGTCTACTGAGAGGCCACATTATTTTAGCTAAATTCTAGTAATGGTATAAAAATCCAAGTTCTATGTTTATGGAGTAGTACAAAAATGGTAGGGTATCCAATACTGGTACAACAATTCGTTTGAAAATCTTCGATATGGTATAACTGCAACATACCTAAAAATCCACATGCAAAAATAAAAACACAGAAGATTCAAATCCCATACGTCAATTTGGAAATATAGCTAAAACAACGACTTTCCATGAGTAAGAATCAGCTTTTAGAAACTCTCCTAAGGAGTCTGACTAGCCCAGCAGTATAAAGTAGCATTATGAGTTCATAGATGAGTGGAATGTGTGAAAATCGTGGTAAATGTCTCTCTTTATAATGGGTATGTGTGAATATCGTGGCTTATGCCTCTCTTTATAATGAGAATGCGTTTTTCTGTGTTTTCATTTGTGATATTGTTTATGTTAAATTTTTGTTTTCAAATTTTTGTGCAATACTGCTCGGATATTGTAGTAGCCACACCTAATATGTCTCCCAACCTTACCCAGACCTTATCTAGGTAGGGATGCATCCCAAATACATATTTGCTGTACCTGGGCCATATCTATTTCATATATGAATTTGATAGGGGGAAATTCATATATGGGAGAGGGGGACGAGTATCTTAAAGACTGATAACATAGGTTAACATTAATTCACTTCTTCCTGCCGAGGTATTCATGGGAAACATTCACTATAGGAAAATTCTAACATCCGCTCACCATTATTGGAATTCACCTTCAAGCTTAGAACACCTTTAGGTTTAGAAGCCACGTTCTAGGGTTTTTATTACAAATGTGGCCTGCATTAACACAGCTACTTTAGCATGGGGGAATGCCCAAGGGAGGTTGATTCTAGGTCATAATCAAGGCAATCATTCCACCTTGTCACCAGACCATGACCCGCTGTATCCTTTGAATGTCATTGCCAGTAATGATGTGTGTCATTGCAAATTGTAACTTTAGTCATCTTGCTAGCCGCATCGTTATTTGCATCTCTGTGATGCAGTTACTAAAATCTACAAAAGATAATGCAAATGTGATTGTATGTAGCATTATTGTTGTATTATGGTGATTAGGTTCTCATATGACCATAAATTGGGGATTGTAACTCCAGTTGTGTAGCTGACTCCTCCATTTTAGGGAACAATAAGACAGATATACTCCTCTCAAACAACTATCCAACATCATAGACAATAATAAATATACGTAGTGTTGTGTTATTATATTACTAAATACAGGAGGACGAGTCCAGACTCCAGCCAATTGGAATCAACATAATATGTATTGACATGAAGCACGAATGTGGAGATGAAAGTTATTTTATTGAGACATATGCTTATATATCATTAGCAGTTGGTATTGAAGGCACAGTTGAACACTGCTCGGCCAGCATCCTCACCTAATTAAAAAGCACGACAACTACTAACCCTTTCTACAATTAATCATCCAATTGTAATAAAAAAGGTGCCTGCTAGTCAATTGAAATTCGTCATCCATATAACTTTAAAATGTGACTAAACTAAGATAGTCTGCAATAATCTTGTTCTATACTGTGATAATGCATGCTTTTTGCAAAATAAACTCCATTATTTGGACATTGTTTGATCAAAAGTTCGAAGTGTTCATCCTCTAATTCTATTCCTTGTGTTGATCATGCAATTTTGGTTTCGAATGGCTTCACATATATTTTTGTCAAAGTCATAATTCTAATACTCCAAGAGGAAAATGGCTATATTTTTTTCATTTAGGCATTCTCATACACCCTGTACAGGTTCTGTCTTGCAGACAAGGTTAATTGTTCTACAACTACTGAACATTAGGTAACCATAGCTCCAATTAAATATCTTTCTCATGTTCCTTCACTTGCTTTTCCATAAAAGACAGCTAAGTGGCTGACCAGTACGATCCGTGACTAAGCTGTGAATGTGTTATTTGTAGGAAACGTACTAGGAAAGCCAGTGGATCTCGTCTTTCCTGATAAACATAAAATGTCCCTTAAAATCATGAGGTTTATCTTTCATGTAATTAGTTAGAATGAGAAAGAATTGATTGGTTTTATTTAACCAACAGCGTGAATATACAAATTTATAGTATTCCATAACCAAAATAAACGTCAACTCAGAATATCACACTTCTAGTTCATCTCATTTCAAGTCTTGCCAAGAAGGTTTAAAATTCTAGTCGCAGGGGACATCAACTACTATTATAAATTTCATGGAGAAGTTGCTCAAAATCTATCATCGGGAAACAAGATGGGGTAAAAGAGATTCCTTTGGTGACATGGGATATCTGCACTTTACCAAAGGATCAAGGGGTTGGAAACCCCTAAGTCTAACATAAGAGCTCAAGGTGTTGCTTTTGCTGGAAATCGAAGACCGACTCCATAGAAGATTTTATTCTCAATGAATCTATGTTGCTCGCCACATTCGGGCTATCGAGGCCTCTTTCAAGTTTTTGACAATTTATACTGTAATATCCCTTATAGGATTTTACTGTAAAATATGCAAAAGATAGACAACACACAGCCAAACAGAAATCTGGTTTTTTGCAGAAAATTACAGCTAGGGCAGCGAACAGTAAAATATGAATAACTCCCACAATATCCGTTCAAATCACTTGAAATTTTAAATGGAACTCGATAATAATATAAAGAACACAAGGGAAATATTTTTGGAATTTTTCAGTCGATATAATGCTGCCAGAAAATTACAGCGTGCCTAAAATAGCTGGAAAACTTCGAAAATTAATATCTTTCCGAATACAAGTGCAAAAATGATGAAACTTGGGAAATAACATATATAAATATAGAAGATGACTTTCCAACCTTCAGATCTGAAAACGGCCAACTGGAAACCCTAGAAATTAGGGCTGCAATCTCCCAAACAAGTCGCCCCCTTTGGTAGATGGCCAAAACCCTTGTGAAATCCTCTGTAGATGATGCCAAACCCTTCCTCTATGGCTGCCGTAGGTCTGATCCGAAAACCAGCTGAAAATCTCCACCAAAACTCACAAAAACCCTCAAACCCTAATTCTGAAAATCCTGAAAATACCTCTGTAAAACAGCCCTGAAATCAGCTCCAAATGACAAGCTAGGGTAGATCTCTCACTACCGAAGAATGCCCTGCTAGCTAGGGATGGATCTCTCACCACCGAAGCTAGGGTTCCCATGGGATCTTACTCCACAAGCTAGATAGTTGCAAACAGCAGTTGCACATGAAAAGAAATATAAGTGTATGCATGAATAATCTCCCACTACACCCTCCATCTCCTTTTATAGCTTTTTATGAGCCCCAATGAAGAAATATAACATTTAATGCAATACATATCCCCTCAAGTCGCCAAAAAGGGACTTTAAGTGGCCCCAACGAAGAAACATAACATTAAATGCAATACATATCCCCTCAAGTCGCCAAAAAGGTACTTTAAGTGGCCCCAACGAAGAAACATAACATTAAATGCCAAAAGTGTCCACTTAAGTGATCCCAACGACAAAATAGAACACAAAGGGCCCATTAGACCCTCCCAACGCCCAAAATATAACAAAAACATAGTAGGAAATCAAAGAACCATCCCCAATAACCTCCAAAGTCGTTAGTCCCTTGGGAATGACCAGGGCTAAGACCAAAATAGGGCCATTAGGCCAACTGCTCAGAATTGGGGACATTACATGCTCGCCACATTCAGGCTATCAAAGGCCTCTTTCAAGTTTTTGACAATTTATAATGCTAAGGCTTTCATGCTTTTAGGTTAGCTCCACTTAAAAGAGTGTGGGTTGCATGAAAGGTTGTCTTTGACTCTCTTCGGTGGCGATTCGAGGGGGCCTCAAGATGCTTGTCACATATGACTCTCCAAGAGGTCATCTTTCGCAAGAAAGACATTGGCTAGAAAAGGTATTTATTGTTGACATTGGTTAGAAAAGGCATTTATTGTTGGGGGAATCTGTGGAATCACGAGCTCAACAATGACACAATTGTTGCGTTTTAAATTGAGACCACAGGCTAAATTGATCTGATGAATTTGCTTATTAAGACTTTTTAAAAATGATTCCTCAAAGCGGTCTTACTAAAATTCATCTCTGAGGCCCGCAATCTTTTTGGGGAGATTGGAAACAAAGGAATTGCAAGGCCTACAATTATGTGACAAAAGATGTCTAACTTGTTGAGACACAGTTCAACTCTGGCCCCGGGATTGAATAAGAGGCAGCGACTCCTGAAGTGCACTGGCAAAGGAGGTGTCAGTCTGTTTGAAAATCACAATATTCTTTCATGCACAATGTTTTGTGTGCTTAATGACCCATCAAGGGTTGGCAGTTTAGACAAGATTTCAAAAAGTTGGTGCTACTGATTCTTTATGCAGTCTTTTTGTCATGGTTTCATGATGAATTTGAATATATATTTAGTGCTTCCATTTCTTGGAGAGGCCCTTTCCTTGACGAGTCATGGATGATTAGGGAGAGCTGCAAAATTTTATGACGCACAGTTCATTGCCCGCTATTTTATTCATAAGGAAGTCAAGGTGCAAGGCTACTTTTGATGAGGGCCCCTCCTCTCTCAGCTTAGGGGAATTTGAGACTTTTGAGCAAGAGCTGGATTCGTTGGATTAAAGCATTTCCATAAAGATGTTGTTATTGCCTCTTCGGGCAGATCCGAATATTAGCTTTTCTGGGTTTGTAGGGAGACACTTTACCCTCAACCATGTGGCTACATTGACGTAATTTTTGTTCTATGAAGTAATATAAGATGCTTTTTTCCGTCCCTCTCACACTCTGGCCAGCCCTGTGGCATCCCTCCCCCCGTCAGCCCATCCCCACCAAAAAAACCATAAGTAACTAAAATATTTATATTAAATCTCAAATAGGTTATGATTTCTATTTGACACACTTGCACTTCACCAACATTCGAGTTAAAACCTCCCCCGCTAGCGCACCCCCACCCAAAAAACCCATAAGTTACTAAAATATTTATATTAAATGTCAAAATAGGTTATGCTTTCTATTTGACACAAATGACTAGATTTCTGGAGATGGATTCAATAGTGTGTTGATTCTATCAAAACACTCTAGGTTTTAACTCAAATTTTGGTGAAGTGCAAGTGTGTGTACAGCCTTGCATGATGAGGCAGAAGACTCCCTTTTTCTTTAACGAGGATGATTTTCCTTCTAAAAACAGATATCTGAACATGAATATGGTGAAGAGGGTGACGATCTTGACTTTGGAGCACTTCAAGAAGGATATGTAAGTAGAAAATTCCCATAACTGAATGACTTTCTTATGTGAAGTAGTATAATGATGCCATTTTGTAGGGACCAAATCTTTGACGTTGTATTCTATGCAGATAACAATCACTCCTTTGGGTCTAAAATCTCATGTACACTCAGACATCCATACTTCATTTAAGAAATGGGTGTCCAATGTGGCTGAGCTTGGTATGACATCAGCTTTATAATATGGATGGAATGCTATTAGATTTGCAGCCATAAAATCTATGCCAATCCATTGTAAACAGGTTGGTCATTTTATTTCCAATTGCATAAGCAAGTATAATTATTTTACAATAATTTTTCAAGAAGCAACTAAAAGTCAAGTCATTGTTGGTAATGATGTCCAGTATTAGATTCAAGTAACAGAAAAGAGCATTCAGCTAAGAAAAGCCAAAAGACGTGAGAATCAGATCACCATTGATGAGTTAAATGTCGAAAAATTAATCTTCAGCTTGGCTAGTATTTGTTTTACTGTTTAATGTGCAACTAGGCAGTATTGTTTTTAGTAATATGTCTTTACGCTAGTCGATAAATGGTATTGTTGTTTTTGAGTACACATGGTATGCAAGATTTCAAAATAATTATTGTTGTTTTTATTACAGTCTGCATTTGTCGCACATTAATCTTTATAATTTATCTCTCTCCCTTTAGTGACAGGAGTTTAAAGCTGAAGAGCATGTGTGTGTGTCTGTGCATACGCACTAGTCCATGTGTTTGTATTATTTAAAGGAATAAAGTTCACGGACTAATTACATATTATTGGTGTTAAGAGCTAGTGACACAAAAATAAGAAATTCTAATAAACCCAGAAATACTGTTTTTGTCTTAACCACCAGTATTGGTAGAGACACTGGTATAGACCACCCTATGTTGGGAGCCTAATAAATATGTCATATGAACAGTTATTGATGTACGGATAATGTCCATTTGAAAGTTCAATGTGTTTAGTATATATTTTTTGTTTCACAGGTTTTTCAATGGAAAGTCACATTTAGAATTTGATTTAAAATGAGATATTTTAAATACACTAAAAATGGGTAAATCCAAAACATTGACATCAGAGTATCTAATACTTATTTATCTAATGTGTTATCATGTGACTGACTACTTTACACCACTATTGGTCAAAATTGCACAGTAATATATAAATTGTACAACTAATATTCTTATAAATTTGTTCAAATATTGGTCCTTCAATAATTATGTACTGGAAGCACTATGAGTCCCTTCCGAACTATTGGCTTCCGTCTATTAGTGTCAAAACTAGTCAAAGGGTAGCTAATGGGTCTACCACAATGAATTGAGAAGCTTGAAATCTAGAGTAATTTAAGGGTTCTATGAGTATGTTGGTAGTGTGATAAATACTCGAATAACTCCAAAGATTATTTAGTCGTGGCAGTGCCTTTGCCTGAAATGTGAGCTTGTTTCAAGTTAAAATGAAATTCATCCAAGCTCTACATTCATGCTGTCTTTGTTAGTGCAGGTTTTACACAAATGTTTATATTAAATATTTTTGCTGGTGTTAGGAGTACCGTTTATACAATTCACCTTTTTATTCATGTTAGTGGTACAGTTACTGCAATTTTCAATGCCACATTAGTGGTTTCCTATACCTAGGGTGGTAAATATTATGAGCATGTCTTTGTAATTTTAACGTAATTGAAAAATTGTATCGTTGATTGATGTTTGAAAAATTATTGTGCACAAATTATTAAGAAATTCTATTACAATAAGTCCAACCCATACTATTTCAAGCTTTTTATGTAATAACTCTTTAACACAAATCTAAAACATAGTGGTCAAACTGCTCAAGGCAATCAGACGAATCTATCTTCCAATTGATTATCCTATAATTGTTGCGCTTCTTATATCACAGGGGATCTCATAAAAGTTACAATTTATTCTTGAGATATATAGCAATGTCTTTTTGTCGACGTTAGGTTTTTTGTTTAATATATTTTTGCTTTAAAAAATAATAAAATCTTGTGTCACTTGTGAAGGTGGTGCCCATTAATTCGTAAATATATATTCTCATTTATAATAACTATTTGCCACCAAAAATTCCTGCATAATTTTTGTTAATCTCATTGGATGAAAACTTTTATTTTTGTAGTAAAAAACATTTATGGTCAAATTTGTAGGTTTATATGTAGTGTACCATGGGGAAGCATCCCCTATGTTTTTGGGGCACCCCTATAGTGGACAAGTAGGAAACACCCGTAGATGTTCCCAAATTTCATTTTTAAGGAAACATTTTGGGGATGCCATCTTTTTAGAAGGGGATGGCTAGCCATTCTTGGTACGACCAAGGGAGGTTTAGAGCTTCCTCGTTGTATCGAGGATGGCTAGATGTCCCCTACGTTCCAACATACAAAAACACAATTTTAAGGAAACATTTCGGGGATGCCATCTTTTTAGAAGGGGACAACAAGTGATGGCTAGCCATTCTTGAGTACGACCAAGGACGTCTAGAGGTCCCCCATTGACCGAGGATGGCTAGATGTACCCTACGTCCCAACATACAAAAACACAATTTAAAAAAAACTCAAAAATTGCAAGTTTCGTGAGTTGTCCCTACAGTTGCACCACTTGCCATCAACATAATGAATGGATTTCAATTGAGTGGAAAGAAGTTGAAGGTCCATCCTAACATACAAAAACACAATTAAAAAAATACTAAAAAATTGCAAGTTTTGTGAGTTGTCCCTATAGTTGCACCATGTGCCATCAATGTAATGAATGAATTTCAATTGAGTGGAAAAATGTTGAAGGTCAAACATAAGCGAGATAACAAATAGAGCAAGGCTTATTGAATAAACATGCTCGTCATGTAAAGGAAGGTTTGGTGTATGTTGTTAAGGTCGGATGGATGGTGTTTTTCTTTACAAGTTAACATTGTTCCATCCAATGTTGCCATAGGAAAAGGTGGGAAGCAATAACTCCCTTTGGTGAAGATTGAAGGCTTGAAAATTCATTTTATTTATGTGCATATTGCACAATAGAACATGTGATCTTGGTGCCCTTACTTTTGTAAATTGATTTTTAGTTTTGTTAGTGCTAGACTAATGTAAGATTATTATTGTTGTGCATTGCTTCTATTTTTGTATTACAACATTTTATGCAATAGTGAATTTGAAAGTGTTGTGGATATGCAATCATTCACGATAAATTTTGTAGACAAGCTGTGTTTTGTACATGTAATTGCAGTAAAATGTGTATGTGTGTGTGGAATATTGTGCGAAATCTGAATTCAACTCTAATGTTATGTAACAAAACTCTACAACACATGATGAATGCCTTATTAATGTTATCATATGAATATTTGAAAGTTCCTATATTTTTAATTTTCCCCCTATTTTTAATAGACCTCCCCTAAAAATGGTCTCCAATAAAATGTCCCGAAAACTCATCCCCTTGTCCCTTGCCATCCCCGTCCCATAAACTTGGTAGAACATAGTTCACATGTAGCTCTCTTAGCTCCTACCCATTCTAAATACAAATTAGCTCTCATAGTTTCTACCCATTCATAAAGTTTGGTTTTCGCCATATGAAAATTCATTGGCCATTACAACTATAATATGTATCATAAGTCATAAGAACCAAGTTAGTGTTTGATGATATAAATTTGGCACAAATTAGTAAATAAATGGTCTCATTAAGAAAATGCTCAAATGCAAACAATTTTAGGTTTTGCAAAGAATAAAAAAACAACTTAAATGTGATTGCACTTTTTGACAGAGAAAAAAATGTAAATCATGAATTTATGCATCTTAGAGATTATGATTTTTCAAAAAGAAACTTGTAGAAATGAAGTTAACACTATACAAAAATATTTACTTGGAGAAAACCCTTTCGGGTAAAAAAATTGACACCAAGATTGCATTGTCAAATTTTATTAATATGAGGAACTTTTACAACAAAACTAGAGACATCTCCTTCTTACTTCTTTCAAATCGGTATGTAAATAATTCTTGCAACATCATTAATCACTTTTTTCATATATTTCATTTACCATAAGAGGAATGTAAAGAAAGGTGAATTGTTGTACTTAGGAAGGTTGAACCTTTACACCTATTCAACTAATATGTAGTTGATGTTTAACTTCATGTTCATAAGTTCAATATAATCGAAACATATATTGGTTTATAATCTCTTATAAGTTAAAACTTTACGAAAAATGTTTGTTTGTGAATTGGGCCACACCGTACCTATAAACAACATGTGTCCCAACACTCCCTCTTAATGTTTAGTGGCGACACGTCACTATCACCTTTTTCTTATAGAAGGAATTACAAACACACCTCTTCATGGAATAATTTTGTAGTTACCTCCTTTCTATAAAAAGAATTACACAATCCTTCACCTTTTATGATAGTAGGAATTACAATTATCACCTACATAAACAAGAATGATGCGAATCTCATGGGATAATGTAAGTTGGCATGTTGAATGTATCAAATAATAATATCCTTAAGTTCTTTCAGACAAGTGCATACATGAAGTCTTATATGAGTTTTGGAGCCTTTTATAATCCAAGGAATCTCCATAACATAATGCTTCTCTGAGTTTTTATAAACTTGCATATGTTGATGTAGAAGAAAGAGGTAACAAGGTCGTTAGGAGGTGGCATTGTTATGTACACTCCTCAATGTTAACTCTATAAGGCCTACCATTGCTTGAAGCTTGCAAAATTTCACAATACAAAGAGGCTTCATGAAAATACCTACAATCGGAGCTTTTAATTCAAAGGTGAAGATTAAGAAATTTACCACATGATCATTTGATTCAGAGGTGGAGATGTGAAAATCTGTCATAGGATCTTCTAATCCAGGAGGTGGAGATTAAAGTCACACTCGAGGACTTCTTGAATGAAATACATGTGAATATTGATATATTTTGTTCATTGATGTTGAACTAAATTGTTCGCAAAAACTATGCAATTTCGGTTGTCACCCATAAATGGAATGCTTCCTTTGACATTTATATGGATTTCTACCAAATCTTTTCTTCCACATGACTTTTTTAGTTGCATCCATAACACTTCTATACTTTGTTTAATTGAAGACACGCATTGTTGGTTGCTTCTTGTTGTTTCAAGTGATGACACATTTACCAAACTTGAAAAAATATCATGATGTAGATTTTATATCTATTAACATAGTTAGAATCATAATAATTATATAACCAAGCATGATTAGAATAAGAATAATATAAAATATAATTGATTGTACCTTTAATATATTTAAAGATTCGTTTAGCCATTTTTCAATAATCATTGTATAGATCTTGCATAAATCTAAAATCAACGCCTACTACATAAGAAATATTAGGCCTAATAATAGTTAAATAGGTTAGAGTACCAAGTTGTTTGTATAAGGTAAAATAAACTTTGACATATGCGAGTTTGGTATCAAGTTTTATACCAACTTTAGTTTAAGAACAATTTGCATGTTTATAATCAATCATGTTAAATCTTTTAAGCAAGTTATTGGTAAATTGAGATTGAAATATTACTATAGAGTTCGATTCTAGAAAACAACCATGCCTAAAAAGTGATGAAGTAGACTTAAATCATTCATCTCAAAATATTGTTTCGATTTAGATTTAATTTGAAAATTTAAATTAGATTGACTTCCGGTAAGTAGAAGATTGTCAACATACAAAACAATTAAAATGATATGTTTATCTTTAACTTCCACAAATAATTAAAATGATATGTTTATCTTCAAGTTTCACAAATAATTAATATCATAAAAATATGCACGAACACGCGCGTGCGCGCATACACACGCACACGTGCGCACACAAGCGATTAGAGATGAGATTTGACGTTCATCCTTGCCGTCAACTAAAATTTTAGGGACGTTTTAATATTTTTACAGGTCTTCCTATAATTTTTTGAAAAATTCAAAACTACATCTTATTTTATTAGTGCAAATGATCTTTTCAGTTATAATCCCTCCTAAAATCTGTAAAATTTTTTGAAATTTATTGGTCATTATTTCCAATATTAACATTGTTTAAACTACTATTATAATAAAAATTATGTTTTAATTCAAAGTAGAAAAAACAAACAACAAGAAAGCATGGCCCATAATGCTTTGAAGAAAAAAATGTATAATAGAAGATGTTGAACTTGCTTAAAAATTGGAGAGATGAATATTGTAGAACCTACCATAAGTATTTTGAAGAAAACTGGTGGCATGTAGGAAAAACTCCAGCTATCTGCAACTTTTGTATGTCAAGTTGGAATATCATGAATTAAATGTAGCACTAAAATGTTAACATTTAGGTGCCCATATCCATAACCGCAAGAGCAAAGTTCGAGCAGTATATTGCAAACAAATACAAAATTTGTAGAAACAGAGGTGCCATCATGTTGTATATTTCATGTACTCTATTTTATTCGAGGAAAAATGGAGGGAGATTCAAAATTTCATTGAGTAAATAACTACAATACTTATCTTTATGAACGCACATGGAAGTACTTAGTCATTTATGGGGCAGTTTATGCGGAAATGGCATTGTATTTATGGCACTACAACTGTCGTGTTGGCAAATGGTAATTTCACGGACGAGTGTCGACTAGCGATGGGTTTGTGCTAAGTATAAACTTACAACCTTTTGAAAAAAAATGTAGCTACACATTAACCAAAATAATGTTTGACCAAGTTTACATGACGTTACTTTGATAGTTTAACAAAAATTTCAAAAGTTTTACAAAACAATTTTCAAAAACAAAAACCAAAAAATGTCTCCTATAAGGAAAAACGTGCAGGAAAGGCGTCAAATCTCATCTTTGCACACGCTCACACACACGTGCGCGCACACACATACATGCACACACACATGTACTTATGCGCACACACACAATGATACTATTATTAGAACATCAAATAGAATGAACATAACCTTGATAATTCCCTCCATGCATAACAATATTGTTATTTAAAATTAAAGTAATGATCCCTTACCTGTTAATTTGATATATAACTCCATGCTACTATTATCACATCATCAAAGAGAATGCACAAAACCTTTAATATTCCCTTTATAGCTAACAATACATATCTAAAAGATCAACTACTTCAAAGAGTACTATTATATACTCCCCATTGATCACTTGCTTCTTTAGTTATGCTCTCCAAAGAAGCAATTGATATTATTGCATTTCCTTTTATCCATCTCACCATACTTATAATATGGGAAAAATCATATAGAGAAGATATATAATTTATAAGAACTATGAATATAATTTTTAAATACATAACTTTTTGGAGCAATAACACAACACACAAGTCGAACATGATAACATATCCTCACTCTCCATTATGTGGTCAAGGTACAAAAACTATTTCCCGAACAATACTTCTAGTGACCATTTTTGCGTTAATTTCTTGGATGTTGCATGCAATTTTTTAAAAAAAACTTTATTAACATAAAGTGAGAAAAAATTTATCATCGAATGTGCTCTACACAAATGTTAGCGTTGTAAAATTGAGGAACACTACTTGGACATTCCATAAATAGTTCAAATTTCTCATGGCCTATCTTATGAACATCTTGATCGATTGGCTCATGCCTCCTTTGTTTCTTACCAAGATGCATGCAACTTTTGGTGTATAAACAACATAAAAGCAAGATCATATGCTCTTGGGGATATGATTTTTATTCCATAAAAGGAAAATATTTTATCTAACTTTTTAAGAAATAAGATATATTAAAAAAATAAATGAGGAGAAGGGGTAGAACAACCAATCTCCTCTTTTATGAAAACTTATAACGTCTTTGATCCATACGACTTCATTGGCCTAACAAGGGGCATAATTATATTTAACTTATAAATTCCAAGTACATACAATGCAAAGCATTCAAACTTATTTCTAGCGGAGATCATTTGTGAGGTGAATGGAAGATTATTGCCACTTGTTTAAGTGACGATGGCGGTGGTGGGTCAAGACGATCTAACATCGTTTGTAGATTTCAACACAACGAAAAACTAACTTTAACACAACATCAATTTCATTAGATCAAAATACTTAACGGCATCTACAATCGATTCCCTCTATTGGGGCAATCACAGAGGTCGTAACAAACTTAAGAACTTCAAAGGGTGGTGGTTTATGGACTACCGCAAGCTTCCTTTCTTTGTAGATTTAGCGATGGCTCGATCTCTCTCTAGGTATTCTAGAAGTGCCCAATATAGGTGTGGGGTAAACTTTTATAGACCTTTCTTCCCACTCGTTTTGGAATTTGAATTTCCTTCTAGAATCCTCACCTTAGCCTCTCAAACTTGAATTTGAGTTCTTGTGCATTAATGGCACCCACCTACCCTAGTCCGGTAGTTGAGGGAAATCCTTAAGGAAAGTTCCTCATCACTTGCTTAGTTAGCGGTTATGGGCTTCACTTATCACTTTGTCATTTTTGTGCCTTGAGTCCTCCACAATCTATCTTCCTTCAATTCTTTGCGTCTTGATTTATGAAAAGATCTCTGTGCCCTTGATTTGCACCATTGCACAATCATGTGTGACATTTATTGTGCTACGTCAAAACTTACGTACCCGTGTTTCGTAAAAATTCTCTACACATATTTGCACAATCCTTATCATTATGATTGCGCACCGTTTTACGACAGTCCTTAACATTGCACAATCATGAGTGACACTTCTTGCGCTATGTCAAAACTTACATACCCATACTTCATCAAAATGCTATGTGCATAGTTGTGTAATCCTTACCATAATTCTAATTGTGCACCATTTTACCGTACTCCTCGTAGTCCTTAACGTTACGTAAAACCTTCGCACACTTCTTTGCACAATATTTTGCATAGCTAAGCACTTGGCTAACCTCTACTTTCTTGCACACACTCTAACACTTGGCCAAAATTTCAAAATACATGCAAATCTTCGTGTCTTTCGGGATGCTCCTACATTCATCAAACACCCGGGTAAGAAAAAGTGAGCTCTGCCTCATGGGTTAGGCTCCAAAGTATGGTCAAGTCGACCAAGCTCCTTTGTACTCATCCATGTCACATCTTCTTCCATCTGATTCTTCCACTTTACCAAGTATTCTTTGTATTCCCTTCTGTGTATCTTCTTGTAACTTAGGTTTCTTCTCTCAATTTTTTTCGCGCACTTCTTCATGTATCTTGCACATGTACTCCACGTATTCTTCCTTACTGCTGTGCTCAAGTTGTCTACCACTTCACACAATTTTGTGACTCCTCTTGGACTTGCTCCATAACAATGTGGAATGGGTCCTTCCGTGCTTCTATTGGTTCGAGTTAGTGTAAGCGAATTTTGCTTGCATTAACACCAAACCCCACTTTTTGGCTTGTCTCTCACTAGACTACGCAATAGATTGCCTAAAATTTTGTTCACTACCTTTGTTTGTCCATCGGTTTGCATATGGTATCTTTGAGTTGTAAGTTAGTCTCATTCCCAATTTCTTCCGTAAGGTCCTCCAAAATGAACTAGGAACTATGTCCCCGTCGGACACTATGCTCATTGACAACCCATGTAATCGCACAATTTCCTTGAAAATAGATGTGCAATGCCGACACATCACTTTTCTTTTTGCATGCAATGAAATGTGCCATTTTTGAAAATCTATTGACTACCACAAAGATGGAGTCGTTGCCACTTTGCATTCTTGGAAACCCTAACATGAAATCCATGCTTGATATTCTTCCATGGCCTTTTTGGTATAGGTAGAGGTTGATATAACATCGTATTTTGTTTGCGCCCCTTAGCTAATTGGAAAACTTTGCACATTTGCACATATTTTTGCATGTCTGCGCTCATCTTTGGCCAATAATATCCCTCTTCTAATTGTGCTAAAGTTTTGTCACCTCCAAAGTGACCTCTGAAGCCTCCATTGTGCTTTTCCTTGATTAGATTCTTGTGCATTAACCCTTATGGTATACACAACTGCGCTCCTCTGAACAAAATTCCTTTGTGAATAAAATAATCTAGCCATGCCATTTTATCCACACACATGCCTCCCATGCTTCCTTGAAGTCTTTATCTTACACATATAACTCCTTCATGGTCTCAAAACCCATGACTTCATTGCGCATTTCTTTCAACATCAACACCCTTCTACTTAATGCGTATGTGACCTTGTTGGACTTACCACTTTGATGTTTCAACACAAATGAGTAACCTTATAGGATCTTTACCCATTTCGTGTGCCTTTGGTTCAACATTGCACGACTATTAATAAACTAAAGTGCACGATGATCGAGTGTATAAAGAAAACTCATTTGGCAACAAGTAATTCCTCCACTTCTTCAGTGTTTGTACAATTGTATAGAACTTTTGATCATAGACTGAATATCTTTACCTTACATCATTCAACTTGTTTAAATACGAAATAGGTCTCCCTTCTTGGCTTAACACTATGCCAATTGCAGCTCCACTTGCATTGCAATACACTTAGAACACCTTTTCAAAAGTTGGCAATGCTAACACTGTCATTTGCCATAATCCTCAACTTCATTCTTGGAAGTTGCGCTCGTCCTTTTCTATCCACACGAATTCCTTGCAGTCTCCTTCATTGTCTCTATGTCATTGTGCATATTCCATTGAAGTTCTTTATAAATTTCCTATAGTAGCTTGCCAAGGCATGAAAGCTTTGAGTCTTAGTCACATTGCTTGGTGATGGCCACTCTCGATTTTGCGAACCTTTTCTGGGTCCATTCGCAAAACTTCATGGGTTATTATGAACCCCAAGTAAACTAACTCTTTGCACATGAAGTTGCACTTATTTATATTCACAAGCCTCTTCTCCTCTTGCAAGCGCTTCATCACCTTGCGCAGATGTTTGAGATGCTCCTCCTTTGTCTTGCTAAACACCAGTATATCATCTAGATATACAATCACAAACTTCCCAAGGAATGGCTTCAACACTTCGTTCATCAACCTCATGAATTTGCTTCTCGAGCATTGGATAACCCGAATGGCATAACTAGCCACTCATATAAGCCTTCCTTTGTCTTGAACGTTGTTTTCCAGTCATCTCCTTCTCTCGAATATGGTGATAACAACTCTTGAGATCAATCTTCGAAAAGTACCATGTGACACTAAGGAAATCCTTGGTCATCCATCCTAGGCAATGGAAATTTTATACTTGATCGTAATCTTGTTGATGGTCATGGAATTGCCACACATGCGCCATTCTCCTCCTTTCTTTAGTGCTAGTACTATGGGTAGTGCTCATTGGCTCAAAATTTTGCGCACTAGTCGTTTGTCTAACAATTCTTGCACTTGTTTGTGCACTTCCACACTTTCCTCTGGAGTCATTCTATGCGGTGCTTTATTTGGAAAATTGGATTCGGTATCGAGTCAATCTGACAACTAATATTGCGCACAAGAAGTAATCCATGTGGCAATTCCTCTATCACGATGTTTGTGAACTCTTATAGTATTCCGCACTTTTTGTTGGAACTCTTTCCTTTTACGTGCAATCTTTGTGTACTTCCTTCGGTACAAAGACATAACATGCATGTTCTTCCCCAATTTCCCGCATGAATTCCTTCTTGATACAAGAAAAACTCTCGCACAAACTACAATGTGCACTTTCCCTTCATATTTGTCCTTCCATGGTGATAGGTTGAATTTGAGCTCATCATGAACAACCTTCCTATCATATTTCACGGGTCTACCTAACAACATATGGAAAACATCCATCGAATTACATCACACAACACTTCATTGCAATAGTTCCCTATTTGGAACTCAACAAGGCTTTTCTCATCCACTAGAACTTGGTGTCCCTTTTGCAACCATAACACTTTGTAAGGGTTGGGATGCACAATATTCTTCATTCCCAACTTCTCCATCATTTCACAAGAGACTAGATTGTGTGTGTGCTTCAACTAACGACAATCATTGTGCAACATTTTCCTTTTAACTTACAAATTGTTTGAAACAAATCTTTTATTTTCCCGTGCTCATCCTCTCTTTACATTGTCTTTAACAATACCTTCATTATCATCAAATCTTCTCCGCGCTATGGGCCTTCAGAATGTTTCACGGATCCCACCGATTTCACATCACTATGCGCCACATGTGCACCTGCTTCGGTGTGCCTACTTGTAACTTTGCTTTATGCACTTGGACACTCGAATGCTCGATGTCCAATGGTTTTGCACTTGAAACACATTCAGTAGAATCCTCTTCCCTTGCCTCACCAATATTCCATAACCTCTGGAAGAGTACACTACTCCATCACCCCAAGTACTTCCTTGGGTATGCATTTGTGCACTCTTTTGCTCATCTTCTCGACAACTTATTATATCCTTGATCGTTTCCACCTCTACCACGCACATTACGACTTCCCCTCTTGGTTGTGTTCGCTCCTACGTACCAATTTTTCTTACACCTTCAAGACTAGTTGATAAGCTTCCCTCATTGTCTTGATACACAATAAGATGAATTCTTCTTGAATGCCAAATCTCAAACTATTGATATATTGCACGACCTTCTCCTGGTCGACTTCAAAATGCCCATATTGTATCATTATCCAGGTGAATCTCCTCTGTAATCCTTAACAAATATCTCCTTTTGCTTTAAGTTTTGTAATTTATTGAATAATCACATTTGGTAGTTAGATGACAAGAACTTACTTTTTAGTTTTGCGACCATGCGATCCCAACACTTTATCTTGTCTTTGCCTCTCCTTCATCGCTCATTTTGTATCCTTCCACCATAATGCCGCATGCCCTTTCAACTTGGTTTGCGCCACTTTGATGCAATGCGGGTTAACTATCTCCTCGAATTCAAAGTACTTTGGCATGATTGATAGATAATCTACAAACTCTTTTGGATCCAACCTTCTAGAGAATAATGGGACATCCATTCTTGGTCCATGACCCATTCTTGAAATAACTTGTAACAATCGTGCTTCTCCTACACCCATGGCTTCCTCTTGACTTGTTCTTCATTTGCAACAATGTCTTCATTTCACGTGCATCCTACGGCTACGCCTTCATTGTCACTTTGCGCATTTGGTGCCACAAATCCTCTTCATTAGTCCTCTTCTACAACCCCAAGCCTAGTCCTTACACCCCTTAATTCTGTCATAACTTGTTCTAGTGCTCCCATAATAGTTGTGTTTTTTGCATTTGGTGCATTCATGGCTCCTATATTGGCGGCTCTTCTCGATGGCATCTTTGTTCCTTCAACTACTTGCCTCATGGTCGGTGTTCTACCAGTCCTTTTACTCCTAACCTATTTCGAAGGTGTGTAGCCGGACTCGATACCACTTGACGGTGGCGGCAGGGGTTGAGATGATCGACACGGTTTGTGAAGTTCAACACAACGTAAAATGACTCTAACGCAACACCAATTTCATTAGATCAAAAGCTTTACCAACATCTAAAATCAATTCCCTCTATTGGAGTGATCACAAAGCTTGTAACAAACTTAGGAACTACAAAGGGTGATGGTTTATAGACTATTGTAAGCTTCCTTTCTTTACATATTCAAAGATGGCTTGATCTCTCTCTCTCGGTTTTCCAGAAGCATCCAATTAAGGTGTGGAGCAAACTTTTATAGACCTTTCTTCCCGCTCGTTTTGGAATTTGAATTTCCTTCTAGAATCCTCACCTTGACCCACTCAAACTTGAATTTGAGTTCATGTACATTAATGGCGCCTACCTACCCAATGTAGTAGTTGGACGAAATCCCGGAGGAAAGTTCCTCATCACTTGCATAGTTGGCGGTTCTGGTCTTCACCTATCACTTTGTCATTTTTTTATTTTGCCTTCATTCCTCTACAATCCATCTTCCTTCAATTCTTTGCGTAATGATCTATGGAAAGATCCGTGTGCCCTCGGTTTGCACCATTGTGCAATCACGGGTGTCATTTCTTGTGCCACGTCAAAACTTATGTACCCCTAATATTTGCGCATTCTTATAATTGTGCATTGTTTTACCGCACTCTTCACAGTCCTTAATATTGCGCAAAACCTTTGCGCAGCTGCGCAATATTCTGTCATGCCTAAGCACTTGGTTGACCTGTATAATTTCTTGCGCGCACTCCAACACTTTGCTAAAATTCAAAAATACATGCAAATCTTTGTGTCTACCGCACTGCTCCTGCATCATTAAGGTTCCCAATAATATTTAGGGCAGACAATTTGGATTTTCTATTGTCAGTCTTCATGCTTCTGAAGGAAGCCAAGCCACCTTTTGGATGTACCCAGAGTGGAGGGGATTCTATTTGTGCGGAAAAAAACAATGGTGCTAAGGTGAATAGATACGTCACCTTTGGTTTTGGCTGCCCCTGCCTTGTTGAGAAGACTCGAGCGTCTGAGGCGAACTACTGCCATTGGAGAGAGAGAAGCCTTATTTTATCCAGTGTCAATCTCTTCTTGAGCAAAGGTCTGGTAAGCTCAAAGGACCAAAAATAGGTGTGAAGAGAAACACAGAAGACAATGAGCATCAAGTTTGAGAGTGCAAGACCAATGTTGAAATGTGAGGCTCCAAACCGAGCATGCCATGTCAGGGCATGATGCCAAAGTGTACAGAAGAGAGGTCTCAGGTCTATTAATGCCAAGCACAAATAAAAGACTCGGCTCACCATGTAAGAGCTTGAGATTATTATAGTGCGATTAGCCCAACACATGGGTTGAGCTGGAAATAAAGGGAATAACAAACTCTATGCAACTCGAGAGTAACTCGCTCAAGTTGTGAGGAGCTCGCTGAGAAAATTGCAAGGTGATTCAAATGGTGTTGTGTCGATCTACAGAGGCTTTTTATCTAACATTTTTTAATCCTTATTCACTGTAATTTTTTCTTGTAGATCCTTGGAGATTGCAGATTTGTGTAACAAAAAAATTTCTGCAACTTCAACTGTAATAACAATTTCTCGTGTGAATCTATAAGAAAAAATATTCAATAAAATTATTTCAACATGTTTAAATCTTAGAAAACATCTTGCTTTGATACCACGTCATATAAATAAATGTAAACCATGAATTTATGCATGTAAGAGATTATGACAAGTTTTAAAGAAATATGTAGAATTTAAGTTAACACAATATACACATTATTTACGTGGGGAAACCTTTTCAGATAAATAACCCCACATCAAGAACGCACTGTCAAATTTGATTAATATCAGTGTAGACACCAAATTCACACACAATCATTATTACATTATGTTTTGATTGGACTTTATATATACAATTCTGAACAATGAAATTAGGTCTTAGTGGCATGAGTTCTTGTTGCTTCACTTTCTATTGCTTGATTTGACCACGATTATGTGATTATTTTACCCTTTTGATTCACTTTTGAGTTAATTTACAAAGATCTATGACAATTGCAATGCACTGTTCTTGTTTGTATTTGAACTTGGTTTACGACCGAACTATAGAGTCAAAGATCGTATTGTAGTTTTGCCCCAAGATATACGGTCCATATCCCTTTGCTTCTTGATTGTTGTCTTTTTATGGGCCCCTTTATTACTCTTTTATCTTTCATATTTTATGTTTTGTGGTTGGTATTTTCCACCATTAAGGTCCAATCTCAAATAAAAGTAATATATATAAGTTCACTATGGACATTTATTGCATAGAAATCATATATCATCTACCACATACTAAGTTGAAAAGACAAGAGATGCTTCTACATACTACATACACAAGATGGGAGGGCACAAATATGTTTTTTGTCATTTGCACACAAGCGTTCCATTAGGATGAAGTAGCAAAGCCCGGTGTTGATGTGGAAACACAAAGGCCAAAATAGATCAAGGGATAGTTGCATACACATCGACACAAAGCACTAGAAGAACTACATTTAGTCTAAAATGTAGTGCAACGCTTAGTGATTCACAAACGAGGTGGCCGCTAAGGTCAATCCAATTCAAGCATTTACATGTTTTATTTTTAGATCTAATGAGTGTTTGAGTGTGTTGCAGAAGATAATTAGGTTTTGTTTTGTAGGAAATGGATGTGAAAACTAGGGTTGGATGTGAAATTGAGTTTGTCAAAGTGTGATAAAAAACGAGATAAAACAACCTATAATGTTCTACATTCCCACTATCCATTGGTCCAAGACTGCAAACTCGGTCACTTTGTAATTTCTGGTCTTGACACTTATGTACAATCCTAAACAAATGCTTTCAAGGACACATGTGATGACTGAGAGCAGTTTCTAGGCTCTGCATTTGCTCCAATTTTTCCAACAACACAAGTAAACCTCTTATGAACCATCTAATTCATTCTTCTAACCCTAATTGCACTTCAAAGTTGGATGTGGCTTGTTGTACTTGTGAATACTATTGTGTACATGCTTGTTATCTACACCTGAAATACAAATTTGAATTACATTTTTAACTAGTTGCATTAAATTCAACACTAAAACTAATTGAAATAAAAATAGGGTTGATCTGATGAGGAACTTTTACAACAATATGAATACTTCTTTCAATTAGAATGCGAGATAATTCTTGCAACATCAATAATATATTTGATTTACCATAAAAATAATTTAAAGAAAGGTGAATGGTTGTACCTTGGAAGGTTAAACCGTAACACTTATTCAACTAATAGATATTTGATGTTTACTTTAACGCTTATAAGTTAAACATAAGAAAAGCATATATTGGTTTATAACTTCTTGTAATTTAGAACATTAGGAACAATGTTTGTTTGTGAATGGGGCCACATTAAGTGTGTACACACAAACATTGTATGTTCCAACACTTTTCATGCAAAAGTAAAAACCCTCGAATTTAAATCCTTTGAAATTGCAAAGATAAAATATATAAGAATAATTTAGGGAAAATATTTATAATATGTTAACTAATGCGGTAAAATATCACTAATATTTATAACTTCTTGGAAACAAATATGTCTATCATGCCTAACTAATTGGGAAACATATCTCTAATAAGTATAATAAAATCCTTAAAATTAAGTCAATGTAAAGTTGGGTTAGAATCAAATTTTCTCATAACAAATTCCTTCCGTGATGCAATGCAATGTTTGGTGGTTTCTTCCTTGATTCTTGCATGATCTAAAAAGTAAAGAGATCCAAAATCAAATCCCAATAGCATAATTGTAAAAAAACATTTATAGCACCCAATTAAAACCCTTAGTAGCATTTACAAAATGTAATGCCCATTTCCTGGACAACGAACCAAACCAGGAATTTCTAAAAATTTACGGTATAATTTTTTATTTTTTTTGAAGGCGAACTAATGTTTCACTGAACATTCTCATGGAGTAATTATATTCTTAATGATATAATTTTAAACATATTGCTAAGACATTGTTTTTAATTACTTTGATTTATCCTACAGTTAACAATATTCACACATTTAAAAAAAAACATATGTATTAATGACTAACACAATCTACAAGAAAATAGCTACCTATTTTAATTAATATTTCCTCTCCCATAAAAAAAGGTTAACCCCACAATATTTCTCATTTTCAAAAGTATGTAGGGATTCTCTTGAGCCACTAGGATCAAACCATTATGGGACCTAGATTTAGGATAATACTAAAGTTTGCCCTAATCCACTAATAGCCCATTTTCTTCTCTTTCTCTTTATTCTTTTTCTCATCTTGTTTTGGTTTTGGCTCTTGGAATGTACGGGTTTTGGATTCATAGAGTTTTCCAGGAAAGTAATTACATATTGTTTTTTTTGTTGTTAAATTTTATATCAAGCTAGAGAAAATACATATGTATTTATATGTATTTACGTATATCAATGGCGGTTAGGGTTTAGTTTTATTCGTTTAATATTTTTTTATATTTTAAGGAGGTGGCGAGGGGCGCAGCGACGGAGCGCGGAGGGACAATAAGCGGCGGGGTAGGTTAGTGGCGCCCATGGGGACAACGGCCGGGGCGAGGCGTAGGCGGAGGTGTTGCGGAGTACGGGGGAGGCGGCGGTGTAAGTGTGTAGTGGGGGTCCGTGGGGCGCGCGCCCCATGGGGTAGTCACGGGGGTGCGGGGGGGTGGGAGGGTTCGCCCCCGCCATTGTTTATATTTTTTTGTTTGTTTGATTTTGAAACAGGCGGGGGGGGGGGGCCGAACCCCCACCATTTCAATATTTTTTTATAATTTCGTTTTATATTTATAAAATAAATTACACACACACACACACACACACACACACACACATATATGTACTTGTTATTACAGTAAATCTCTTTTATAATTGTGAATGTGTATGCAAAACAATGAGATATAATATAAATACATGAAAATATATATATATATATATATATATATATATATATATTATATATATATATATATATATATATATTTGATAACACTTATTATTATTATTATTTTTTAATATTATTACTTATATATAATATATGTATAATATCAATATACAAAGAAAAACACAATATTTTCAAAAGGAAGGATTCTATTATATAAAGGAAACTATGAATTTAAAAACTCATTTTGATAATAAAAGTTGAGCTAAGATTTTAACTTATCTTGAAAACTGAATAAGGTCAATTTATACATAATAGCAAAACATAAGGATTTCACTTGAAAATAAATACAGATTTTAATTTTATCCTTGAAGCAAATCAAAGCACTTAGAAAGTTGCCTCTAAATCACTCTTTAATTCCACGTTTTAAAAGGAAACAACAAGAAGAGCCCCCCCTTTTTTTTATATAAACAAATGAGATTTCAACAAGGTGTTTATATTGTTTTCCAAATGCAAAAAGTGACTAAGCATTTCAGATTTTTAAACAAGATAGATATTCAACATGCATAGTATAAATAGTTCACAAGAAAGTCAAATTCAATTTTTTTGTGAAAGGAAATTACAAATCAAAATTTCATATTAAAGACAAAACAACAAAACAATATTTCATTTTCAAGATTTGAAGTTTTCATATATAAAACGTACACCAATACATGGCTACTCAAGTCTATTACAACACTTCATACAAGTTTAGGAAGAACGAGTTTGCCCAAGAGTAGCTTACATTTGTCCAAAGAAATTTACCAACACCAAGAAGGGGTTTACAACAATGGAGATTCTACTCAATCCTTCCTTGCAAGTGACAAGAAGTAATGACCACAATAAGGGTAAGAGTTAAAGAGCTCCAATGCAACAATCCACTTTCAACATGAGATCCCCATGTACATTGCCTCCAAAAGAACCAGAAAGGAGAGAAGGCTTGTTTGCCACCCAACCATAGGCATCATTACATGCCTCTCCCAAGGTTGGGATGCATGCTAGCCTCCCCCAAGCCCATGGAAAAGAGGATAACTAGCCAAAACTTGCACAAGATGAAGGGTACACTAACAATAATGCAAGCACACAAAAATAAGACAACTACAAAAACAAGACTCCAAAATTTACAAGGAGGAGAACCCATGTTATTCCTCAAAAGTGGGGAAGAGAGGAGAAAGTTCTCAAAAATTTCTTGCACAAAGCAACAAACTCCATACCCTCCTTATTGCTCCTAGTTTCCAATCCAAAACCCTCCTTATTCCTCCTCCCTTTCTCCAAGTCCTTCTTGGAAGGATTTTCAAACCCCAAAGGGGTTTCCTTACCAAGAATGGGGAAGGAGATTCAAGCCAAATGAATCAACTTCCCCACCTCAACCATTGAGGGAAACACTAAGACCCTACAAGGCTTGTCCATCAAGCCTTGAGGATTGAGAGGGAAAATTCCCTCTCTCTTCCCCCACACTCCAAAACTCCATCATGCCATATGATGGAGGGAGTAAAACAACAACAACAACCAAGTAACAAAACCATGCAACCCATCTAACAACTATGAAAAATGCAATACAAGCAAAAGACATAAGAGCCTACCTCAAGGAAAGCTTTCCAAAAAGCTCTCCAACTTCAAATTTCTCCACACCTTGACTCAAGCCAATCTCCAAGCTCCAAAATCCACAAGCATCCAAAGCAAGAAGTTCCAAAAAAGTCCCTCTCTTTTCCCATGAATGGGAATTTGAAGAGGTGCAAGCAAGCATCCTCACAAATGAGGGGGTGACATGTGTCACCCCTCTCCCTCATCAAGGTCAAAGATGCCAAAACAAAAGAGAGAAAGGGTAAAATTAACTTTTTGCCCTCTTCTCCCAAATTCCCCTAAATGTTAGCAAGACAAAACTAGTGGAACTTTTGATAAACACACAAATCCACATCCCTTACATGGATGTGACTAAACAAGAGGTAAAAAGGGAGGGAAAACTCCCTCTAGCCTTGAAAATAAGCCCCCTACCCATTAGGTAGGGTCCAAGGGCTCATTTTTATGTTAGGGGACTCTAGCTCTGAAAGGGTCCCCAAAAATGCCCAAAATACCCTAATTTCGGGTTTTGCATTTTTGGCACAAGGGTAGAGGGTGTGGGGACCACCCAAGGGTCTCACATGTGACCCTAAACCCTTGTGATTAAGTGACTCATTAAACAAAATCTAAAATTTAAATGAAAGTGGGATTATTAACTCCCAAAGCAAGTTTACAACTTCACTAGCAACCCTAAACAAAATTAATAATTCAAAGCACAATACATTACATGAATTGGGGTCACTCATAGTGCCCAAAAATAATAATCTCCTATACTAAGGCTTCACACAATGAACATGGCTAGGACTCAGCCCGGTGGGTCAACCTTGCAAGATTGAGTAGTTGGCACGAATCCCACGTTCTCTGTAAACTGTCACCTACACACTCATTACACACATTAACCGCACTTTGTCGAATACAATATAATTAAATGACATAGTAAGATATCAATGCATTCTAAACTAACCTAACATCCTACTTAAATCAAGATGCAACAACATGCACAATTATACTCATATTCCAAAAGTTAGACAAGATGATACTTGACATATAACCACGAGAATTCCATATGCAACATATATCCATTATTATAATTATGTTCCAAACACAACATCATATCCATTAGTATCCATGACATTACAAGAAAATGCGACAATATAGAAATTAAGCTAAATTGGCGCTATACGCCTAAATGTCCACACATGTCTAATAAGATCAAATATCTAAATATAATGTCCAAGATATAACCAATCACTTTGTCAAAACATGTCTATGAGAAAAGAAACAACAAGCTACTGAGCTATAAAAAGTGTGGGCACTACATCCCCCTCTACTAAAATTAGACTTCCTCCTGGAAGTCACTGAAAGAGATAGGGATATCTAGCCCTCAAAGGTATCGCATCCTCCCAGGTAGTTGTTGTCTCGTCGTACCGGTCCCACTGTACTCTAACCTGGTCCAAGTCTCGACCTCGAAGGGCCAACCTCCGGTGCTCCAGTATGCGTACGGGCTCCAATCTCCACTGTCCTCCGTCCTCTACCTGTAATGCCGACCAATCCAAGACATGAGAAGCATCAGGTACATATCTACGTAGTACAGAAACATGAAAAACATCATGGGCCCGTGCAAGGCGTGGTGGAAAACCTAGGCGAATAACAACTGGATGATGACCTCTACAATATCAAAAGGACCCACAAAACGAGGTGATAGCTTAGAACCCTTTCCATAACGGATCGGACTCTTATGCGGATGAACTCTCAAGAAGACTTTGTCACCCACTGAGAAGTGATGATCAATCCTCTTGGTGTCTGCATCATTCTGGGTGTGCTCTTGCACCTTTCAAGATCTTTGTCTAATAAGAACAACCTGCTGCTCTAGATCCTAAAGGTAGGTTGGTCCCAGAATAATCCTGTCATCTAGTCTATCCCAACTCAAAGGTGTCCTGCAAGGTCGTCCATACAGAGCTTGGTAAGGAGCCATACCAATGGAACTATGATAGCTATTGTTGTAAGAAAACTCAACTAAATGTAAATAATCTTCCCATTTCCTCTGCTGATCCATGACATACATTCTCAACATGTCCTCTAACACCTGATTAACCCTCTCTGTCTGCCCATCTGTCTCTGGATGATAAGCTGAACTGAAATTGATCTGAGTACCCAGAGCGGCCTGAAAAGACGTCTAGAAAACTGAAGTGTAGATAGTATCCCTGTCATTGATGATGGTCTTCGGAATCCCATGCAACCTAACAATGTCCTCCATAAATACCTTTAACAATGGCCTGTGCATTATAGGTGACCTTGGTTGGCGAAAAATGTGCAACCTTAGTCAACTTATCCACGGTGACCATAATGGCATCATGACGATAAGAAGACATAGGGAGTCCAACTATGAAATCCATGGAAATCACATCCCATTTCCACTCGGGAATATCATGGGGTGTAAAAGTCCTGCGGGATGTGAATGCTCTGCCTTGACCCTCTAACACTCAAGGCAACGTGCAAAAAATCTGCTATGTCCCATCGAAGACCTGGCCAATAATATAGCTCTCTCAGATCGGCATGCATTTTCTTCACTCCTGGATGTGCCGCATATGGGGCTCGATGAGCCTCTACGAGGATGAAGCTACGCAGATCACCTGACTTAGGCACGTAGATGTGCCTGTGGAACCGAAGCAAACCATCTGCCTCTAAAACACACCCAGAATATCTCCCTCTAAAGAACCACGAGACTCTAACATCTATCTAGCTCCCTCATAAAACTGTCCTCTAGGAGGTGCTCAAGAATCCTGCCTCTCAAATTTGGTGAAGTGTCAAAGAAGCACACATGTTGTCGCTACTAAGAGCATCTGCGTGACCACATTTTCCTTCCTTTGATATCTTGAACCTCCATGTCATACTCACATAGGAACTCCATCCAACGCCGTGACGAGCGTTGAGGTTCGGCCGTGAGAAGATATCTTTCTGCAAAACTCCGATGGTCATCCTAAAAAGAAAGGTCTACCCAAAAGGAAATGTCGCCAATGAACTAGAGCATGAACAATGCTGCTGCTCTCAGTCATGGGTAGGATAATTAAGCTCGTAGTCCTTGAGCTTACGAGACTCAAAGGCAATAACTCGACGCTCTGCATAAGAAGCTGCTCCCAAGCCCTCTAGTGATGCATCGGAAACAACAAAATCCTCTGTCGGAGTGCAGGAATTGCTAAGATGGGCACCGTGGTTAATCTTTCCTTAAGCAACTGAAAGGCTTGCTCACACTTCTCTGACCAATCAAACTTCTTCCCTTTCCTCTGAAGAGAAGTAATAGGGTGAGCAATCCTAGAAAAGTCCTGTACGAACCTGCGGTAATACCCTGCTAAACCCATGAAACTCCTCACCTCGATGGCGAGTGTGGGTGCTGGCGATCCAAGATAGCTTGTATCTTAGAGGGATCTACGGAGATACCCTCGTCAGATATGATATGACCCAAGTACTGAATCTCTGTCTGAAAGAAGCTGCATTTTCCAAGTTCCCATACAACTTCTGCTCTCTCAAAACCTGAAGTACCTGTCTCAAATGCTCCTCGTGTTCCTCCTTGGAACGAGAATAAATCAATATGTCATCAAGGAACACTAAGACAAAGCGATCCAGAAATGTCCTGAATACTCCATTCATGAGGCTCATGAAGACAGCTGGGGCATTGGTTAAACCAAATGGAACCACTGTGAACTCATAATGCCCATAACGTGTGCGAAAACTTATTGTCTTATGAATGTCGCATCTGAAATGCGCATGGCGATGATACCACGACTTGACATCAATTTTGGAGAACACTCTCGCTCCACGCATTTGATCAAACAAGTCATCAATCCTAGGAAGCGGATAACGATTCTTTATTATGACTTTGTTGAGCTACACAAGTCTACACAAAGCCCGAGAGAACTGTCCTTCTTCTTCACAAATATGACTAGCGCTCCCCAAGGAGATACACTAGGGTGAATGAGACCCTTATCTAACAATTCCTCTAACTGAATCTTGAGCTCATGAAGCTCTGGGGTCGTCATCCAATAAGGTGCCCTAGAAACTGGTGCTGATCTAGGTACTAAATCAATGGTGAAATCCACCTCTCTGCGGGGTGGTAAACCTGGAAGCTCGCCTGGAAACACATCTGCATACTCCCTCAAAACTGCATGATCATCTAAGGGTGAATGCTCTGGAATGCTCTCAGATCGATCACTGATGGTGATAGCAAACAACTGACACCCCTTACGCATGCTCTACTTGAGTTGCTTAGCCGATATCATGCGCAAGGAGATAGGTCTCTACATCCCTGATATCACAACTGCACTCCCAAGATCATCCTGACACTCAATGACCTTATTTCTGCAATCCACCTTAGCTCGATGAGCCTCGAGCCAATCCATACCTAAAATTATCTGATAGGAACCTAGAGGGATAACTCGGAGGTCAAGTGTAGTGGAGAAGACTCCTAAATCAAGTACGCAACTCTCCACATACGAGTCCACGACGAGTTTGGCCCTAGAGGCCAACTCAACCTGCCAACTATTTGGTTGCCTAGCCACCACTAGCCCACACTGGTCCACTATAGAAGGTGATATAAAGGAATCTAAAGCACTGAATAAAAATCTTGAGACAGAAATACCCCGATAGTACTGTCGTCTTAATGAGTGTGGCTTTGATGCTCGGCTTGTGGTTGTCAACCATTGCATATACACGATGGGGCATCCTACATCACCCACCATCTGCTTGGATCTAGTAGCTCTCTGTGCATCCATGGTATTGGATTTGTGCGGGCACATGCGCACATAGTGGTCTGAGATCCACAAATAAAACCTCCTGTACCCCTACGAGATGGGGTCCCTCCCGTACTACTGGGTGTCGATCTGCTGGTCCAACCCTAGCAGATCTTTGAGTCTTGAGCTGGGCTGGCCTGTGAGTGCCACCTCCCTATCTCTGGCTCCACCAAAACCTCCTCTAGAAACACCTCTCTGCGAAATCCCTTTGTCTTCACAGCCCCCTGCTTTGTGGGTGGCCTGCTGCTTTGTGTCATGCCGGCCGAGGATGCGGTGGAGCCCTCGTGGCTGCTTTGGCGGAGGCCAAAATCCTCCTCTAGGGGGTGGTGCGGTACCTCGTGATCTCGACTCTGGAAGGTCTGTATCCTCTCCTGAAACTTGCTCTTGTTTCTATCACAATGCTCTCGTACCTTGGTCTGTTCTTCTCGGCTAAGTAGGCCTTCTCAACGGCCTTTTCATGGTGGGGGAGATAACATCCTAATTGCTCTTGCTATATCCGCATTAAGCCCTCGAATGAACACCCGTTAACTGCGATTTCTCATCTTGCGGGTAGTCCACATATCTTGTAGAAGATCCATGAACCTGCTCTCATCTTTGCGCTCTCGTGCCGGATCCTGTCGTAAGTCGTGAAACTCATTGATCCTCTTCTGCACAAAATGTTCGACATATAATGAGCCACAGAAGTGCTCCTTGAACATCTCCCAAGTCACTTTGTCTCTTGAGTCGATGGAGCTTCGCTCATTCCTCCACCAAACGCCTTTCTTTGCGTCATGGAGGAGGTGTATGGCGAACCTTACCTTGACGTTGCTCTCGTAAGAGTGCAAGCCAAAGAAACTATCCAAGCTAAGGAGCCACGACTCAGCCCCAAAGCCATCTGTAGAGCCGGTGTAGGTGGGTGGCTGCAAACGAAGAAGATCCCTGATCACACTGCCTGTATCTCGATCCTGACGATGAAGCCCAACAGGCGAAGGGGGTCGCCTATCCTCGAATGGTCCCTCGAGACTGTGTGAGCGGCTACGACGGAACGAGGCTACCCTCTCGTGATGAACGGAAGGGCTACGTGACCTCTCCCGCCTCGGTGTGTCGTGCTCTGGCGGCTCTGAATGTGCATCCTCACCTAATGGCTCCTCGTCTCCCAATGGTGCCTCCACTCTTGTCTCCTGCGGTTGTGGTAGGCGCTGCTCCACAACGCCTATCAGCTGGCGCAAGGCCTCTAATATTTGAGGCCCAAATTCGGGTGCCGGCGGCTCCTACGTAGATGCACTACGCCCCAAACCTCTAGCTGATCGTCCTCGCTTGGCGCGCATCCTCATACAGGTGAGCGAGAAATTTATTAATTTAAAATTTAATGGTTGTGTATGATTTATTTTATCTATTTATTTTTATTCATTTACTTAATTTAGTGTTGTTAAAATTACCGTTAACTATTTTAATTAGTTACCTAGTGGTGCTGTGTGCAAACCTTCGCTCTGATACCAACTGTAATGCCCATTTTTAGGACAACGAACCAAACCAGGAATTTATCAAAATTTGGGGTATAATTTTTTTATTTTTTTTTAAAGGCGAACTAATGTTTCGCCTGAACATTCTCATGGAGTGATTATATTCTTAATGATATAATTTTAAACATATTGCTAAGACATTGTTTTTAATTACTTTGATTTATCCCGTTGTTAACAATATTCACACATTTAAAAAAAAACATATGTATTAATGACTAACACAACCTACAAGAGAAAATAGCTACCTATTTTAATTAATATTTCCTCTCCCATTCAAAAAGTTAATCCCACAATATTACTCATTTTCAAAAGTATGTAGGGATTCTCTTGAGCCCTAGGATCAAACCATTATGGGCCCTAGATTTGGAATAATACTAAAGTTTGCCCTAATCCACTAATAGCCCCTTTTCTTCTCTTTCTCTTTATTCTTTTTCTCATCTTGTTTTGGTTTTGGCTCTTGGAATGTACAGGTTCTTGGATTCATAGAGTTTTCCAAGGAAGTAATTACATATTGTTTTTTTGTTTTTCAGTTGTTAATTTTATATCAAGCTAGAGCAAAATACATATGTATTTATATGTATTTCTGTATATCAATGGCGGCTAGGGTTTAGTTTTATTCTTTTAATATTTTTTATATTTTAAGGAGGCGGTGGGCGCGGCGGGCCGCGGGGGCCGATCAGGCGGCGGGGCGGGTTAGTGGCGCCCATGGGGACAACGGCCGGGGTGAGGCGTAGGCGGAGATGTTGCGGAGTGCGGGGGGGGCGGCGGCGTAAGTGTGCGGTGGGGGTCCGTGGGGCGCGCCCCACAGGCAATCACGGGGTGCGGGGGTTTCGCCCCCGCCATGGTTTATATTTTTTTGTTTATTTGATTTTGAAACAGTAGGGGGAGGTAGGGTGGCCGAACCCCCACCATTTCAAGATTTTTTTGTAATTTCGTTTTATATTTATAAAATAAATTATATATATATATATACATATACATACATATATATATATATATATATATATATATATATATATATATATATATATATATATATATATATGTATATATATATATATATACATATATATATGTATATATATACATATATATATACATATATATATACATATATATATGTATATACATATATATATACATACATACATATATATGTATATATATATATATATATATATATATATATATATATATATGTATATATATATATATATATGTATATATATATATGTATATATATATATATATATATATATATATATATATATAAAGATTAAATTTGATAACACTTATTATTATTATTATTTTTAATATTATTACTTATATATAATATATGTATAATATCGATATACAAACAAAAACACAATATTTTCAAAAGGAGGGATTCTATTATATAAAGGAAACTATGCAATTTAAAAACTCATTTTGATAATAAAAGTTGAGCTAAGATTTTAACTTATCTTGAAAATGAATAAGGTCAATTTATACATAATAGCAAAACATAAGGATTTCACTTGAAAATAAATACAAATTTTAATTTTATCCTTCGAAGCAAATCAAAGCACTTAGAAAGTTGCCTCTAAATCACTCTTTAATTCCACATTTTAAAAGGAAACAACAAGAAGAGCCTCCCCTTTTTTTATATAAACAAATGAGATTTCAACAAGGTGTTAATATTGTTTTCCAAATGCAAAAAGTGACTAAGCATTTCAGATTTTTAAACAAGATAGATATTCAACATGCATAGTATAAATAGTTCACAAGAAAGTCAAATTCTAACCTATATTTTTTTTTTAAAGGAGATTACAAATCAAATTTTCATATTAAAGAGAAACAACAAAACAATATTTCATTTTCAAGATTTGAAGTTTTCATATACAAAACGTACACCAATACATGGCTACTCAAGTTTATTACAACACTTCATACAAGCTTAGGAAGAACGAGTTTGCCCAAGAGTAGCTTACATATGTCCAAAGAAATTTACCAACACCAAGAAGGGTTTACAACAATGGAGATTCTACTCAATCATTCCTTGCAAGTGACAAGAAGTAATGACCACAATAAGGGTAAGAGTTAAAGAGCTCCAATGCAACAATCCACTTTCAACATGAGATCCCCATGTACATTGCCTCCAAAAGAACCAGAAAGGAGAGAAGACTTGTTTGCCACCCAACCATAAGCATCATTACATGCCTCTCCCAAGGTTGGGATGCATGCTAGCCTCCCCCAAGCCCATGGGAAAGAGGATAACTAGCCAAAACTTGCACAAGACGAAGGGTACACTAACAATAATGCAAGCACACAAAAATAAGACAACTACAAAAACAAGACTCCAAAATTTACAAGGAGGAGAACCCATGTTCTTCCTCAAAAGTGGGGAAGAGAGGAGAAAGTTCTCAAAAATTTCTTGCACAAAGCAACAAACTCCATACCCTCCTTATTGCTCCTAGTTTCCAATCCAAACCCTTCCTTATTCCTCTTCCCTTTCTCCAAGTCCTTCTTGGGAGGATTTTCAAACTCCAAAGGGGTTTCCTTACCAAGAATGGGGAAGAAGATTCAAGCCAAATGAATCAACTTCCCCACCTCAACCATTGAGGGGAAACACTAAGACCCTCTGAAGGCTTATCCATCAAGCCTTGAGGATTGAGAGGAAAATTCCCTCTCTCTTCCCCCACACTCCAAAACTCCATCATGTCATATGATGGAGGGAGTAAAACAACAACAACAACCAAGTAACAAAACCATGCAACCCATCTAACAACTATGAAAAATGCAATACAAGCAAAAGACATAAGAGCCTACCTCAAGGAAAGATTTCCAAAAAGCTCTCCAACTTCAAATTTCTCCACACCTTGACTCAAGCCAATCTCCAAGCTCCAAAATCCACAAGCATCCAAAGCAAGAAGATCAAAAAAAAGTCCCTCTCTTTTCCCATGAATGGGAATTTGAAGAGGTGCAAGCAAGCATCCTCACAAATGAGGGGGTGACATGTGTCACCCCTCTCCCTCATCAAGGCCAAAGATGCCAAAACAAAAGAGAGAAAGGGTAAAATTAACTTTTTGCCCTCTTCTCCCAAATTCCCTAAATGTTAGTAAGACAAAATTAGTGGAATTTTTGATAAACACACAAATCCACATCCCTTATATGGATGTGACTATACAAGAGGTAAAAAGGGAGGGAAAACTCCCTCTATCCTTGAAAATAAGCCCCCTATCCATTAGGTAGGGTCCAGGGCTTATTTTTATGTTAGAGGGACTCCCAAGCTCTGAAAGGGGTCCCAAAAATGCCCAAAATACCTAATTTCGGGTTTTGCATTTTTGGCACAAGGGTAGGGGGTGTGGGGACCACCCAAGGGTCTCACATGTGACCCTAAACCCTTGTGATTAAGTGACTCATTAAACAAAATCTAAAATTTAAATGAAAGTGGGATTATTAACTCCCAAAGCAAGTTTACAACTTCACTAGCAACCCTAAACAAATTAATAATTCAAAGCACAATACATTACATGAATTGGGGTCACTCATAGTGCCCAAAAATAATAATCTCCTATACTAAGGCTTCACACAATTGAACATGGCTAGGACTCAGCCCGTGGGCTGCTTGTGCAAGATTGAGTAGCTGGCCTGAATCCCACGTTCTCCTGTAAACTTGTCACCTGCACACTCATTGCACACATTAACCGCACCTGTCCAATACAATATAATTAAATGACATAGTAAGATATCAATGCATTCTAAACTAACCTAACATCCTACTGAAATCAAGATGCGACAACGTGCACAATTATACTCAATATTCCAAAAGTTAGACAAGATGATACATGACATATAACCACAGAATTCCATATGCAACATATATCCATTATTATAATTATGTTCCAAACACAACATCATACCCATTAGTATCCATGACATAACAAGAAAATGCGACAATATAGAAATTAAGCTAAATTGGCGCTATACGCCTAAATGTCCACACCTGTCTAATAAGATCAAATATCTAAATATAATGTCCAAGATATAACCCATCACTGTCAAAACATGTCTATGAGCAAAGAAACAACAAGCTACTGAGCTATAATAAGTGTGGGCACTACACAAAACAAATAAGATAAAACTCAAGTGTATGTGGCAAAGTGTTGAAGGAAATTCAGATTTGCATAAGGATGAGGTGGGTAATTCAAGCTCAAGTCATGAGGCTGATTGCATGACAACTAAGTGTGGGATTGGAGTTGTCCAAGAAGTGCAGATTTCAGATGAGGTGTTTGATGAAGGAAGGAACACAAAATTGCAGCAGCTTGATTTATGAAGAATTTTAGCCCTTTGTGAACCATGGTAACTACATAAGGTATGCTACAAACAAGTTAATATCATATATGCAACATATTCAAATGTATTTTGATAAGAGTGATGATTTCGATGATGAATTCTACAAATTACATTATTAAATGCCTTGGGTATAGGCACGCATATATGAGAAAATTGTTTATGATGTGTGGTGGCAAGTTTTAGCTCATCTAACAGGTACAGGGGCTAGGCTTGTGGAATGTTTCAGCATGTTTTGTCTCTTATGCATGTCACTTGGACAAAACAAATTTGGAATTGCTTGAGAGCAAACAATTTTGGGTAGGGAGGACTGTAATATCCCCTTCCCAATCGAAGACCCTTAGCCTATTATGTCTTCCCGATGGCTAAGGAGAATTAAAAGGGAGACTTAAGTTTTATTACTTTATTATAAAGTGCTTTAAAAAATAAAATAGACATTATAAAAAGCACTTATAATAGATTAATGAACTTAATGATAAAATAAAATATAGAAAAACAAATACATGATAAAGCACTTAGCATAATTGTATTTTTCTAGGAGAAGTGTGACTTGCCTAAGGGGCAATAGAAAATACAATAAAATGTAAAAGACTCATGGGACAAATGTATTCCCTCTAGAAAAGTGCGATTTGACCTAGAAGAGAGAAAATGAGGGAAAAAAGCATTAAATGTTGAAAAGAGTTGATTGGATGAGTGGAAGGTCACTTTAGGTCACCTTTTCCTTTAAAAGGACAAGTTGACTTGATGTAGAGCATTCTATAATCATTATCTAATTTTAAATTATGTCTCGAAGCTTGGAACTTTTGCCAAAATTTTCTAAGGATGAAAACCCTTAGAATTTTCCTCTAGAGGATGAAAATCCTCTTAGAGTATGTGAGGAATTTCTACCCAAGGATTTCCATTTAGCTTACAAATATTTTTTTCATTTCCAACAATTCTTCGAGGGAATTTTTTGCATATTTGTGTAACTTTGATTTGAAGAATAATGGCAACTGTATTTCTGAGTCTTCTATCCTGCTAGAGCGACCCATACCTTGGGTGTGTTGAAGATAATGTAAGGTATTTGTGGATTGTTCTAAGCTGCTGTATAATATCAAGTTTTTATGAATCTTTTCCAATCAATTTCTGTATTTTTGGACAAACAAAAGTACCATTTTCCAGCCATATTATTTGCAGATTTCTGAGTTGTATTTCAGTCCCTATTTGGCCCCTAAAAATCATATTTTCTCCATGATTTGGATGTTAAAAATTCGAGATTATTTTATATTTAAATATGTGGTTTTGGTTGTTGCTTTGTATGGGACTCTTCAACAACCCTAGTCGCGGTTTTCTAAGGAATAATCACTACATATTTTTAATAATTGTTTTCAGCCTCTTAGACAAAAAAATCTGAGCCTCTCTTCATATTTTGGCTCTACAAAATTCTGAATCTGATTGTAGCAGAAATATATAAATATAGATGCTGTTTTGGTTGGGTTTTCCATTCCACCCAAGTCGCATTTTTTCTTAATCTAATTCAAATTTGCATGGTAAAAATCTGATATTAATTTTGTGAGCTTGCATTTGGTTGTGGGATTGCTAAGAATCCAAGTGGCATTCAAAATTTCCATTTGGGGACATTATAAATTTTCAACAAATCCATTTTGTGCATCTCGTGTGATCATAATAGTCCATGAGGCTGATTTATGTTAGGAATTTACTCAAATAGTTCGCATGCCAATTACATGCTTCAAAATTTTAGCAATACATCATTAGTGCTTCATAAAGATGATTTGTTTGTTGAAGTCCTGGAATTCCATGAAATGACATGCCATTGAGGCATGGCTTTGAAAATCCTTACAAGCCTCGTTAAGAACAACATTTTGTAATCATCTTATTTTAAGAGACCATATTTATTTAAAGCATTTTTTCAAACAATTGATGTGCCTTTTATGCGCTTCCACATTTTGTATGGATTGTGCTCGACCGCAAGCCATATTCCTCTGGAAATTGTTAGGAGCAACCAAAAAAATGTGAGGAATTTGAGAGTTCCAAAATGTTGTTGCTCAAACTAACCATGACTAATTTTTCATTAATTAGTAACATTCGACCTTGGTCAATTGTAATTTACGGGTTACAATTTACATCTGTGAATGTACAAAATGTCTTATTTGTGATATCGTTCAAACTCACACCTATAATTCACATGAGAAAAAAGGTTCCTATGAGTTTTTCACATATACTTTTTCACATGAGAAAAAGGCTCATATGAGGTTTTCATAGAGATTTTTTCACATGAGAAAAAAAGGATAAAACTATTGTGCAAAGACTTGTAGTCCTCCTCCAAGATATCGTCTTTGTTACTCAAATTGGGCTTGGTAAAATAAGATATGATCTTGATAACCTTATTACTAATAGGTAGGGCATGCATTGGGCATGGGTGTCAAAGTAGGAAATTTTTATATCTCTTCTTGACTTAGAAGAGGCTTAAGGCTCAAGTATTTTTGTGGTATCGGGCGACGTTGTATAAAAAGTTGGTTACAAATAATATTAAGCATCTATTTCTTCATCTATGGTTTGATAAGGCTTGTTCTCTTTATCACGCTCTGTACTAGTTTTATCATTTTGTTCATTATCTTTGCTAGTTGTTTGTTATCATGCAAGGAGGAAAGCCTTTTGTAATTTGTAGTGTGTGCACAATTTTTTGGTTGATATTGTAAGATGTGAAATCAAAGCTAGATCGCAATAATGGAGCAACTTGAGAGACTTTTGCTAAGAGAAGATGAAGTAGAAGAAGACCTTGTGAGTCTTGCTGATCTGTTCACAATCAATTCAGCTACTGACATTTTAGAAGAAACAAAGCCCCTACCATAATGGAAGCTTCCCAAGATCTCGTATGACGAGGTCTATGATAACTTATCTCCTTTCCATTTAGCTGCTTCTCTTGCTTTTAAGACTGGATAATCTGTTATACAAGTTTCTCATAATGATAAGCATGAGTATGATATCCCTTTAATAGATCCTAAGGATATCAAGTTTTTGAAGAATCAAAGTTTTATAAATTTGTGCATATTGGTTGTGTTCAAATAGGCATCACACCTCTTTTCAGAAGAGGGTTGAATGCATTTGTTCTTTGTTGTCTTCTTGACTAGTGTCACCATAGTTTTAAGGGTTCCCTTCTTATTATTGTACAAACTGGTTTACATAATGGTCATGTATTGTTTGAATTCTTTCCAAACTACCATGTAGGTATCCACCAAGATAATCTTCTAAAGCAAGTCCTACATCTCCATCTTTCCAAAATTGGTATAAACATGAAGCTTGGAGCTTGTCCACTTGCCATTCACTATAAGATTATCTATTTTCTTGTCAATACCCTCCATCTTGATGTGAAAAATGGTCTCAGCAAGGGAAACAATGTGGTAATTCATGTTAATATAGAATCAAATAAAATAGAACCTGAATTGATTTCATTGTCAGAAATTAACGTATCAAATAAGTGTTAGTAAAGAGTTGGAATCTTCTTAATATTCCAAGATGTTGAATTAGGCGAGAAAAAGCTATCAAAGTAGTCCATGAAACTTCAAAGACACATCAAGATGCACTTGTAGAGATGGAACGAAAATTGAAGGCCCTAGAGCTATACAATAAAGGTGAGCTTAACGTATGTCTCTATTTATTCAATAATAAAGTTGATCCTAATCATTCTTCTATACAAAATTTGTCTTCTATTGTTGAGTCTATTGTTCCCACCATTTCCGATATTCCCAGTCTGTATTTAGAATTTTCTAAAGTAGTTATTAAAAATACAAATCCCATAGTAAAAATTGTTGAGGATACCAAAAAGAAATAGGATCAAAGATTTCTACCGCCATAATAATCTAGCAGAACAGGTACAATTAGTTCACCAACAGTCTATTGACCAAAACCTTAAACTTGATATCATACAAGCTTCAATACAAAAAAATTGAAGCCATAAAAGCCAATACTACACCTCCCGAGCATATTATTCTAGATTGGTCCAAAAAGGTTTCATGGTCAGATGTTATTAAGAAAGTCGACCAGTTAGCCAAAAGTCTTTCTTCATCATCCAAAAGTATATCCATGGCTAAATTAATTGCCAAAGATTTTAAAATCATATATACCCCTATTGAAGAATTTTTTAATGGTTTTGTTGGCATACTTAAAGAATGGTGGGATTATTTTCCTAAAATTGATCAACAATCCATTCTCACTCATGGTACTTTTGGTCTCACTATTGCAATGATCAATGAGTTTATGGGAACTGTAGAAAATGATAAATTTAAGAACACTATTTTGTTCTTAAAAGCAAGAATATGTGATATGTCCTAGATCAAGAAATATCAGTGTTATATGCAAAATTTATACTATAATTTTGGTAGGATCCATGATCCTACAATGAAAATCAGGTATATAGAATCTTTTCCTTCTTTCTTTGCAATTGAATATAAGAAAGAAATGGGGCATCATCCTATAGAGAAATTAAGTTTTGGTTCCATCAATCAAATAATTAATGAAACTAATGCTCGCCTTTGTCAAGAAAATATTGATAGGAAAGAAGTTGTCAAAGCTTAAAAATATTTAAGTGTTAAATTCTTCCAAATGCAAGAAAATGATCCTTTTGGATGCAAGCCCATGCATTACAAAAAGTATTCTTCAAAGCACAATACTTGTTCTCGATCATCCTCCTTTTTCAAAAAGGAGAAGGGAGTGCCATGACAATATAAAAAGAAGAAATTTACCAGGTATTCTCATCCTCCTAGAAAAAGGTTTTTCAAAAAAAATCTCCTAGCTATGACAAAAAGAAGCATGTTTGTTTCATTTGCAAAGGAGAACATTATGCTAATAAGTGTCCCCAGAGAAACACTAACAAAGGAAAATCAAAGGTCAATTTTTTGAGAGAAAATCATATAGATGAGAATAATTATTACTTTACTTCTGGATCTGATTATGAAAGTTCAGACATATTGTATGATTTAGAAGAAGAAATTCAGAAAGTAAATGTTGTGAATAATTCTGAAGAAGAATAAGAGTCTGATAGCTCTAATACAAGGTATGATTCCCTGCCTTGTTTTTCCAATATAAATATGCTATCCATAATTCCTCATCCTTTCATTCCACCAGATTCAAAATTTCTTGGTCATCAACTATAAGAAGCTCAAGATGAATATGATAAGTGTCCACCATGGGATATTGCAAGAAAAATATACATGTACCAAAAAATGAAAAATCTGTAGTACAAACATCAAGCCAAATTGAATGTTGAGCTTGAAAAAAAAGGAAGAAGAAAGGCAATATCTCCTAGAGAATGAAAAATAAATCATTTGATGAAGATTTAGATGATCTTTATGTTGGACATGTCCTAAATAGTCCTTACAGAACCGACCCCAAAAGACAAGATCAAGGGGAAGATATGTACGATTCAGAGGAAGAGGAAGAGGGAGAGAAAGGAATTTTCCTTTCCTATTTCTAGAAGAAGTCCCAATAGAACCAGGAGAACCCTCCAGAAGGAATGAATCGGATCCTCCTATTGCAAGAAAACAATGACGTATAAACATAATGACTATCCTCCATAAATTCACAACCATTGCTACTCTTTGATTTAGAAAGCTTGTAGAAGAAGATGAGCTTGAAAAGGAGAATGCAAAGGAATTCCAAGAATCACTGGAATAAGCTACAGTAAATTCATCCAAACTCCAAATGAAGAAGAACCAGTTCCAGAGGTGAGTACTTTAAAAAGTGCTCAAAATCCATTTATTACTATTACTTTTTGCATTCCTAATATAAGGCAATATTCTCTTGATGCCATGATTGATATTGGTGCAAACATTAGTTTGCTAAGAACCAAAGCCATCCCACAAGATTGTTGGGAGCAAACCTATTTGAAAATAACATTTGATAATAAACTTGTTGTATCTCATTTCCTAGCTTATGTCCTAGTTAGGAAATCAAAGAACTGTAAAGTTTTATCAGCATGATATGCAATCATATGACTGTTTGATAGGAATGGATACATTGTTGGACTGTGGAACTTTCATCTTAACCAAAGATTATATTTCCTTGTTTGATCCTACAATCCATATACCTAGAAAATATACCTTCATAATTGTTATTCATATTGCTACCAAACCTGGAAAATAACCCAAAAATGAATGGATCCATAAATCCATTTCATTGTGTCAAAACAATATGAATGATGGGTAAGTGCATGAAGTTGGGGGGCCAAAAAGTGGACAAAAACACAAAAAAGCAAAATGCGTACGTGTTCTATTATAACACGATCACGTTTTAAATTTTCAAGTTTGGGATTTACCGAGGCATAATGCATACACGTTACATAACCAGACGCGCTATGTCTACTATAAAGAAATAAAAGTGAGCCTATATCATTTTATCTCCCTCAAACATGAGTTTCGTGAGAGCTTAACCGTGCCCTTGCGTTTTTCATTCAAATTGGATCTCAAGCTCAAAGGATCGTTTCGGATTACCGGGAAGTTCTCAATCGATGATGGCGCCATGGAGAATAGGTAAGCACAATTCTTTTCTCAAAATTGCATTGAAATGTGATAATTATAGATTAAAATCTAAATTGAATACATATATTTTTATTGCTACAGTTAGAGGTCGAGGGAATCAACCACAACCAAACCTGCTATTCTTGTCATCCCTCCCTACACTCCCATAATTGCTCAACATCCCTCGGGTAGTCAAGTAGATTTAGCACCCACATAGTTGAATTTTTTTTTGAAATTGAGGATTTAATAAAAAAATGAGGGATTCACAATCTATAAACCCCACCGCACATCTCTTACGCAAACACATTAAAGGCATTACTTGTTCAAGTTGACGCGGTAGCGGGCAAATTAATCCTTATACAACTTACGAGAGAGGGTTGTAGGGTTTATTATTCCAACAAATTGTCATATGTGGATGTAAAGAAATTTTTTTTTCAAAAGACCTCATATGCGCCTTATTCATGGACCCCGCACTAATTTTCCTATTTCATTGTCATGTAAACGGTTTCCCATCCATTGGTGTAATAATAATTTGATTAAAAATAATTTTTGGGACCGATGGTGGATGGTGTTTGATTTTCCACCTTGTAATAACAACGAGGTGCCACTATACTTTATGAGGAAACTCTATTGCGAGTTTATCCTCAATGAGATCCCAAATTATTTTGATTTCCAAGATTTCTAGGGCCGAGGAAAAGGATCTGCACAGGATCGACCAGGTGCACAACGTGCACCTATTCAAAGCAGGTAGATTCCTACACGAAGCCCCCTCACCACCCGAGATTGTCCCTCAGCGGTGAAGGAGACATGAAAGATTAATACACTCCACATGCTTCGGGCTATCTGTGACCCTTGTTTGACATACGAAGGAGATTTCCGAGCCAGATGCTCGCAGAGGTACACAGAGTATTCCATAAGGGAGTGCTATCATAAGGCCACATCTTTGCTCGTCATGTGGTAGCATATGTTTAGGGCCCGAGGAGGACGATACTTTCATGTGCATTGATTTTGGTGCACCTGGTGCTAGGTGTGCACACGATAATGTCACTATATCAGATGTCCTTTTGAGTGAGACATTTGGATTACATTCATCGGTGTCACCTTCGCAAGTAAATTTGTTATGTGTGTTACAAAAAGTTTGGAGTACTTGATTTACTTATATATGTTAAATTTTTTAAATAATTGTATTTGTACATGTATATGCATTGATATTACAGCGCACGGGAGGCGCATCTTCATCCCGACCACAGGTGGCGAGCACCATGCGTACACATACATTCACAGAGGTAATTTAGAATGTTAATTATGTAAAATTTTCACATACATGTGTGTGTGTGTGTGTGTATTAGTTTTTAAGTCAAATATATGTATATTCTTGTATGTCCATCTAACTCACGTGATATACATGTTTGATAAAGATGTTGACTTCACTAGATGCCCCACCATTTCTGCGACAAGTAGATAAAGGTGTTGCCGCTACGATTTCATCGTGGCAGCGACTCATTGAGGTATTCAAACAACACGTAAATTTTGTTAAATTTCTCGTGTAATTCATATTATGTTAAATTACATGTTAGTAATGTCTTTCATTGTAGAATTATTAAATTATGTTAATAATGTACTTCATTGTGTATATGCAGGAGTTACCTATGACAGGTAAAGCATCCTGTTCATTTGATTCACAAAGTGGTGGGGTAAAAACAATAGTTATGCATTGATAAAATTAGTCAAAATATTGTCATTATGTACATACATGTACTTAGTTATATTTTCGCTAATTCTGATGTTAGATTTTCTGATCTTATGTGTATGTAGGGAACTTCAACCCCCTCCATTTTGACTTCGAGGGCACGAGACTCCTCCATCTCATCATCTTCGTACCCTATTCGATACTGTAGGAGCTCCCGATGACTCATTTGAGTGTGAGATGCAAATTCAGCGTGATCGACAACTTGTGGTAAGTTTGTGTATTTATGTAAATACTTTCATTCTAGCATGGTCTTAAATACATGTTGAAAACATATATAAATTAAGTTTTGACAAAAAAACATTGTTTGCATTTACAGGCTCATCTACAGGCGAGTATTCAATGGAAGAGGACTCGAAGCATGGGCTCGAGATGATCCAAAGTCATCTCATAGATCTCCATCTTCGTCTAAGGGAGGGCCTTCTTCGAGCAAGGCCAAGAGAGGGATAGATTTTGATGAGTAGGAAATATATATGTCTTACATGACATTGTTTTTGTATGCCTATGTGCATGGCATTGTATGTACGCCTATATGGCATTTGAACTTGATGGTATATGACCTATTTGGGCATTTTTGTATTTATTATGCACATTAAAATACTATTTGGAACTTGATAATTTTGTATGAGACCTTACATTTAAAGAGATTATTTTCGTATGAAACTAATTTGATGTGTACTTGACAATATTTAAGACATTATGGATTATTTTTTCATTTATTAGTGATGTACATGTACTAGCATTTTCAATGTATAATATGCATCAAACTTTGGAAATCAATATTTATATAATGTATGCTAAGTTGGAAAATAGGAACACGGTTGCGGTGGGAAAAATGGAAAGAAAATTCACGAAAACTGCGAATGAGGGAGGAATAGATGGGAGGATCCATGTGGAGCCACAGGCTAGAAAGGGGAGTTGTTGGGGTTCGACAGGGGTTTGGAGGGAGTGCGGGCTGGTGGAGGAGAGCAGAGCCATGGCGGCCGGAGAAAACTGTTGAGAATCCGTGCCCTAATCCTAGGGTTCCAATAAAATATATGAGTTCGATCGGAATAGGTGGGATGGGCGGGCGATTGCGGGAAGATTGGGTGTGGGGTATCAGGTATTGAAGGCTTGCTCAACCCCATATATCTACTTCATTCAAAGAGGCACTGACTAACAAAGGTGGCAGCTCCTGGGAAAACAAGCTTCATGTACTCAGAAATACCTGGTAGATTTGGCCGAGGTTGTTCCTTTGCTAACCATCACGAACCCAGAAGTTGAGGAATACTTCCAAAATTTATCTCGAGATGCTTTGTGATTGGTAGGTTTAATGGCTTTTGGCCTTCCTCCTCTGCTTTGTATCAGTGGGTCTTCAAAAATGGACCAATAAATGTGAAATCTCTCTCTGTTCCAAGGGATTTTTTGTAGTTCATTTTAGGGAATCTGAGGATTATCAACGTTGTTTGACAGGTGGTCCTTGGTTTTGGGGACATGCGGGTTTATTTTTAACTCCATGGTTTCCAGATTTCGATCCGAATACTTATTCGGTGGCCAAAAAAGTTGGTTTGGGTCAGGCTACCTAACCTCCCCTACATCTGTGGTATGCCCTAGAAGATATTGGAAATGCTCTGGGAAAGTTTATTAAAGAGGACTTAGATAGAACACATTCGGGTATGTGTTCTTATGCCTGAATGTGCGTGGAAATTGACTTGAGAAAAGGTTTACCTGACCACATTAATCTTAAATTTGGTAATTTTTAGCATTCACAGATTTTAGACTATGAGAATACTGCATTTCGGTGTAGAATATGTAGGAATACGAGCCATTTACAAGATTCTTGCCCTTTTAATAAAAATCAGAAATCGGTAAAAAGAATGGATCGACTTCATCTAGTGGTTGGGGTTTTGTTAATCCGGATTTGGTATCCACTTCGAAGTTTAAAGATAATATGAGTAATCCTCACACAGGCGGTAAAGTGGTTTCAGAGAAGGACGGCTCAGAGGATGGTATGTAGGAAAACCACTTGGTGGTAGGGGGAATAAAAAGGGGACATACTTCCAAAGGCTCAGAATCGGATTGGGATTCAATGTTAGAGAATGGGATGGCTGTGGCGAACTCCAATGACCTGGCGATGGTGATTTTGTCTGACCTTGGAAAGTGGCAAGAAGTAAAGAGGAGGAAAAACAAAAAGGGACGAATGGGAAGCATCGAAGATTATTTTCCATCACAGGGTGGGAAGTAATTCTGGTTTAATCTTACATTATGGTTAGCTTATAGTTTTTAGATACTTTTGAAAGCTGGAGAGCAACTATTGTTATTGTTTGTTTCCCTTTTTTAGCATGTTGTTTTCCTGAGGTTTTGGCCTCAGTTTTTGAATAGGGAATGGGTCCCTTCAACCCACTTTATCAATCAAAAAAATATTTATATAATGTATGTATATAAAGAGTTACCTAATCTAAATAATTATTCATTTAATTTATCAATGTGTATATGTGTATTTACCTTACTTGTGCTTCTTCTTGCTCATGGTCTCTTTGTATTGGTTCCTATCTTATCATGCACTTACTACATTCTTCTATGCTTCTTAGTCTTCTCCCCTGTTAAAACACCTGAGATTCGTCACAATTTGATGCCTTTCATTTGTTGATATTTTGAGAATGTCTCTCCATATACATTACTCCAATGCTTGAGAATGTCTCCAGATGCAATGACATTCTGATTTAGACACTCAATGATTCTTGATTGTCTAATCATGTCCAATTCGTGTTATTACCTTTAAATATGTAGGCATTTCTAGTTATTTGGAAATCACATCACACCCTTCACTAGGCTTGATGACCACCCCTATCCTTTTGAACGTGCTTTTGAAAGCATACATGGGTTTATCATAGCATAAATTATCAATGAATGGAAGGTCACTAAGTCGTAGGCCAACTGAATCCCATCCAGAACTAAACAAGAAAGATTTACTAGGCGATTGATAAATCCCATGTGTTCTTAGACATACCCCTATCAAATTCATTCTTAAGCCAATCTAGTCATTCAGGGCTCTTAAGGGACTACGCTGGATGAGGTAGCCCGAAAGCATAGGTAGTGTAGGGAACCAAAACAAATCCTCCACTAGCATTCACCTGGCCACCCCGATGTGTTGGCGTAGTTGGTTCGGTCCCACAAGCTTCCGTTTGCAAACTACAACATCTGGGAGCCATACACTGACTTAGACTGCAATATTTCACGCGTTTGCAAACAATAGAACAATGAGAGAACCGAATGGATATGGAAAAAATCAAGAGAGGATTTTGTAGAGGGATTCAACATGGAGGTTTCATATATGACGAGACATATCTAGGTGCCACGGAGTTCGAGAATTCACCCGTCGAATATATAACGTGTTTTGGCCTTAGGGCTTTTAAGGGACTACAACCAGACGAGGTAGCCCGAAAGCACGGGTAGCGTAGGGAACCAAAAAAAAAGCCTCCACTAGCGTTCACCTAGCCACCCCGACATGCTGGCATAGTTGGTTTGGTCCCACGAACTTCGCTTTGCAAACTACAACGTTTGAGAGTCTACACTAATTCGGACTACATATTTCGCGCATTTACAAACAATAGGACAACAAGAGAACCAAATGGATATGGAGAAAAATGGGAGAGTATTTCATAGAGGGCTTCAACATGGAGGTCTTGGATCTAACGAGATGTCTCTAGGTGCCACGGAGTCTGAGAAATCACCCGTCGAAGATATAGCGTGTTTTGGCCTCAGGGCTCTTAAGGGACTACGCCCAAACAAGGTAGCCCGAAAGCACGGGTAGTGTAGGGAACCAAAAAAACCTCCACTAGCATTTAATTGGCCACCCTGACGTGTTGGCATAGTTGGTTTGATCCCACGAGTTTCCGTTTGTAAACTATAGTGTTTGGCAGCCCTACACTCCGACTCGATCAGTAGTATTTTACGTGTTTGCAAACAATAGAACAACAAAATAACCGAATGGATAAGGAGAAAACTGTGAGAGGATTTTGTAGAGGGCCCTGACGTGGAGGTCTTAGATCTGACGAGACGTCTCTAGGTTCCACAAAGTCTGATAAATCACCCATTGAAGATATAACGTGTTTTGGCTTGAGGGCTCTTAAGGGACTACGTATGGACGAGGTAGCCCAAAAGTACGGGAGCATAAAGAACCAAAAAAATCCTCCAATAGTGTTCACCTAGCCACCCCAATGTGTTAGCATAGTTGGTTCGGTCCCACGAGCTTCCGTTTGCAAACTATAGTGTCCGACTATCTGTACACCGACTTAGACTACAATATTTCGCGCATTTGCAAAACAATAGGACAACGAGAGAATTGAACGAAGATGAAGAAAACCATGAAAGGATTTCGTAGAGGGCTTAAACATGGAGGTTTCAGATCGACGAGACGTCTCCAGTGTGCCACGGAGTCTGAGAAATCACGCATCGAAGATATAACATGTTTTGGTCTCAGGGCTCTTAAGAGACTACACTCAAAAGCACGGGGAGCATAGGGAACAAAAAAATTCCTCCACTAGCATTCACCAAGTTATCTCGACGTGTTGACATAGTTGGTTCGGTCCCATGAGTTTTCGTTTGCAAACTATAGCGTCAGTTAGCCCTACACCGACTGCATCGGCAGTGTTTTACGCCTTTGCAAACTATGGGAAAATGAGAGAACCGAATGGAGATGGATAAAACCATGAGAGGATTTCATAGAGGGCCCCAATGTGGAGGTTTTGGATCTAACGAGATGTCTCTAGGTGCCACAGTCTGAGAAATCACCCATCAAAGATATAGCATGTTTGGACCTCAAGGCTCTTAAGGGACTATGCGCGGATGCACGATGTCTCAAAGCACGGGGATCATAGCGAACAAAAACGAAGACTCCACTAGCGTTCACCAAGAAATCCAACTGTGTTAGCCCAGACGGTTTGGTCCCATGAGCTACCATTTGCAAAATATAGCATCTGACAACCTTACATTGACTCAGACTGCACTATTTCGCGCGTTTGCAAACAATAGGACAACGAGAGAACCGGATGGATATGGATAAAAACGCGAGAGGATTTCATAGAGCCCTGAAATTTTTTCCATGTTAGTACTGAAGAGCTTCAAACTGTCATTGAATGACCACATAAATCTAACCTAAATAGTCAGAGTAATAGACTAAATCAACATTCTATTTCTCACATATAAAATGAATTTCTTCCTTCAAAAAAGAAACTATGGGTGAATGCTCAATCAAAAAATAAATTACAATTCTAAACGAGTTTCAGGCTCAATTATCAATACTTCATTGTAGTTTTTCTTGCCATTATGCTGCTTTTAGAACTACCTGGTTTGATTTGTGAAGTTGAAACAACTGGGATTAATAAAAATAATCAACTTGACATGTTGTCCTTAAAATTATCCATGATTCTATCGAAAACATCACATAAATTTTCCATTCTAATTAAGTTGCAATCCTTCCACACTTCCCATTTTTCCTTTTCTTCTACTCGTATCTTCTCTTTAAGTTCTTGCAGATGTTTTTGGGTAATCAAATTGACTCTTTATGACTTTCAGGAGGCATTTCTTCTTGAATCATAGTGACATCTTGCACCTAATTTTTTTCTTCACGATGTTCATTGTCATCTAAAGTTGAATACTGAAAATTTATATGGCCTTGACTTATTTTTGGGCACAAAAACCTTTTGTAATGTCCAAAGAAATTTAGGCTCTTCATTCTCTGTTTGATTCAAGATATTCATTCTTTCAAATGAATAGTTAGAACATTGGTGGTCTTCCCAACAAAACTAAGTTCATAGTCTACATAGTTACATCTTGTGGAAAAATCATTAAACATTGATGGTTTTCTCCACTCGTGCTTTCGGGCTACCTTGTATGGGCATAGTCCCTTAAGAGCCCTGAGGCCAAAACACACTATATCTTCAACGGTGATTTCTCAGACTCCGTGACACCTAGAGATGTCTCGTCAGATCCGAGACCTCCATGTAGGGTCCCTCTATGAAAGCCTCTCGTGGTTTTCTCCATCTCCATTTGGTTCTCTCACTTTGTCATACTATTTACAAACATGTGAAATATTGCAGGTATGCGTCATGTATGGCTACCAGACGCTATAGTTTACAAACGGAAGCTCATGGGATCGAACTTACTAAGCAAACACGTCGGGGTGACCAAGTGAATGCTAGTGGAGGCTTTGTTTTGGTTCCCTACACTACCCGTGCTTTTGGGCTACCTCATTCAGGCGTAGTCCCTTAAGAACCCTAAGGCCAAAACTCGTTATATCTTTGACAGGTGATTTGTCAGACTCTGTGGCACCTAGATATGTATCGTCGATTCGATACCTCCGTGTCGTGGCCCTCTACGAAATCCTCTCACGGTTTTTTCCATATCCATTCGGTTCTCTCGTTGTCCTACTATTTGTAAATGTGTGAAATACTACAAATTGAGTCGGTGTAAGGTTGTCCACTACCAATCACCCGAATAATATAGGTGGTGAAATGATAATTTCTATTTGTTGGTCCTTTATAATATTTAATTTCTCTTAGCTTCACTTGGCTTTGAGAATAATAAATTCTCTCTGACAATTAGCCAACCACGCCAAAGGTGGAAGCTTTTTTGGCACCACTAACCTACATACATATGTTAGTAAGTAATTAAATAGAATTTCAAATCATACAAAATTTAAACAAAATCATTTAAGTAAATATTCAAATTAAATTCATGAAGAACATACCTTTGCAAATTCAATCCAATGAACCGCAAGGATCAATTCTATTTTTAACAGTAGCAAGAATTGTTTCATGATCTGATTCACGAACCTTCCACATATTCTTGTTTGATGGCCGACCTCAATATTTGATCAATTTAATATTTGTTACAAGGACTAATTGTGAATAGTGAAGTATCTTCCGATGTACTTCATAATCTTCAAACAACCAAATGTTTGATTTTTTGATAGGATATCGTCGAAGCCAAGTTCTAGTGACTACCACTGACCCAATGGGATACTCAAGGTCTTCACCATCAATGACTGTGGAAGTCATTTTTTTCCCCTCTACACAATGAGACAAGTAGTCTTGTTCCCTCTTCGTTAAATTCTATCGCAATAACTGCAAAAACGTGCCCTATGTATCACAAAGTAAAACTGTTCAATCAATTTAAAAATACATTAAGAGTTGACCATTTAATAATTTATAAATCTAAAACATGGCATGTACATATATGTATGTACCTTGTTGCACTAAATCAGAGACTTGGTCAAAGTTAGGTGATGTTGTCATTTGATCTAAGACCCTGCAAGTTGTAATGCTCATGGAACTTGATGTGTGTCGAGTGGAACTAGAGGTCTACAAGTCCATTCATCCACCCACTGCTATGACTCATATTCATTCCACAGAAAATCAATGCATGATATACAAAAACATGTCATGCACCTAGTATAAATAGTCCAAACATTTGCATCTCGATTATGGAATGAGTGCATATCACTTGATCCTAAAAATCTCATACAATCTTCAAAGTTTTTCAGATGTTGTTCCTCTATCAACCAAAAATATCTACGAACCGTTGATCTCTTTTGAGATTCATGGCCCATATTCTTGACACACCAATCAACAATGTTTTTTACATCTATAAATTTAGCACCATCCTTGAACTTTAACTCTTCTCTTGCAAGTGCTCTTTTCACACATGCTCTTGCACCATCATGCTCTCCTTTTCCATGTCCTACCTTAGTAAAACTCCAGATATGTTGTACATTTGTTTCTTTGTGCATCCTTCTTAGCCAATAAAACATCCATGCATTCTTGAATTGTGATGTGCAGTTGTTTGACTAAATGTAATGTTGATCAAAACTAATGTTCCTCTCATTCAAGTTCGCATAAAACACCTGAAACACCCTTGTACATATTTTCAGTAGAGTGTGTACGATCATCACGATGTATAAATGATACTCTCTTAATATTTTTCGATCTTGTTTAGTGCTTTCAGGAGAGTGCATGAATGTTATATGCATGAAAATAGAAACTTGCACTGAGTTATAATATTGAGACTGAACCTCCATTTGTGGCTGCAATGTGTAATTCTATGCAAAGTCAACTACTAAAACAATAGTACCAAGTGGGAATGTGTCCTTGCTTAACTTGAATTTTTCATCCAACTATCGAGCTCTATGTGTGTGCCTTGCATACTCATAAAAATTTCCTCTCTGAATTTGACCATATATTCTGATACAGGTAATTGTTTTCTAACAAGCTCACACCTCTTAGATTCTTTTCCATCTTTTAATTGATATGCTACCAATTTATATTTGGTGAAATCAACCAATTCTTTTCCTATTGAATATGTACTCTCCTCATGGATACAACTTTTCAGATTTGGCAAACCACCGCATACATTGCACATTCCATCCAAACATGCTTTGTTATAAAAAAATTGTCTTGTTGATTTTTCACAAAATATTGTCGAATAAATTCCCTTGAAGATTTTTGTGGGACATTTAATCCACACTCCTGCAACATGATGTCAGTATGTAAAACATGATGTATTTGACAAAAACATCATAATGCATTGAAAATTCAACATGATGTCTGCAACAAGAAGTGGTACGTGAATGATTGATTTTCACATAAAAATGTTTTCTCATTTCAAAGAATCTTTGGCTAATGTTAATTTGTGGATTTTCATTCTTAAACTTAGAGAACAATTTTGTTTGAGTCATATCTAAGAAATGCTTTGCACACGATTCACGATTATGAGAATCTATTCTTCTTTTACTCTTGTATCTCTTCTATTTGTGACACCCTTGTGTTCTCATTCCAAAATTTTACAATCAATTCTTTTATAATATCGGATGTATTCTTTTCTTTTCGTGGAAGTATGCTAGAGAAATCCCAATAGTTAGTGTTATTGATGACTCAATACGTTTACGTCTCTCTATTGCTTTCATTAGTGTTTTGTTTAGCTTCAAAGCATTGCTTGTTTTTCTAATCAAGTGTTTATTTATCACTTACTATACAATTAACAAGTGCACGCCATGTAGCATTACTATATTTGGTGCGTCTTTTGCCACCTACAGTTTGGTATACTTTATGTATGTTTTCAAAAATTGACGCATTTTGATCAACAACATTAGATGTTCTTAACCCTAGGGTCTTCATTATAGGTCTCATCTTAATTAATTTCATCAATGTAAAAAATAATTGACATCTTTGTGTGTCATTTAAATTCTCAAAGTAATTATCCCAAATTCCACTAGCTTTTCTTCTCGCATTTCTTTCAGACATTTTGTTAGGCATTGGTTTTATAATGTTTTCATCAATTTCAATTAAGTGAATTAGTTTTCTTTGCAAAATGGAAGGAGGTGTTCTTAGAGGTGAAGATTTGTTTATAAGGTTACTTTCTTCATTCAGTGTTTTCATACAAATTTCGAGGTTAACATTTGGATTCTCAGGTAAGGGTTCAACAATTGGATTCATATCAATTTCTTCATCTATACCAACATTATCATTCAATTCAATATCATTATTCATTGCAAAATCATTATTCTCTACATTTTCATTATGTATTTCATCCCCATTTTATAATACAATAGCTACATTTGATATAGTGGATGTACCTTGCTCTGCTCAAAGTTTTTACATTCTCTTCAATTTAATTATTCTCTTCTCTTCCAATTGCTCAAGTGTCTTGTTCTTGACTTTCCTCTTGTCCTTAACTCAACGTTTATCACCCATGATTAGAAAAAAGCAACTAATGGGGTAGGGGACAAAATCAACTACTAAAAAATCGTGCAAGAATGTAGAGAAAATTACAGACAAAATAGAATGTTTGCAGAATTCACGTGAAAGAGATGAAAGGGACGTTGGGGGGCCACAATATATAAAAAAATAAAAATGTGTATGTGTTATAATGCGTACGTGTTTTATATTTTCTCTTTTTCCAAGCCATGCCTCAAGGCTTGGGATCTGGTTTGGATCCCCAAGCCTGAGGCATGGACTTGTACAAACACAACAAACAACATGTTTTTGCAAGAAAATGTAAAAATGTCACTTCCTCTATGATAAATCAAAATAAAAAAATCGATTCATTTAAAAAAATTATACCATGACGTAGAGCAGAGTTTCTTCTTTCTAAAAATATAAATTTTCAAATTTTATGACTAATATAAGGTTTCCATATTATTTATTTTCTAACTATGCCTTTTTATAGCTATTTTTTGAAGTGTAAATATGTCTATCTTTCATGGTGTATTTTTTTTTGGGTGATCAAATTTTGATAAAAAAATATACTAGCCAAAACTAGGCATAATTCTATACATATTAAAAAAAAATTCTAATTTTTGATATTTTTTGAGGTAGTTAGGGGGTGCGGGCGGTCATAGCTCCGTTATTTTTCAAAACATAAAATCTCTGTACTATAAAAATCATAAATAAAAAAATATTCGCTATAAAAATCTTTTAAAAATGGAGTCTAAACTAGATTCTCCTAGCTATCTTTTTACCAAAGGGTTTTTAAAAATACTAAATGGTGCTAAAAAAATGGTGGGGGCATGAAATTCACTCTATTATGTTTTTAACAAAAACAAGAGCATATGTTGGTAATTTAGTTATTTGACCCACTTAAACTTATCTGTTTTCAATTTGTATCTTAGAAACTAGACTCAAAATACTACGATTCATATTTCCACAACATCTTCCAATTTTGAGTGTAACTATTTCAAAAACTCGCATAAAGTTGAAGTTTTTTTTTCCGAAAAATGTGTCCCCTTAAGACCCCCTTTTAGCCCCCAACTTGGTGCACCACCTTGATATTGTCTCCAAAATAAAGAAAGAACTCGCTTTGAAAATCCCCATGCTTTTACACACAAAAAAAAACATTACTACAAAATAGAATTCATTCTAAAGGACCATAAGGGAAAATAAGTGCTTCCAAAATTCAAAGCACATCATAGGGGAATGAAGCCTAAAGATAGAGCAAGAATGTGATGAAGAAATTAAAAAAATGTTACAAGGAAATTTTATTCAAGAATCCAATTCCCCTAGGGCCTGTGTAACCTTCTATGTAAATAAGAGAAGTGAACAAGTGAGGGGAAAAAGAGACTAGTAGTTTATTACAAGCCCTTGAATAAGCTCATTTAGCCAGCCTAATGTACCTATCCCAAACAAGTATGATTTATTTGTTAGATTAAAAGCATCAAGGGTCTTAAAAAAATATGATCTTAAAAGTGGATTTTGACAGATCTTTTAGCATCCTAAATTTGAATTCAAAAATACTTCGTGGTACCAGGAGGCCAATATGAGTGGAACGTCTTGCCATTTGGACTCAAGACAATGCCCTCCATATTTCAGAAGGTGATGGACAAATTTTTGGCTCCCTCTCTAAATTTTTGTTAATCTACATTGATGATATATTGATATATTCAAAATCTCCAAAAGAACATATAGACCATCTAAACAAGTTCTATGAAGTTGTTTATACTAATGGTTTATGTATCTCAAGTACCAAGATGGAAGTCTTTAAGGATTCCATATCCTTCTTAGGACTCACCATTAAAAATGGAGATATCCAGGTCCAAGAACACATTGTGTCAAAATTCAAGGATTTCCAGATGAAATATCTGATTTGACACAACTCCAAAGGTTTCTTGGATGTGTAAATTATATTGCAGGTTTCTATCGAGCATAGTCAGCAGACTGCATTCTTCTCAACAAGAGACTCTAGAAAAGGCCACCTCCATGGAGTCTAGAAATGACTGCAACAATAAAAAGAATCAAGCAACATGTTCAGAAGTTTTCATCAATGTCTCTTCCAGGAAATGGTCTCAAAATCATTGAGACAAATGCCAACAATGATTACTGGGGAGTTATCTTAAAGGAAAGAGAAGATATTGGAAAAGAGAAAATATGTAGATATGCATCTGGTGCATTTCATGGTTTAAAGATGAAATATCATTCAAACACTTATTTAAGTAAACCTCGGACTTATTCTAGTGAATTTGGACTTTAGTATTACAACTTTTGGAAGAAATCTATCACCGTTTTGTACGTATCTTGGGTTCCATTTTTGTTTATACTTGAATTCTATTATTACAATTATTGGATTCCATTAGTAGTAATATTGGATTCCAATATTGTCAATTTTGGACACATAGGAGTTCCAATTTCGCTATTACTAGATTCTAATTTCACTATTATTGGATTCCAATATCATTATTATTGGATTCCAATTTCATTATTAGTAGATTCCAATGTCATTATTATTGGATTCCAATTTCGCTATTATTGGATTCCAATTTCGTTGTTTTTGAATTTTCATGAATTTGGAAAAATCATGTTGGGAGTATGTAAGGTTAGTGGTCACTACTATTATAAGGCATGAGCCCGTTGGATTAAAAATAAAATAAAAACTAACAATAAATTCTGCAAAATAAAGTTCAAGCGCAATCCTTGCACTTTCCTCATAGTAATAATAAATTTCCTCGCACTTTCAAAGTGTGAGCCTTACACTTTGAAAAAGTAGGAGACTCACACTTCAAAAGTGTGAGGCTCGCACTTTGAAAGTGTGAGGCTCGCACTTTGAAAGTGCGAGTCTCCCACTTTCAAAGTGCGAGGACTCCCACTTTTAATGTTGGAGTCATTATGTGCATCCTTGATATTGGCATTGGCCTCAAATGCTAATGGTGTTATTTTTATTTCTGGTCAAACTTACAATAAAATTATGTCCTCACCCCAAAATATACCTTATTTGTTATGATTCTCTCAAAATATGAATCATGAACACTAGATAAAATGAGGTGCCATATTTTCGGTGTTGTGTAAATAAGTATAATGTAAAGGATATCAACTTCAAGTGTAATGTCCGACATTCAAAAATTAAAATTCCTTGAAGATTCTTTAAGATTCCACTTATAATCTTGGATTTTATGAATTAATCCACCTACCCTGTTAACAATTGGCATATCACTATTACTAAATAATGTATAGACATTTTTTGTTTGATATTATAATAGTGAAATTATTGAAGCAAAATATGGAACTTGTGCTAGTTGGTCATTTTGTTTTTGGGGATAAATTTGAAAATTGTTGAAGATAGGTAGTAGAAGTAATTTTATTTTGGTATAAGTAATGCTATGTTTTCTTATCTCAATCATAACATTATACGATAAGTTTACTATTGCTTATTATTATAAATTATATCTCATATTTATCATTAAAATTTGACAACATCATTGGGAGCTATGTATATCACAAATTCAATTACTATGAAAGAAAGTATAATTTATGCTTGTAAATTTTTCCATTCTCCATATAAACAATGAGTCACTTACTTCCACTAGGAAGAAAATGAAGTAATCCTTAACATAATGCAAGCATAACGCTTGTGAGAAACATAGTCAAACGTCTTGAGGGTTACATTGAATCAATATTGTATGGTTTACATTAATCAAAAGACACATTGTGCCATAATTGTATTCTTTGTGAGTCAAGAAATGCCACCACCTTTTTCCTAGTGTTGGACACTATGAATGAGCTACATTTGCTTCACACCCATCATTGTGGAATAACGCTTTGCTCCAATCTGTTTTCTCAAGTCCCCCTCTTGTAGCCCAATCTCGTAGCCTTGTATAAGTTGAGTATATCTTCATGGGTTGATTGAATGGATATCTAACTACCATGCCCTTTTTGTTCTTGAATACTTTGATTGGAATATCATCTTCAAAGAATCTGAAATCTAAATCAATGAACTGTACTTACACAATCCAAATCAATGATGCATGTTCTAGAGAACAAGAGTAAAAATGGAAATCTTTTGTAGGGTCAAACAAGAGGTATATATGTTTCTCCCTGTCTCCTTTCCCTCCATTGAACACATTGGTTTGGAGAATGAATGGATGCCCATGCCTAAGAACTCAAAGTCTATCTCATCATGTTTTGAGTTCTGTGATGATAGTTGTAGTTCACAATAACACAACTGATGTGCCATACATAAACAGAGAGGAAAGTATTGAGAAAAGTAGGAGAGCATGACTATGGGATAAATGATGCAGTCACTAGGTACCATATTTATTTTCATATTGAAGTGCCCAAACAATTATGTCTCCTTGGATTGGAATACGACTGCAACACCATCAACTATTGGCATTAACCACCACGGAAAACAACAATCTTCATGTAAAAATCTCACTAAATAATTTCCTGTATACAAGATTGCTTACAAAACTAAATAACTTATTTGCAGAGTTGAAAGTATGATAGATCTTAAACTACTACACACCCAATTTTGACAACAAACATTGAAGGAAAAACCAAACGTCAAGCTCAAACCTTAGAGAAAAACAACAAAATAGGCATACACGATATGACTTTTACAAAAAGCTACTTTTTTATAACAACCATCGATTATACTACAAATAGTTGATTCTTTCATTAGCTAAGATTAAGTACAAAAATAAAGATCTATTCAAGCAATAATGAATTTATATGGAAAACCAACTACAATCTCAATAAAAATCTCATTAGTGAAGAAGTAAGCGAGAACATTCGGGATAGTTTCCAGTGATATTTGAGATTATTACCTCGACATCTTCAAAGGTATATCAGTTGAAAAGTTTCACTTTGGGTTGTGGTAAGGTGGCCACCATGGTTGTTGATGCTATGTCTCATCCTCTTCTCCAAAAACCAAAAATTGTAAAAAAATCCTTAAATAAGAAACATTTATAAAAGAGAAAGTAGAATATAAATGTTGTATTAAAACCATAGCCCTCATCCTAATTGACTTTTTTTAGTTTTTTTATTCTCTATGTTTCTCTTGAGAGCATGTAAGCAATACTTGGGGTGACTTAACCCAAGAGGGGCATTGATGAGTCTGTAGAATTTGATATGTAGACAAAATACTTTGGCCTACATCAATGACTCGGGATACAAACTATTTAAATGATGCAAATTGACAAAAATGGAGTCTGAGTGGTCATTGGGAGGTGTGGGGCAGGTTTGAGTCACTCAACATTTAATGAAACGTAGACAACTAGTCACCTCACCATTACAACCACACTCAATCCCCACCTAAGCTTGCCTCGTTAGGTCAAGATTTTCATATTCTAACACGATATTCAAATCCTAACAATATCTAAGCTCAAATTTTATTTTATTATGTTGATGCAACATAACAAACATTTGAGATTAGTGGTTGATAGGCTAGTTAATCCATTCCATACAAGACATTGATGAAAATAAGTTTTATGCAACCTTTTTATATGTCTGATAGTGTAATTAATAGCCATCCCTCGCGTAAAACATGGGCACATTGTCGTCAAGTGAATTTTGAATATTTTACCCTCACTTTAGGGTAACGTCGAAAATACCTAAAGTGAGCAACTATGTGGAGTCTAAAGAATTGTTATCCCTTACGCTTCTAAAAATTCAACTAAATCAGAAGGTTAATATTTTACTCTCCTCTCCTCTGTTTGCATAGTCGACATACTTACTTAGCCAATTGCTATCTCCTCCAATTTAATTTAGTAGTGGGTGAGAAAACAAGGTGTGGAAATTGGAATGGTCCCAAGATGCCATATTGATTGGAAAGGGAAGTCTACAGAAGTTGATAGCATCTCGTTCCCATTTCCCATTCTCATATTTGTCTATGTGGATCAAACACCCGACCAACATCAAACAATGCAGGAAGTGGATGAAAAGATGAATCGTGACCAAAGAAAGCATGGATTTTCCATCCGAAGTAACGCATGATGGGGTCTACACAAAAAATGAGGTACATTTCATAATCAAGTGCCCCATCCCCTCACTCCCCCACATATTCTTGTTACTTTAAATCTCATTGTTTGTGAGAAAAGACGTTGAAAATTACAGGATGAGACGAATTTAAGGAATTGGGAACAAATATAGCTAGGTGTTCAACCCATCCTCCTTTTTGTCCTATCACAAGGCCAAAGTGATAACCATGGCCACAAACAACATTAGCATGCTAAGTTTGGTGGTGCCATGGCACATTGCACCCCCATGCTTGAGACAAATTTAGGGAATTGGGAACAAATATAGCTAGGTGGGTAAGTGCAAGTAAGTTGGGGACAAAAATGGGTCATAAGTGGACATCATATTGCAAATAACAACATAATATCAACTTGTAGAGATTATTAGCAATGCATACACTCAAAATTAGAAAAATTATATCAATATGAATCGTAGCATCCAGAATCTAGTTTCTAAACTACTATTTTTTAAAAAATTAGACAAGTTTAGCTATATTAAACACTCAAAATTCAATGACTTGGTATTTTTTTAAAATGCCTATAAGATTGTAGTCCATTTGCCCACGATTTGGATGACCAAAAATTGATATATATATATTTTTCCTTTGGTGAGAAGTTAGATGCCACTATCTATCTTGGGATAGATTTTATTTTGTATTTTTTTGAGCAATATTTTATTTTTTATGATTTTTTCCGTGAAAGTGGTCTGAAAACATAAAGAAAACAGAGCACTTTCCGTTTTCCCACCATAACTTCATCAAAAAATATTGAAATCAAATAAAATTTTTTTTGAACATGTATATAATTTCACCACAGTTGGGATGGTATAAGTTTTATCACATTTTGACAAGTGAAACAAAATTTTCAGTCTTAAACGTAGACATAAATATTCACGGGAAAAAGTGTCTTAAAGACCTACTATTAGTAAAAAATTATAAAATGATATTTATCCTATTCTATTCACTTTAAAATCAATATTTCTACAAAGCTAACAGTCTCCCCTACACGATGGTACCATTTTTATGACATATTTTTGACTTTTCGGCATGGTTCAAGTCCGTGGAAGACTAAATTTGATGTTTTGTTGTTTTTGATGTAAAATTCAGGATTTGATGTCCACTTAATTGTCCCCCAACTTGTCTGCACTTACCCAATGTTTAACCCAACCTCCTTCTCGGTCATCCTATTACAAGGCCAAAGTGATAGCCATGACCATGAACAACATTGGCATTCTGAGTTTGGTGGTGTCATCCCACAACGTACCCCCATGCCCGAGACTCGATTTAGGAATTGGGAACAAATATAGCTAGGTGTTTGAAGAAACCTCCTCTGGTCCTCCTATCACAACTCCAAAGTTATAACCATGGCCACGAAAAACATTTACGTGATGAGATTGGTGGCATCATCCCACAATGCACCCGCTAGCCACGCAGTACCCCCACGCCCGAGACGAATTTAGGGAATTGGGAATAAATATAGCTAGGTGTTTGACCCACCTCCTTTTGATCCTCCCCCGTCACAAGGCCAAAGTGATATCCATGGCCACTGACAACATTGGTGTCTTGAGTTTGGTGGTTCCATTCCATAGCCACCCCCACATCACACCCCCCCACGCTTGAGATAGATTTAGGGAATTGGAAAAAAATATAGCTATGTGTTCTACCCAACCTCCTTCTGGTCCTCATGTCACAAGGCCAAAGTTATAGCCATGTCCATGAATAACATTCACGTGTTGAATTTAATGGTGCCACGTCATAGAGTACCCCCATCCATAATGCACCCCATACTTGAGATATATTTAGGGAATTGGGAAAAATATAACTATGTGTTCGACCCAACCTCTTTTGGTCCTCCTGTCACAAGGCCAAAGTGATAGCCATGAACACTAACAACATTGACGTGATGAGATTGGTGGTGCCATCCCATAACACACCCCCACCCACAACGCACCCCCACGCCTAAGAAGAAGTTAGGGAATTGGGAACAAATATAGCTAAGTGTTCGACCCAACCTCCTTCTGGTCCTCTTATCACAAGTCCAAAGTGATATCCATGGCCATGAACAACAATCACATGTTGAGTTTTGTGGTGCCATGCCACAACGCACCCCCCACGCCCGAGATAAATTTAGAGAATTGGGGACAAATATAGCTCGGTGTTCGACCCAGCCTCCTTCTAGTCCTCTTGTCACAAGGCTAAAGTGATAGTCATGGCCACAAACAACATTGTTGTGATGAGTTTGGTGGTGCTACTATGCTTAATTCCATGCCACATCGCACCCCCCATGTCTGAGTTTACAGAAGATGAAATCAAATGTGTGTCTCGACACTATAACATAATTAAAAGACCCAATTGATTCCCTTTTCACAAGGTGGTTTGGGAATATTAACACGCTTCATTTGCAACTTTACTAGAATTCAATGTTGTCACAACGACGATGACAAAGTGTTGAGCATCAATCTCCCTGGAATGAAAATGGAAGGAGGATTACCCTAGTGGCTTAAAGTATCAGTAGGAGCATCAATTATGTGGATCTTATTGGTAACACTATTTCAGGCCAAATTCCAAAATATTCCATCCAATTAGGTGAGTTTGATGGCAAATAAGTGACAATGATGACCGGAGTGGAACTTGGAAGATGAGATGTTTGACGTCTCTGTCAACAATTTTGGTTGGTACTTACAAAATGAAATAATAACAAAAACATGGAATAATAAAAACCAAGATTAAGGATGGTGAGGGTGAAGATCTCGTTTAAGCGCATCTAAGAAATACTTGGGGTGAATTAAACCAAGTGGGGTGTTGTTTGTCCGTAGAATTTGAGTCTCGCAAAAAAGACTCTCACCTACATCAATGGATGGGACATGGAATATTTAAATGATGCAAATTCACTATGATGGAGTCCAAGTGGTCATTAAGAGGGGTGGGGAAGGTTTTATTCGCTCAACATTTAATGAAACATAGACAACTAGTCCCCTTGCCATTACGACCACACTCAATCCCCACCTAAGCTTGCCTCATTAGGCCAAGCTTTTCATATTCCAAAACGATATTCTAAGCCTAACGACAACTAGGCTATTTATTACCTTGCTACCATTATAATTTTTATCAATCATTGATCCTTACATGGGAGCATAGAATATTCTCAAACGCATTGAACACAACCCCACATAAACATATACAACAATGTCTAGAACACCAATTCAATGTTGTGGATCTTGAGTTGGGAAAATGATATGAACACGAACATCTAATGTTTGTTGGTTCAGAAAAATCAGAGATGATCCGTGATCAAGGGTGCATTGATAAGAGTGTTTTTGATTCTCAGTAAAAATTGAACTACAAACATAAAATTTATCCTACATCAATGGCTTGGATAGGGACTATTTAAATGAGGAAAAATATGCATGTTATTTGAATGTTATGCATACAAGTGTCACTAAAACAATATGCGTGCGAGTCACTAAAAAAATATGTTACTATTAAACAAAATTTAGAGATTTTGAAAAGAATTGGAAATTTATAGAAAACACATTGGTTTGGAAATAAAACTAACAAACACTTTGGGTGGTGTGGGGAAGGTCTGATTCTCTCAACATTTAATGAAATGAAGACAACTAGTCACCTCACCATTACAACCACACTCATTCCCCACGCTTTTCATACGCAACTCCATGTTACCATTAAAATTTATTTTCATTGCTTGGGAGCATGGAATCATCCACAATATTGTTGGGTGAGTTTTTGGTTGAATACTTGCCATCAACATATGTTAAAATTCCACAATATATTATTTCTTTGTGGCTTGACATATCCATAATTTCTCATCGATTTAAGAGTATGAAATAGTCGTTACAAACATATTTCTCATCAGATTTATAAATCATAGTAATATAGCGATCACTAAGCTATATTATTATGATTTTCTATTCAATCGATATTTTCAAAATAAGAAACATCATACCTTAACGCGTAACTAAGCCATTCCTTCTAATAAGTAATAGAGCTTAGTGTCTCTAAGCAATTACTTCTAATCTATAACCAAGTGTTTTATCTTTAGCATATGAATGAAGGATATGATCATGATCCGAAGGCTTTCCCATTCCTACATCATGAAGCAAAGGCTTGACCAATCTTGATTTTTCATGATGGCCATGTTCATGAGCACCACCTATTTGGAAATCTATATGCTTGTGGCCATGTTGATGAGCATGCTTAGATTTATGACTATGGTTATGTTCTTAGCATGTTTTGATTTATGACTGTGGTTATGTTATGTTCTTAGTGTTGACTATGAAATTATTTTCATGCAATGGGAAAGGCAAAAGTGAATTGGCGGTACTTCAACATACGCATCATTGATATAAGTAGATCGGTGGTACTTCAACATACACTATTGTGTTTTATCTTTTCTTCATCTCATTTACGTATGGCATTATTTCATTTGTGTTTGTGTTAAATGTTATTCATGCGGTTTTAAGAGTGGAATATTAATCATATTTTCCATGAGGGTATTAATTAATATTAATCATATTTTCCATGGTAGATAAAAATGGCAAGTCTGAAAATTGGATTGGATTGTATCATTAATGTCACTCATTATTCCATTTAGTGAGGAAGGTCTATTCTCATGTATGCTCGAGCATAGGGGGCTTTTAATGGGTTAGATGGGCTTTCTATTTTCATATTTTTCCTTATGTGTTTTCGGGAAATGGAGTCTCCCATGCTTCTATTGCTTCTTTTTTTTTCTAGTTTAGATCATGAGATGGCCTTTTACTCTAGTATTTTGAAACATAGAATAAGTTTAATCTTTTCATTGATTCCAAACAATCCATGACATGACATTGAAAATATTTTGGGAGAGAAATATATGCAGCTATCTGGTCATTCTTAAGTAAATTCAGAAATAGCTACTAAGTTTGTTGAGCACATTCTAATCATTAATCCTATAAATGTAAGGCAATGACTATGGGTCAAAATGGATTCACCCAAAACACATAGTGGGTATGGAGACAACTATGTAGAAATCATGTCTTGCTTTGTGGCCCTTGTTCTCAGCTGACTTAGCTCATCAAGTGAACTAGGTGGATAGGTCTTTCCTTTGTGGAATTAGGAAGGAGAGTGGAAATTATCAAGTCCTTCATGAATTGGTGATTAATTTCTATAAGAAAAAGGAACCCGATGTCCTTCAACTACCTTTTCTTGATTTAGTGTCCCTATCTACTCCGCTCTCCTCCTTTATGTGTTGGTGAGAGGTTTTGCATGGCTCAACATTAGAGGCGTATTATCATCTCTTTTCCATGGTTGGGCCAAGCTCCCTAGTAAAGGCTCTTGAGATGTTTGAGGTTGGTTTGTGGTGGTGGAGCTGATCGAAGTCATAGACATCTCCTCCGATTCTAAAGATTGAGTGGGGGGGTATCTATTGTTTCTATTTCATATCTACATAAATGTAAATAACATAATGATGTAATTGATCATATACCATTAAGTGCATAAATAACTTTTTTATAAGCTATATAACGTTACTTATTAAAAAATCATCAACGTTATTATTATATCAACTCATATAAAGGTCTTAATCACTCTTGAGCCATTACATATGTGTGTTTGATTGGTTTTCAATCTTTCTTTAAAGTTATCTTTAATTTTAATCTTTCTTTCCAATTAAGTCATCTTTACATAATTTGATTTACTACAAAATATAAATTTGTATTTGATTTTATGAGGTCAAGTTACTTCACTATCTTACACTCAAAACAAAACTCTAACACTCTTCACAAACATGATGAGTTGACACCCAAGTTGTGATTCTTTCTTCAAAGTTAAAATTAAGAAACATGCAATGAGATTAATATGGATTATGTGCATTTGATTTGTTATTCGATCACTATTTTCAAAATAAGAAACTCTTGAGCCTCCTATCATTCATTAACCCATTCCTTTTAATAAGTAATGGAACTTAGTGGTCACTAAGCATTTTCTTTAATATGAACCGATGTGTATTACGAAGAAAATATGCATAGGTCTGACCCTAGTGGTCACTAAGCTAAAGAAAGAGTTTTTACAACCAAAAATCCTAATTGAAATTTAATTCCGATCGATAGGATACAATGCTATTATACCAAATCCTACTTGCCTCAACAAAATTTAATATGACATGTCTCTACATCATGATGTTGTACGAGTACCTTGCAAAATTTGTTAATAATCATCTTTTTTTAGATTAGGAAAAACCTCCATAGTCCTTCGAGAGTACAAAATGTTCGTTATACACATATTTCTCACCGAAATATATAAAGGAAAATAGATTGCGATCACTAAGATATACTACTATGATTTTTATTTGATCACTAATTTCAAAATAAGAAATTGTTGAGCCTAGTGGCCCCTAAGTCATTCCTTTCAATAAATAATGGAGTTTAACAATCACTAAGCATTTTCTTTGATACATCTGATGTGTATTACAAATAAAATATGCACAGGTGTGAGCCTAGCGGTCGCTAAGATGAGAAAATCATTTTTACAATGACAAAAACATAACTAAATTTTAAATCTACGATAGGATACAATGCTATTATACTAAATCCTTCTTTCCTCAACAACATTTAAGATGACATGTCTCTACACCATGATGTTGTATGAGCACCTTGCAAAATTTTTGTTAATAATCATTCTTTTTCCCAACTAGGAAAATCCCTCCATAGCCTTTGAGAGTAAGAAATGTCCATTACACACATATTTCTCATCAAAATATATAAAGGAAAATGCCTAGCGATCGCTAATATCTATTACTATGATTTGTTATTCGATCACTATTTTCAAAATAAGAAATTGTCGAGCCTAGTTTATTAAAACCATTCCTTTCAATAAGTAATGGAGCTTAGTGATCGTTAAGCATTTTATTTGATACGAATCGATGTTTGATCTAATGCAAGTAATGGAGCTTAGCAGTCCTAAGAACTTTTCTTAATACGAACTAATATGAATTATATTTTATACACAATATATCTTATGAGAAATATATAAGGTGTGATCCCTCTTGAGGGTATGTAGTGCAACACTTGACTCTGCTTGTGGATAATTGAACCAATATGATACAATTATAAAGTATGAAAAATACTAGCAATCCAAAGTTAATAATCATCATAGTTTTTACATTGTTGGAAAGGAATCCTAAAATATATAGAGGCTAACGAAATGTTTGTTATACACTAGGCTTCTCATCGACAAATAAATAGACAACATAAAAATGCATAGTTGTTCATTAACACCTATTAAAAGGAATAATTTAGCATCCTAGACGTAAAAAAGTAATGGAGCTTAATAGTCGCTAAGCATTTTCCTTGATACGAACTGATATGAATTATGTGTTATACACAATATATCTTTTGAGAATTATATAAGGCATGATCCCTCTCGAGGGTATGTAGTGTAGCACTTTTCTCCTAAGCTAGATAAGTATAGCCAATATGATATAATTATAAATAATGAAAATAATATCGATCCAAAGTTGTACACATAGTTTTTTACATTGCTTTGGAAATGAATTCCAAAAAATATAGAGGCTAATGGCTGCTAGGATTCTTTTTGAAAAATAAATGGACAACATAAAACATGCACATTTGCGATTTTTATCGTTCATTAACAACTATTGAAAGGAATAACTTAGTACCGCTTTAAGACCTTACACAAGTAATGGAGCTTAGCGATCGCTAATAAATTTCCTTGATATGAAATGATATGAATTATGTGTTATACACAATATATCTTATAATAATTACATAAGGAATTATCCCTCTCAAGGGTATGTAGTGCAGCACTTGGCTCTGCAAGGGATAGTATAACCAATATGATACAATTATAAATAATGGAAAATATTATCAATCCAAAGTTACATCTAGATTGGATAGTTTTTTACATTGTTGGGAATCCTATAAAATATAGAGTAGCAGCCATCAAAGCTTCTCATCGATAAATAAATGGACAAAATAAAATATGCATAGTTGTTCATTAACACCCATTGAAAGGAATGTCTTAGTGGCCACTATGACCTAATGCACGTTATGGAGCTTAGCAATCGCTAAGGATTTTTGTTGTTATGAACTGATATGAATTATGTGTTATACATAATATATCTTATGAGAATTACATAAGAAATGCCCCCTCTTGAGGGCATGTAGTGCAACGCTACCTCCGCCAGGGATATATAGCCAATATGATACATTTATAAATAATGAAAAAAATGGACTAGCGATCTAAAGATGTACAAATAGTTTTTTACATTGTTGGAAAATAATCCTAGAAAATATAGAGGTTAACATGCTAGGCTTCTCGGAGTTTTATAACGACAAATAAATGGACAACATAAAACATGCATAGTTTTTCATCAACACCTATTAAAAAGAATAACTTAATGGCCGCTAAGACCTAAGGCTTTATTATTTTAAATCCGGTGGTGGAATAACAAATCATAGAAATGAAGCTTAGCGGTCAATAAGTTCATTATAAGTTGATGTGAAATATGTGTGAAGCGGAAAAATTTGTTTAGGTTTACTACTGTAAAATGTAAATAATACCAAAATATTAGAATTTCATGCCACATGTCATCATTTTAGTGGGTGTTATTTGCATAATAATAATGCGGATTTATATAGGTTTAAAATATTTTTATAGGTGTTTCTTTAAATATAAATTTCTTAATAAATGTGTCAATTATATTGTTGCCTAACTATCTAGTTCAAACTTGTCATGTGGCACATTTTATTTGGAGAATTATTTTAAATTAGCGTGCACTATATCTAACAATCTCGATATCGATTTCGATAAAAATTAAAAATAAATGTGTGCACTATGTTTAGAATTTATTACTTTTGTTTTCTTATAATATATTTTTATTATGATTATATTAATATTTTTCGATGTCCCACTCATTTCAAAAGAAATATTTGTCATTGCCTCTTACTATTTCAAATAAAAATTTATAAAATCATTTCCTCCTATCCCACACCTTTTCTTAATGAGGGTAAAATTTAAAATTCAAATTGCAAATTCACTTGCATTTGCAAATATATTTCAATATCCCACACTTTTTCTTAATGAGGGGGAAATTCAAATTTTCATATCTTGTACTTTTTCTATTTTCAAAATTTCTTTCATGGAATGTATTAAAAATTATTAAATACCCCAGAGAAATATTGATTAGGGTTTCTTTTTTTTTTCCTGGCATCGCAAAAAAGTAACTCTTGAAATCAGAAAACAATACGCATAGACAATAGATTGCAGTCCAAGTACATGAATCCCAACAATTTTTGCAAGGGAACAATGAGGCAATGATTATAATCTCATTTCTTGACATAGTAGACACACAAAGGAGGCAAGCCAACTTGAGAAAATAAAAAGAGATTGCAAATAGATTGTGAGGTTAGAGCACGAATCCCAACAGGTTTGCAAGGGAACATTGAGGAAGTGATTATAATCTTGATTATAGAGCAGGTACACAAAGGATGTACTCAAAGGAGGAAAAAAAAGAGGTTGCATGATAGAATCACACTGTAGATAGTTTGTTTGAGATAGGCAATAGAGGTTTCACAGACATCATTAAGCGAAAAAATAATTTCGAAATACTACTAAAACATGTATTATAAAAAATCATATATTATATTATATGTGTACCTTTTTATTGATGACACTTTCAAATACTATATCTTTGCCTAGTTCTTGTTTTTCTGGCAGGTTAGCCCCGCCTCGGCCTTCATTGCCTTTGTAGTTCCTTTTCATTGCCTTGTTATTTTTGATAAGAAAACACAATTTTGTTCTATTATATCTAATAAACAAAAATGTAATCCCCTTTCAGCTCTTGTATTTTTCCTTGTTAAACGTGTTCCCTTTTCAACCCTTCTTTGTCTCTCTCTAGATATTTTTTGTGGATTTTCTATTCTCGTTCCTGCGATTGTTTTTTCCTAATAATGATAGCATGTCTCCCCAATTACAAATTAAGCATCACATACTCACATTTAAAAAAAATCTTAATGGTTTGAGAGACCCAAAGTATTGTTTAGGTATTCATTTTGACTTCCTTTAATGCTTTTTATTAAGATGATACAAATAAATGTGGCTAATTATTTCAATGTACATTGTTTATATGGTTTCTGCATTGACATTTAGGAATTTTTTTAGGTTAACAAATTGCTTTAAAACTATAGAACCATGTTAAGTATTCAATTGTATGATATATATTTTTAATTATATATGTTTTCCCATGTAGAAATAGTCAAATGTAATGTCTTTAGCAAGTTTATTTTTGTAAAATGGAAGGTAAACATATTATATATACGTGTAAATATTATTAAATATAAATTTTAATCATTATATTTTAAATATATATTTCCTTTTACAACCCTTAAATATGCCAAAAATTTTTATAGCTTTGTGACCGCTATAATATAATTATTTATTTTGACATGATATTCCGAGCTTTACTTTTTACTAAGCTTGATGTGTATTACAATGCTTTGATCCAACATAATGAACAATTGAGATTAGCGAGACATTAGGCAAATTATTACATTCCACACAATCCAATGATGGAAATTAATCTAGAAAGTATTTATCCTTCCCATTTGTATTCTTTAGCTTATTGAGGCATTTCCTAGTGACAACTAAGCTATAAATATCTTACATTGATTTGTTATCGACATATGATCATGTATACTACAAAATGTCTATTATTCACATATTGTTTTTCAGCTAGCATAAAAGACACTACTCATCTAACACCAAGCTCCATTAATACGATTAGATATTTCGACATGATATTCTAAGCCTAGCATTCACTAAGCTCAAGCTCATGTGTATTACAATGCTTTGATGCAACATAACGAACCTGTTAAGATTAGTGACCGCTAGGCAAATCATTACATACTACACAATCCAATGATGGAAATTAATATACAAAGTATTTATCCTTCCCATATGTATTTTATAGCTTGTTGAGGCATTGCATAACGACCACTAAGCTTTAAATATCTTACATTGATTTGTTATCGGCATATGATCATGTATACTATGAAATGTCTATTATTCACATATTATTTTTTTGCTTGCATAAAAGACACTACTTAGCTAATGCTAAGCTCCATTAATACAATTAGATATTCAACATGATATTCTAAGCCTATGTGGTTGCTAATCTCAATGTGTTTTACAATTATTTGATGCAACATAACAAACCTATTAAGAATAATGAATGCTAGGAAGATTATTACATTCCACACAAGCCAATGATGGAAATTAATCTACAAAGTATTTATCCTTCCCATTTGTATTCTATAGCTTATTGAGGCATTTCTAATGAATGATAAGCTATAAATATCTTACATTGATTTGTTATCGGCATATAATCCTATATACTACTGAAATGTCTATTATTCACATATTGTTTTTCTGCTTGCATAAAAGACACTACTTAGCTAACACTAAACTCCATTAATATGATTAGATATTCGACATGATATTCCAAGCCTAGTAGCCACTAAGATCGATGTGTATTACAATGCTTTGATCATAATGAAATGAATATTGAGATTAGCACCACTAGGAAAATTATTACATTCCACACAAGTGAATGATGGAAATTAATCTAAAAATATTTATCCTTCCCATTTGTATTCTATAGCTTGTTGAGGCATTTTCTAGAGACCCTAAGCTCTAAATATCTTACATTGATTTGTTATCGACATATAATCTTGTATACTACGAAATGTCTATTATTCACATATTATTTTTTTCTTGCATAAAAGACACTACTTAGCTAACACTAAGCTCCATTGATACGATTAGATATTCCAATCCTAACGAATATTCTATTCTATTCAAGTGTATTACAATTATTTGATTCAACATAATGAACAGTTGAGATTAGCGACCAAAGCTAGGAAATTATTACATTCCACACAAGTCAATGATGAAAATTAATGAAAACAATATTTATTTTTCCCATTTGTATTTTATAGCTTGTTGAGGCATTGCCTAACTGCCACTAAGCTTTAAATATCTTACAATGATTTGTTATCAATATATGATCTTGTATACTATGAAATGTCTATTATTCACATATTATTTTTTGGCTTGCATAAAAGGCACTACTTATCTAATGTTGAACTTCATTAATACGATTAGATATTTTGACATGATATTCCAATTCTAGCAAACACTAAGCTCGATGTGTATTACAATGCTTTGACACAAACATAATGAATTATTAAAATTAGCATCTCATAGGAAAAATTATTACATTCCACACAAACCAATGATGAAAATTAATTTGTAAATTATTTATCCTTCCATTCATATTCTATAGCTTTTTGAGGCATTGCTAGAGATCATTAAGCTATAAATATATTACATTGATTTGTTATTGGCATATGATCCTTTATACTACAAAGTGTCTATTATTCACATGATATTTTTGGTTTGTATAAAAGACACTACTTAACTACACTAAGCTCCATTACTATGATTAGATATTCCAAATGATATTCCAAGCCTAATGGACGCTAAGCTCTAATGTGTATTATAATGCTTTAATCAAATAAAGAAAACAATTGATATTAGCGGCCGTTAGACAAATTATTACATTCTACACAATCCAATTATGGAAATATGTTTTATGAAAAGTATTTGTATGTCAGATAACATAATTAATATCCACATGTCCAATATGATCATAAGTCATTTAATACGTTAATGAAAGTCAATAAATTTACTACTTGAACATTTTCTAGAACACTTTGGAATAAGTTCCATTACTAATGATTTGTTAATCTACACAAATAATCAAATTAAGATACAAATCCTTTTTGTTGATCTATTCAAAAAATATATTTATCCTTCCCATATATTTATGAATTATTAATTTGTTTAATTCTTTTTATAGGTAATATGTCTTCCATTGGTCGCACTCCATTCATACAAATTCCATTCATTGAAGGTGTAGAGGGTTGGAAGAAGAGAGATGAGGAATGGTTTATAGAAATGCATTCACTAGAAAACTATCACATCGATATGTGGTTATTTTTTGTTGATGATGATGTCAACCATGAAGTCGGTATGGTTCTATCTTCAGAAGTTATTGATCGTGAACACTTGTATATTCAGGTTGAATGCATTGACGTTGAAATTAATAAGTGTCTTATTATTCTTGAAATGGAGTTGGAAGTTTCCTTGTTCAGGAAATAGGAAATGCAGGATTCTATAGAAAATCATATGAGTTCTTGTTCTAAATATGGTTAGAATTTGGGGATGTTTATAGACTCTAAAAAACCATATGTGAAAATGCTAATGAAATTCATAATGACATGAATTCGGTATTAAAAAAATATAGATATGATAATACCTCTTTTGTTGTCATTATTTGAATAGAAAAGGTTTGCTTTCTCCACCAAAACATGCCAAGCTATTTACAATGCTAAGGTGATCTTATTTGTCTAAATTGGAGATAGACCCCTCTAATTCAAAGTTCATGGGATTAAAAAGAATAATAAATCGGTTGCATTGTTGAAAAAAGTGACCAATATATTTGAGAAAGCAAAATCTTCAACCATTGAACAATTTAATTTGTTTTTGTTCAATGGTGATGTATTTCCAATTGAAGTTTCTAAGTGCCATGTAACACCTCCATAATATCAATATTCATCTTAGATGAGGAGAATGTTGACCTTTTTCCATTCCATGTTGATTAATGTTATTCCTACATAGAGGGATATAATTCTTCTTCCCTTTTTACATTCTACAAAGGAGATTGTGCAACTCAAGGATCTAGATGACCTTGAAAAGGGATGATGTGCATTTATACATTCTTGACACCAACATATAATTTGTGCCCAAAAAAATTTTTATCCCAAAATCACTTACAAGTTCATTACATACTAGGTTGTAGTTTAGAAAGGCTCACATTTTATCTTCAAAATCATCTAGCGAAGACATTGTTAATATTTGCAAGAAACAAAATGAAGTAAAAAAAACTTGGATTGAAACCAAGTTTATTGATTTACTCTACAAGGATCAATCGATTTGGCAATCACTAGGATGTCCTCAGAGGCCTAGAGTGGGAAACATAAAGACAGAGGAGTGGAAGGTAATGAATTTTAGTTTTAATGCATTAGTATTTAAAATATAATTTTTGTAATATGCACAAAGTAAATATACTATTTTTGCTTTGAATGCAGAGATTTGAGAAGCAATGTCTTGTTATTTTCCATCATGCAAAATCAAAGAGTCTTTATGACAAATGGAATTTTCTATTATTTCCTAAGGATATATGGAAAAAATGGACAAAAACCTTTGAGTTGTTTAGATCAGTGGGATTTCTTGTTCTCCTTTTAAGGATAACCAACCTAACTTTCAGCCAAATCACTACTAGAAGGTTCACGACCAATTCCTTCAGGGCTGCAAGAGGAATGACGATGAGGAACTATCAGTACTAGCTAAAAAAGTGCAATCAAGGAATGTATGGCTAATTGATCTATTGAGGTAGGATGTCATAGAAAAATTTTTTGAATCTTACTACCGGAGAGTAAAAGATGACAAAAAAATGAGAGGAAAGGTTCTAAAATATTTGAAAAATAAATATCCAGATAATATTGTATTGGCAAAATGCAATGAAGCCAATGTTATTCAAAAATTTAGATTGCATGAATCTCACTACCACCAGTTGTGTACTCTTGGGAGAAGAGAGAAAAGAAAAAGAAAATTTGATTCCCAAGGAAGTGAAAAATCAACAAGAAGAAAAATTGATGTTGAAGTGGCAGAGGTTCTTCCAAATTGGAAGCTCAAAGAATTTTAGACAACTATGTGATTTCAATGGAAGAAGAAATGCCAGCAAGGATGGAAGACACAAAAGATTTTACTTGTCAATGTGCATATCCCTTTCATCTTCTATCAACAATATCATCTATTCCATTGACTAATCCATTCAATGTAGAATGTCTGATCACATATTTCTATAATTTGTCTAGTGATATAACTTCCGATGCAATAATGGACCTGCTTACAATTGTTGGATCTAGTTTGCTAAATTGTATTATTATTATGCTCTTACCTATTTCTTATTCAAAAATGTTAAGAGAAACACTAAAAATACATGCAAAAGGTTAAAGATAAGGGGAATCAATTATGGATGGTTGTTACAAGATTTTATGACAAAATGGAAATTTAAAAGCTTGTGTCTTATGTACACAATAATTGGTGTGCACAATTGTGATGCTGATGATGAGGAGAGAGAAGCAATCATTAGGGATTGGATGGAGAAACATCCGCAATAATTTTTGACTACAGAAGAAATTGGCCTATGGGGAAAGACACATCCTTTTCTTTACGAGAGATATTATGAGTTTTGGTCTCATATGTTCACTCGAATATCTTCTTCTGAAAATTCTCAATAATAGTGCTTTATGGTGGTAGTGTTGCATTGCATGCTTTGGTTGACTTCAGGTCTATCTTGGTTTTTATTGTTGAGACTCATGATCAAGAAATTTTTTTAAAACATTACTATTCTCATTTGAAAAAAGGTATGTCGATTAAGACAACATTAAACAATTCTATTAGTTTAATGCCTTTGAACTGAAATAAATACTATACATATTTATTTATGCAGACAACCAACAAAGAGAGGAAGTAACCATCAAGTTCTAGCCACTTAAAGTATATGGAGATGATCATTTCTTAACATACAACCGATTCAACTTGTTACTCCATATGTTATTTCCCAAACATCCAATGAATCTATACCAAGTGATTGACATTTACTCATTTTATAAATTTATCATTTATTATGTTTTTATTGTCATTGTTTTTATTTATTTAATAATACTTTACATTTTATAGTGTTGATGCCAAATGAGGAGGTTGTTGGCACATCACACATGAATACGTAGTCAAAACCTAGTATGTTAGTCATGTGTAATTATAAACAAAACCATTTATAAGCCTCACATATTTGTAGGAACCCATAAACAAAGTGTCTATTTTGTTATATTTATTTGATATCATGCCCATATGAAGCATGACATGCCACTAAGCTCTAATTTCATCAAATATTGTCCAGCCAAACATAGTCCAACCAATAATGGCTTAGCCTAACCTAGTGGTCACTAATATACATCTATAGCTATGCAATATTGTCCAAAAAAGGGTAGTACATTGTATAGAAGAAAGTTGTATCATGATTTTATTTACCTCGACATGAAATTTATTTTGAATTGATTAATGTTTTTGAAATAGAACGTGCATCACAAGAATCGATAGAGGGTGAGGGTGAGGCAAGCCAAACCACAAGCTCAATCAATCAATAAGTGGTAACCTATTGAAATGTTGTTTATTTTAATTGGTTAATATTAAATTGCGGTCAATTGAAAAAAAAATTTTACTTTTGTGCAGTTAGCCAAAAGGATTATTTACTTATTTTAGATTTGAGGGTTTTTATATGAGAAAAACCAATCCCATAAGGAGATGGCATTCAAGTTTGGTAAGGAGACTATCAACTTGTGAGGTGGCCTCAAAGAATTTTTAAAGTTATATCAAAAAATTTGAAGTGGGATTTTGGTCTAACAATCTCATCTTCCATTAAAGTTGAAAAGATGGTAAAGGATTTGAAAAAAATAGTAGCTGAATTGAAACCAATACTTTTTTGGGGAAAAGAACATTGCACTGTATAAGATGAAATTGCAATAAAATATCTACAAAAAGGTTTGGAGTAGAGATGATATTGTTTTCAGCTCTAGAGACACATTGTGTATCATAATAGGTACAAAGGGAAACCCTCCAGAAAATTTTATGGTGGGGAGGAAAAGTAGTGGAGAAAATTGTTCCAAAGATATGTGGTTGATGACCGATTTGTACAAAAACATATCACTGATAGTGTCTCAGGGTTTGAGTGTTATAGAGGGCATCAAAAAATTGGAGCAAGCAAAAAAACTATATAACTATTTATTATTTCAAAATGTTTTTATAATGATATTGCTAAACATTGTAAAGAAGATACATTCATATGTTCACTCTTTATTTTATATGTTGAGATTACAAATTTATAAGTTGGGAGTATTTATATCTTCACCATGTTTTAAGTTGAGATTATAAATTTATAAGTTGTTTGTGTGAATTACCAAAATAAAATATTATCAAAACAATATTTTGACATGTTTTTTTTTATCAAATTTGGAAGACTAAATTAATTATGAGTTATTTTTATATAGATTCAATTGGGAAGCCTAAGAAATTACTAGTTTTGGGAGTTGAAGGTTTGTTGTTTGGAATTTCTGGTATTGGTGAAAAATACCTCATAATAGGGTTCCATATTTTAGAGTTATGGAATACTAAATACTTTGAATGAGTATTTAGTGTTGAATTGATAAGAACTGCATCAAAATATTTTGACATTTCCTTATGGTCTACATTTATGGATTCAAATATGGTGAAGTACATGTTCATTAAAATATTTAGTTGGTTGTGAGATACCCACTTCAGTTTGTTTGGGGATGTGAAAAATGTAAGATGAAAACAAGTACCAGTCAACAAATACTAGACATTTTTGGTAATGTCTATGGTGAAAATAATATACTTTTGATCGATGACATGAGATTCATGTCATACAAATTCAAAGAATAAATTACTCTCAAAACCCCAACATGTTGGAGATTTGATGGAAAATATATGACTAATTCATTAATTTACACTCAATTATGTACATGGTTGAAAATGCAGGAGACAACACAAGAACATGTGTAGATCATTGAAAACCTTCAAACACTATTGGCATTTGAATTATATTTTTTTCTTTCAAAATCCAACAATGTATTGTGCATTTATATGGAATAAAATAACTACCTTAAAGTTTTAAAGATTCATAGTGTGCAATCATTTTTTTCGATTCAATTTTTTTTCAACAAAAAAAAATATATTTCTAGTACAATGTGAAAAAAGAAATGCAACTTTTATTTTTGGCCAAATTCACCACCCACAACCATTTGATTATGTTTTTCTTCATTTGCAGATAAGAACATATCCAACATGAAATTGATAATATTTTGATATAAATGGTGTTTTGGCACACACCATTCACAAGGTTGATTCATCGCATGAGATGTTAAAAAAACTTGGTGGCATCGACCTCAAAAATAAATATTATTTTTTAAACCTAATGTCAAAGAGTTCTTGCAACATTGAAAAAAAATTTCAAAATAGTGTTATGGACATCAACAAGAAATTCAAATGTTAATGACATGATGCCTTCATTCCTTGATACATTGGCTTGGAGGTTGGCAACTTTGAGTTTATATTTACACAAGAAGATTGCATCATGTCCAAATGTATCGATTATCAAGGTTACTGGGAATCCCAACATATTTCTCAAAAATATTAGCACCATTTGGATCAAGTTTAATGCATATTACAATTGTAAAAATACGTTCTTATAGATGACTCTGTAGAGAAAAACAAGTTCAATGATGTGGGAACTACGTAATTGCTAAAACATTTAACATACAATCTAAATCTGTCAAACAACTACTTGATAGATGAGTTGTGGCCTATGTTGCAACTATTGAAGGATGTGGAAGACGTCCATGATGTCATTAAATCAAAAACCTAATTATAATTATGTAATTTTTCCCTAAATTTATTTGAGAACAATTTTTGTAATTCCTTTTTTTTTAATTTGAAGTCTATCTTTGGGAATGGTTTTACACTAAACTATGTTACTAAACTATGGTAGTACAGTATAACCATGTTATGAGAATATCTTAAAATGTTCATGCATAATTTGGGAGTCTTTCTTTAGCAATGTTATTTTGTATAATGTGTGTGTTACTATCTTTAGTAATGTTATAATACGATAAAGGATTTAAATGTTTTTATATCAATAGATATGTTAGTATATAAAAAAAGTTAAATAATATTTTTCTTTATGGTGAATTCTATTTTGATTAATGTTAATTTACCTAGATAAGCTATATTGGCATTACCTAACGACCGCTAAGTTTTAAATATCTTACTTTAATTTGTTAAAGCCATATAATCCTCTCAACTTCATAATTTCCACTACACAAATTTTTCACATCGGTTTATATAAATGAAAATTCTTAGTGAACGCTAACTTCGTGACAATGATTAGAATCTCCATCACTCTATTCATAATATGAAACATTAGATCTTAGCGCCCTCAACGCTATTTTTGTTTATATAAAATAGTTTTGAATGGTGCTCGGAAATTTGGGAGCCCATCTTTGGGAATAGTGTTACAATAAAATTAAAAAATTATTTAAATGTTTTACTATAATTCTACCTTTAGTAAAGGAATTTTAATTTATTTCATATCTATATTTAAATACAAAAATATATCTGGGATGGTTTTATAGTTAATTTTAATTAATTTCATATCCATATTTAAAAATGAAAATATATATGGAATGGTTTTACAGTTAATTTGATATCTATATTTAAATATGAAAATATATCTGAATGGTTTTACAATTAATTACATTCTCCTTGTCGGATCGTCACCCTCTGCTAGTTTCTTAATAATATCTTCGATAATTCCTGATTACGCTAAGGTTCAATCACATCATACTAAATGAACTTGGAAGTGTCTCACATCTCTTGAATGTCATTAGCCTAGCGGTTGCTAGGCCACAAGGCATTTTAATTATTCAAATATGCATATTTTAATCTTAAAGACATTTTAAAATCGATAAGAATCTTATTGCAAAGAATAAGTAATGCCAAACAAAAACACATTTATGTTTTATATGGGCTAGCGGTTCTTAGACAATATTTCTCATATCACTTGTTGGATTGCTTGAAACCTTTGAATGATTTTTTCCGATTCATTAATTTTATCTCGTAATCGATATATTGGACTTCGGAAGGAGGTATGACGGGTTTCAATATTTTAATTTTTGAATTCCATATATGTGATTTTGGAGTATAGTAAATTCTAATAATTAACATTTTGGAATCCAAAACAAGTAATATTGATTCCAATATTACCTAAATTTTTAGTTGCTCGAACTAGAATAAGTCCAGATTTAGTGAAATAAGCGTTTTCAACTCATAAAGAAATTCTTGCTACAAACAAAGCTATAAAAGCTTTCATTTTCTTTGTTCAATCCAAAAATTCATTCTAAGATCATATCTAAAATATTTTATGGCCATACTAAACAAAGGAGATTCACAAATAAAACCTCCTTCAACCATCTTCAAAGATGGGGTCTATGGTTTGACAATTATGAATTTGAGGTCGAATACATTGAAGGCAAGAAGAATGTACTAGCAGATTTTTCTAGCAGAGAACTCAACCAGATAGCAAGAATAAATGTTACTCGGTTATTCATGAGTTTGTTAGGCTGTCTGGGCATGTAACAATGAGCATAAAGCTATAAGGGTTCTAGAACAAAATGACAACCAAATGTCATATGATGCTCAAAATATTCTTCTAGAAAGAGGAATTATTTTTGTATCTCCTTACTCTATGTCTCAACTTAATATCTCCTACAGAGATCCGAGAATCTCCTGGGTATCAGTTTCATTCTCTCCAAGATCCTATGGTTTTGTACTCTCATGGAAATGGAGGCATTACAGATTCATAGAATCAACTGATGACACTCCATTAGAAGGAATGAGATTGAGGCAGCTAGTACCAAGACCAAGGAATCTCTGGAGATTTGAATTCTCCAGAATGTGGCTTGAAGATCATCCATTACAAAATGACATCTGGAACAGACCCCATCAAGTAGGATATCAAACATATATAGCCAAATACTTTAAGTATTTTCTTCATAAATATCTTCCTACTAAATTTTTGATCATCCTCTCCTGTAAATGCATCCCGACATTGCCAGGAATATCCTAATAAATTCTAAGATTCCTTGGTAAGCTAAAGAAATCTATTATGTCAAGCCAAATAGATAGGCATCATCAACATCCAAATGGAGAAATTTTGAAGAAGAATTACTTACATCATAGTATGGCCATACATCTTTTAGCACCTGGAAGTTTCCTACGAATTCCGTGACAACATCTCTTCCTTCTGTAAGGTGCGCAACATTCACAATGACGGGACAACATCCATATCTAGATTGTGGTACGAGCGCAATGCAAGGACCTTCACTCACCGAAATAAAAGACTCATCCATCTCATCTGATGATGATAATGGCCCCCATGTATCTTTTAGTCCCTAGATGGAATCTCTTTTTGCTAGTTGTCAAGCATGTTGACAATACTCTTTGTCATCATAAAGGCAAGCCGATTGCCTTTGTCATAGCATTGTCAGGCCCATTATTAGGTGTGTAATGTCTTTTTGGAATCATTTTGGTTATCTAGGTGTTCGGTTTCTCGTTATCGGTTTCTCGGTGAAAAGTTATCTTCATCCTATATAAAGGGGGTTTGAGGATTTCATACAACACATCGGAGAAACAAGATAACATTGGGGGGAACTTCTAGAGTCTAGAGGTCTAAGTCTTTTGAGTCTGTAAGAACTTTGGCTTAAGGGTAAATCAGAAGTATAAGCTTCTACGCACCTTCTTAAGTCTTGGTTTAAGTATATAATCTTTTAAGTTTATATGATTTTCTTTGTCTAGTTGATTTATGTTTGTTTGTGTGGTTTTGAAGCGCTAAATGGTCGTTTATTAAAATGATGCTTAAGGATTTTAGGTTCCAATAAAAATTTAGTATAATGGTTAATGTTCCCTTTAAATATGTCTCTATTATGGTGGAAGCAAATGGGAACTTAACCTTTGGTACTTCAAATATCCATTAGACAAGGGTGCCCACTTTTCCCTCTAATGTTTGTGAGAGTAGTTCATGTTGTACACTATCTACTAAGAGATGCTTATTTAGGACCTCATGTTAAAGGGATCACTCTCCATAATAATGAAAAATTGGTTGATGTGTTATTTGTTAATAAAACAACACTTTTTCTTTCCCTAGAAGAGGATAATATTCAACATGTTTTTTCTAGGATAGATATATATTGCTCGGCAATTGGTTAAAATTTTCCCTCCAAAAATATTTTGTGATTGGGTGGGAAGAATCTCCTCTTGATTAGATCAACACTTTAGGATTGATTTGGAATGGTCCTACACACTTGCTCAAATATATTGGGATTCCATTTGCACTCGCGCCCTCCTTCAAAGAAACATGGGAATGAATCTTTGTAAAGATTAATAAGATGATATTTAAATGGTAAGGGAACTATATGTATCTTCTTGAAAGAATACAAGTCTGTCAGATTATCTTATCTTCCTTTAGTATTTAGTATTCTTCTTGTTGGATGTTTAATAATTACTAGTTCAATAAACTTCACATAATGATAAGGGAATTTCTCTAAGCTGATGATATGGAAACAAAATTAGGCATGTTGTGGAGTAAGATTTTTTTGTAATCATATGGTGTTCGATGGACTGGTGCTAAATAATCTAAAAGTATATGGTATTGCTCTTGCAGTCAAGTGGATTGTTAGGTCCGTAATAATGCAAATGAGGTCAAGGAACCCAACTACGACTGGTCCTCAAAGTTACACAGGAAACAATACGAGATATATAACAAAACATAGGATAATTAATTTATTATTGATCCACAAAATAACACCTTACAAATACCGATCACAAAGGATACAGCCTCAGCAATAACCTAATATATCAATACAATCACAATCGAGAAGTTTCACATAGAGAATTTACGTGTATAATCCATATTTTCTAAAATCTATCTCTTATCATCGACTCTACTACTTTACTTTGAGTTTCATGGGTTTTTTAATCTAGGTATGCAAGGCTTTCAAAGTAATCCTCAAGATTAGCTACACGCTACCCATTAAGACTCATAAAGCTATGGAATGTTACAAAAAAGTCCCAACATACCCATACAAAGTGAGTCTTCACAAGTTCAGATTTCCACGTGCCATACAATCCTATCAACTGATTTTTGTGATGTTGATAGAACATCAAAGATTCCGTAAACCTCTACGGTGTTGAAATACCATCACATTGTTGGCAAACCTCTGCAACATTGGTAAACCCTCCCGACATGACTAGGACCTCCAACAAAATGCATAAAACACAAAATCTACTCAGTTTTGTTTGATACAAGATTGTTTACATAGACTCGGGTTCTCCTACATCATATACACTGAATAAATTTGAAAATATGATCCCCAGCTCATGTTTTCTTTTCCTCAAGAATTTCATTCCTAGTAGCTTCCATCAATTTGGTAAAAGTTGCATCTTCTACCTCTTTTTTTTTTCTACTTTACTAAATATTAACGATATTCCTTGTGTGTTGTCTTGATCTTGGTTTCAATCATCCTTTCAATTTTTGGCATACCTTCTCCAACATTTGATGTCTCCAATCAAGTTATTCAACTTATACATCATTTTTCCCTTTGTGATATGGATACAAGTGTACTACATTGAACATGTTTGAGATATCCATGTCATCTAGCAATTCAATCTCATATGCATTTGTTGCAAACCTGGTCAATACTACAACTTGTTATATGTACCTCTAGGGAATCTTTTCTTCCGTAAATGATCCAAAACAAAGTCTCCAACTTAAAATTAAACTTCCCTCCTCTTTACATTTATGTATTATTTATATGTGTTTATTTCCTCCAACTTTCTGCGCACTTGGTGCACATTCTTCGTTGTTTTGAAAAATTTTAGCCTTTTTTTTTTCCTTCCTACGTCATCATTGGCATTCCACAACTCAACCACTCTTTGAGAGCTACTGCCATATACTATGTAAAATGATGGTTATTGTCATGCCCACATTTTACACAACCAAATACAACAGTAAAAATACCAGATATTTTTTTGTTTCAAACACATGATACAACTATACGACACCACTTAGGTTCACAAGAAAACACATGGGCTTACTCCAAAAAACTCCACATCACAAATGACGCTTATACAACATGGACCCACGCAAACAATAGGATAACACAAGATGCAAATCAATGCCACACTTCTATAAACGAACTAGTCCATTGCAACGACCCAACCAAAAAATGAACATCACGGATAGGTACTTTCCACAACACCACATTTTCATGGATACATCTTTATCATAGTCATATTCCATTATTTAACCTATAAGGTTTGAAAAGCACTTAACATGGGAACACACATTACCCTTTTATTTTCTAGACTACATTTCCTCACTTTTGTTTAACACTTAACTTATAAGGGTTCCATTAGATTTAGTTTGTTTATCTTATTGCCAATAAATTATATAACTTGATTGTTAATTAGAATTATCTTAACATTTACACATCATAAGTTTTGATTCTCAAATGAGAAACTATGTTTACTCAATCACTTGTTCTCACGTGGATCAATTCACATCCACTTTCACATCATAAGAAAGATTTATTAAGTTATGAGAAATCTCCATGGTACTTAAAATTCTTAGACCGACATCACAAGGGTACATTCTCAATAACAAGGGAAGTTGCAAATTTCCTTTACAATTAAAAAACTTAATAGTGCATTAATGCATAACCTAATTGTCCTTGTGATCCTAACCACTTTTCATTATATTCCCCTTCTAATGTTGTTTAATCTCTAGAACAACCATAAGATTTCAAGCTAGACATGTCATCATGTATGCCACAAAAGTGACATTATACCTTGCACCAAAGCATCTTACACACTTTCATACCCATGTGAATGCTCTCAACTAGGTTCATAGGGAGGAACATGCAAACACATACGGTGCCTCTAAGTCTCTAGGACTATGAAAGATGTTTGGAGCCAAACATAACTCAAGGTTTACCAGAGAGGATCATTCCATTCAACAAAGGTTAATATTTCAAACTATATGTTTGTTTGTCGCTTTTCAGCCCAAAAAGAAAACACACAAACATAAGTTGTTATTTTTCTTTGAAGACTAAGTGATTTCCTAGGTCAATGCATCACTAGCAGATAGGTAAAAACATGCCATTTTAAATTATTACCAACAATTTTACTTGACACAATCATATCCGAATTACAATGGCACTAAAAATTTTAAATGACAAGGTTCCAATTTCATCCTCCTATACTGATTTAGACACTAAAAGAAAGGATTATTTTACATCATTTTCCAAAGCAACATGATACAATCAACTTCATTTACTTAACAAATATACACAAATACGACTAAGTGTAAAATTCATCAAACAAGCAAAAGTACAACCATGTATGTGGTGTCCCCGCAGTTTCACCCCGAAATTTGAGACTACCCATATTAAAAAAATTTCATTCTTTTAAAATAACATGTTGTTTTGTGTTTTTATTGCCGAAGATGCTTGTATTGCATCAAGATATTCCCAGTGAATCATAGGAGCCAATTTTGACAAATACTCGGATGCTTTGAAAATCATTTTATCCCTTCACAAGTTTTGTCTCATAGGGAAATTTTATTTAATTATTTGAAGCCTGTTTGGAGTAAATTGTGCTTCGATGTAGCCCTGTTGAAGTTTTGCATGTCAATATTCACATATACCAGTAGGGTTTTCCCAAGAATGGATCCTGGGCTTTGTTTGTGACTTCGAAATGTTTTCCATTTTATTATTTTTGTGTGTTTTTATCTATGAAATTCCCCTAGGTCAATTCCTTCGCAAGATGAGTCTTTTTCTTGCCTGGAGTATCTGGAGATCATCTACGACCGCCATGCCAGAAGGAATCAGCTTCAGGAAGTCAACTTCTCTTTAAAAAGACGAAGTCGTGCACAAAAAGCCTCTCCTAGGCAAGTCGCATTTTTTTTGGAATAAATGGATTTTATGAAAATAAGAAAAATATTTCCATCAATGCATAGAGCTCGAGAAGATATGCACTTTTAGAGAAAACGACACCTAAAACGGAGCTATGGAATGAAAGTTACATCACATGCAAGTTTGTGCTGCTATATCTTCCTGGACCCTTTCCAAAAATGACAAATTTTATTCCATGCTTGTGTTTTCTTCACCAAAAATCCAAAAAAGGAAAGAAATGTTGTTTTTATGCCAGTCATGCAATTTTCAAGGTTGCCTTCCGCGTCCAATTTCCACGTTGCCCTAAGTGATGAATTCTCATGCAATTTTAAAAGCAGAAGTCACAATGCAAGTCACACTTTTGGAAAGGAGCTATCTTTCATTCAAGTCGCACTTTTTTGAAGAAAGACTTTAAGTCGATGGGAATTTTGGTAGTGATAGGCGGGCGGAATTTCTTAACCGCCCGACAGGTAATTTTTCCCATGAAGTCAAAGTCACTTAAGCTGCAATGGGAATATTAGAGGTGGCAGGCAGACGAGAATTTCTTACCTTCCTTGCAGGGTAAAAATTTCTATTATAAAATAAAAATCACTTAAAGCACCGGTAGGAATTTCTTACCTGCCTGACAGGGTAAAAATTCTCATTATGAAAGTCAAATCACTTAAGTGGAAGAAAGGATTTTTACAATGCGGTGCGGTGGTGAAAATTCTCATCGAAGTTGACTTCTTATTTTTAGAATTCACCCTTGCCAAAAAGTATGACCCACCTTGAGTGAATAAAAATGCATTTAATAATATTTATTAATGTTTATTCACCCAATTTTGGCGCCATAAATAGAAGGAAAGTCAATGCATGAAAACAAGCCAAAGAGAATTGAAGGTAGCATGCTAAAAATAAATTATTTTATTTTATTTAATGACAATGATGAGCATGCACATTTGAGCGCCCAAGTTGGAGGAATAAACATGTTTGTTTATTAATTAATTATCAAGAATAGGAGAGGCAATTATTAATTATAGAATGTTGAAGGTTATATAAGCAAGAGCTGCCATAAGTGAAGGTGTAATTAATTATTTTTGCAAAGGATTGCATCCCAGATAGCTTTTGGTCCCGAGGAAGGAGGATTTTTGCATTGAAGTTTATTTTCCACTCTTTGGGAAGCTTAAAATTTTGGCGCCTAGGGTTGGAGGAGCTTGATTTAAACCTTGTTAATTATCTCGCATGTTGGTATGAGTGTCCAGTGAAGTTAAAAATATTTATGCTTGCTTTGCATGCAAGCAAAACCTCAAATTTGAGGGTAGCGGGCTTTATATGCAGATTTTTGTAATAAAAATCAAGTGTTCATGCTCTGGAATCCATCTTTGTCTCGAATTAATTACGGTGTGTTCATATAAGAGAAAGGGAGCTTAAATCAATGTTAGATACATTGAATATATCTTCCGAATCTGAAGAAATCCCCAGATCTACATCAATTGTAAAGAATTCCGGCTGAATAAAAAGAAAAATAGTTGTTCGTAAAAAAGATTGCTCTAGCCATGGCAAAGTGGGATGAAAGGGAAGGCTCTGTGAAATCATGCATAGCTTCCAGATTTGTTGAAGTCAATGATACAGACACGGGCCATGCACCTATCACCGATTTAATTGTCAAATCTGCACAAATCAATCCAATTGCAAAGGTTTCCGAAAAAATTCATCCTCTTGTTTCTAATGCAGCCCGTGTAGAAGTCAGTGCATGGAAAATTCTTTCTAGGATCTTGTGCATGTGCTCCCAATCTTCTAGTTAAAGCCTTCATTGAATTTACTTGTATTTTCCTTTACTCATAGTGCTTTCCAGAATTTTTAATTGCTCATATGCAATTAAAAATAAAAATGATGAGTTATTTATGGCAAACATTGCATTGATGTATGTACTAGAGAAAAACTGCAAAAGCATCAAGGATAAGAGGGAAGATGTTGGCTAGATTTTCTGCATAGCATAAAACCTAGGTAGTCATGAGATAAATCTCCCTTATTTACTAGTGAGGCTCTCGTGTCAGATTTGTTAATTAAAATATGCTAGTATCTATATGGGGTTTTACTTTAACTATTCAGCTCATGAACCATAGTTGTATAGTTCTACAACAAGTAAACAGCTGTTTAAGAAAGGAAATATTTATAGAGGAAGAAAAGAGTAAAACACAGGGAAGAAATGGGGAAGATGTGCATCCCAATCAATAGATAACAGAGTTGATTGCATGCACATAGAAGAAACCAATAGATATCAACACACGAATTATAAACAAAGGCAACTTCAGATCTAGATCTAAAATAACACAAAGTTTATTCAAAGATCTAAGATAGAAATCTAGAAACAAAATACACCATGACACAAAGTTCTCTGGAAATTTGATCCTGTATATTCCTTTTCTTCAAGTGGCTCTCGGGGTTTTAGCACAAAGTTTGGAACACAAGAATGCTTTCTTACAAATTCTCGATCCTTAACCCAAAGGTTCTTCTTCTACTTATAGAATGTAGAAGGAAAGTACAAATGGGAAACTTAATCGAACTAAAATATAAACAAGAACTAAAGATGACATCCGCAATCATCCTCTACTAACTCCTCCTTAAATGACACATCTATCACTTAACTAATAGAATTGTTCCACATAACTTAAAGTAATGGTTTCAAAACCAATAACTTCAAATTTTTACAATTTCATTCGGGAACGTGGAAAATAGAAGAAGTCAAGCCAACTGTAACATTTATATCTTCTTTTTATTTTGATATTGAATATACTTTTAGAACATGTAATTCAACATCTTCCCATCTGTCTTAGCCACAACTTCATTTTCAGTCCTGAACTGCAACAATCCTTCGTTCAACACCTTGATCCATGCTTCCACATCCTCCAAGCTCGCTTCGAACCTCGCAATATCCAACCGCAATGCCACCACTGCGATGGAATTCGTCGTGAAAGGCTTAGTGGCTCCATCAATTCTCCCTTGTACCATCAGAAGAGACCCTTCCAAGGAATTAGAAACTCTGCTAGGAATGATCCATACGTATGAAGTAACATTTCCGACCACTTCCTCCTGAGTGAAAGAAATGATATTATCTGGTAAAAATGATGCCATACTCTCAAGTGCCTCGTCCTCTTCAACATAATTCTCAGAGATATCCAAACGGAAAGATACTGCAAACTCACCGCTTCCCCTTCTCAACCGATCCATCCGGTACTATCTATTCCGCAACCAACACTTCTCTCAGTAGCTTATTGATTTCGGCCAAAGTACTCATGTTACTCTCAACAACTGTGTTTATATCTACTACGCTTGTCAAACAGCTTGTTTCAGTTGATCTGCTACATCTTTTATAACCTTTAGGCGGGCTGGCACCTTTCTAAGTTGTATAGAAGTTTGACGAATAATCAGATTCTTCCATTCGTCAATAACTTTCACCTAATTACTTGCATCTTCCATCTCCTACATCAAATGATCACTCAACCTGTTTCTGCGTTGAAATGAACCGAGTAGAAGATTTAGCAACCTCGCAATTATCTCACACAACCGAGATACCGCTTCAAATTCAACTTTCTATCTTTTCTCTATCAAGCCTAAGGAATAGAGCATCTATCAATGTCTGTGTATCCTGCTTTAATCCCTCTGTAGTGGCTTGACCGATAGGTACTTTAGTTCTTGTTATGTCTTCTACAGGTGAGCTCATCATCTTTCTTCCCTTCTGCCGGTACTAACATCTCAATGAACTTCTGCCCCGACTCCTCGATGATCAACCTTGAAGTTATCTTAGCAACTTTAGGTTTTCTCTTTCTTTTCCTGACTCTAGAGCAGCTACAAGTCATGTTCCTCAAGTTCATTTCCACTCTAGCCTCTCGAAACCAACTACAAAGTCAACCATTATGAGAAATTACTTTTTGGAGAATGAGAAGTTATTGAGTGTACTACTATCTCCCGCTCCGATTCCTCTCCATCGAAACTCACTTTCAAGAGTGTTATAGTTGCCATCTTCTCGAATAATCCAAGGACAAAGTTCTTTCAAACTCGCCATCTCGTAGCTTCAACGTTTCTTCAGAACAGGCATTGAATGGAGTGGCTGTGGAGAGAAGATGAATGTTGCGATTCAATGGAGGCATGGAAGTGTCCTACTGAGGTGCAACAATCGGTGAAGCACTGGATGTTGGAGAAGCCGGAACTAACGTCATGGCCGTGGAAGTGATCTTCTCCTTTGAGGAGACCTTCTGTGCACTTTCATCTTCTCGGGCCTTCTGTTGCTTTCTCCTCTATGCTTCCTCTTGAGGGAATATCTTGCACCGAAGTTACCCGTGACTTGATTCATCAATGCTTCATCAAGGCAGTATCCCTTCGTCAACAACCAATTTGAAGTATTCACCAGAACGGCGGCAGACCTTTCCTCAATCGTATGGCAGCCCCCTACGTTCTCCTGAAGTACGGCTCTATCTCCTCCCATTTGATGATATGTGTCAAATAACACTGTCTCGTCATCTTTAAGATCTGCAGGTATCCATGCTAATCCAAAGTCGAATGCTTTTCGTGTTGATAGCCTGTTGAAATCCTTCTTTCTAACCTCGTACTCACTTTTGCACTTCATCCAAATCCTCTAATGAAGGCACATGGAGGTACTCCCGGGAGATCGTCTTCCTGGCTACTCCAAATGGATCAAAGTTTAGCCATGCCGGGAAGAACTCTTGCTCGTACTCAGAGAACATCTCCGCCTCCATTCCTCGAGCTCTATGACCTCCATTCCTCGAGCTCTATGAATGTTCTGCAGCCTATAATGACCCACAGTGATTGGGAAGAAACCTGTAGACTTGTGTCATTTCGACTGAAGGTCATGCATCTCTACAAGTTGCCTGCTTAGCTCCATGGTGATCAATCTATCATTTGGATATCTGGGCAAATTAACCGGTTCTCTAGAAAATCCAATGACCCTGAGGTATGTGAAATCCGCAAATTGAATGAATAGACTGCCAATTCCGGATACAGCCTCCCATGCTTCCTTACTTACCCTGTTGGCCTTTAGGTCCCTGTCTAGCATGTAAATGAATTCATAGAAGAATCCATCATTGACCACTTTGAAATCTTTCTTGCATGCAGTACATGAAGTGTGGGTAGCACTTGAAAATAAGGTCCTTGGAAAGAACACCACATTTATCCAGCTTAGAGAAGATGCCTTGTGAAGCTGCTGCATATACCAAATAAGAAGTCATTTTGAAGATGAAAGTACGCTTCACATTCTAAAGTTGCTCACCAATGTTTTCGCTAATGATTTCTGACCAATTGATTATTGAATTAGCCTTGTTGATTTCAATGGTCCTGATGAAAACATACTTTGATGTACGAAAAATGTGAGTGTTTACTTCGCCATTTATCTTGCATAACAATTTGGCAATATCATCTACCTCCTGTACCAAATTGGACCGCGGAAGAGTTCTTGGGAACTTGGAAGGAGATCTGGGCTTCTTCATGTATCTGTTGTTCATTATGTTCATGCACTCAACTCTATGCTTCTCCCACCTGCTGTCGACATCCTGTATGCTAATAGAAGTCACCACCTTTCGTGTCAGAATCTTCAAACAATAATTGATGAACTGTGCGTCCAACCGAATTATTGTTTTCCCCGTAGCATCTCGGACTGATCTGGATGATGGATGGTAAGACCTAGCACACTCCATAATGAACTCTGGCAACTGGGTTGTGTATGGAAATGCTGCAGCTCGAATAATTCCACTGCTTTTAACTGCACGCATGAGGGAAGTCTTCCTTCTCTGGATCTGTCAATCAATTCGGAAAGAGGTTCCGGACCTAGATTTGTGTCTCCAATGTCTGTGAATTTGGAAGTGATGCATGATTCCGTTGTGCTCTCTTTTTCATCCCTCTTTGCCATGGTTGTGTCTATCTTTGTCTGAACAATTCTTTTTCTCCTTATCTTGCCGGAATTCTTCAAAATTGGTGTAGATCTAGATAATTCTTTAGATTCGGAGGATATATTCAATGTATTGGACATTGATTTAAGCTCTCTTTCTTTTATAAAGCACCTATAACGAATTCGAATTAATTTAGATAAAGATGGCAACCAAACTATGAACAAAAGTGGATTTTAATCATAAAAATCTGCATAATTCAAACTGTTGCCCCAAATTTGATGTTCTATTTACATATAAAGCAAACATGAACTTTACCAACTTCACTGAGCACTGTATCACTTATGCAAACAATTATCCAGACACAAATCAACCTCCTTCAACCTGTGCGCCAAAATTGGAAGGTTTCAGCATTAATTTCACCTTCTTCTGAGTAAAAATCCTCTTCAAATGGGGCGCACTTTTCCTCTGGGCTGCACTTCTCTACTTGTAAATTAATTAATTCATCCTTATGGCAGCCCCTGCTTATATAATCCTCATAATTATATAATTAATTAATGTCTTTCCTATTCCTAGCAATTAATTAATTAATTAATAAGCTTTACTCTTCAAATGGGGCGCCTATTTTGTGCATGCTCATGGCTGCCATTAAATAAATTAAATTTATTTAATTTTAGACTTCTGCTTCCAGTTAACTCAAGCCTCATAGTATGCTTTGACCTTAGCCACTGAAAATAGAAATTAATTTAATTATTTAATACTTTAAAAGTATTTCTTCTCTCCCAAATGGGGCGTACTTTTTAACATAAAGGGGCTGCATTAAATTAATATTATTTATTTAATTTTAGAACAGTCTATTTCCAACTTCCTTTTGTCCATTTACCTCTATTGACTTTTCCACAAGCCTGGGTGCCAAAATTGGAAGAGAAATTAATTTAATTAATTAATTTAAGGATGTTTTTCTTTCCTAAAGGGGTCACACTTTTTGACATAAAGGATTTATATTTTTAAAAGTCACATGACAATGGGATTATTTACCCTGCAAGGAAGCCCTAAAATCTCATGATTCACTTAAGTCATTTGACTTTCATAATGGGATTATTTACCCTCCAAGGCAGGTAATAAAATCTCATGATTCACTTAAGTGATTTTTTCTTTTATTCCATAATGAGAATTTTTACCGTGCAAGGCAAAGCTACGAAATTCCCCTGCCTGCTTCCTCCGATTTTCCCACTATGACTTAAGTGGTGTTGCTCCCATGGGAAAAAGTACCATGTTAGGCAGGTAAGAAATTCCCACCTACCTGTTGCTTCCAAAAATCCCATGATCCACTTCAAACCCTCTTTTTCCAAAAATGCGGCCAGCCCATAAGAGGCTTTTTGGTGCACGACTTCGTCTTTTCCCAGAGAACCACACCTCGAAGATGAATTCCTTATGGCACAATGTGCGTATGTGATCTCTAGATAATCCAAGCCAAGAACCAAGCCAAACCGGCAAAGGAATTGATCCAGAGAAATTTCACAGAAAACGAAACAGGAAAACACACAAAACACAAAACGTTTCCAGAAGTCACAAATAAAGCCCAGGAGTCACTCTTGGTTAAAACCCTACTGGTATGTGCGAATAATGATATGTACGATCACAACAGGGTTAAACCAGAGCCCAAATTGCCTCAAACGGGCTCAAAATAATTAAATACAAATTTCCCGCAGGTAAATCCCGACGACAGAATATAACAATTTTAGGCATCTGAGTATTTGGCGAAAATGACTAATATGGCTCCTTGGGAATATCTTAACACAATACATGAACTTTCTGGCAATAAAAACACAAAACGCCCCATTATTTTAAAAGTACGAAATTTTTTCGGATAGGGTAGTCTCAGATTTTAGGATGAAATCTGGGGACACCAATCAGCTCCGTCTGTGGACATCTTTTTCTCTGTCAGAATGTCAAGGGAAAAGATGAGATCCCAGCATCTCTGGTTTCGTATCTTGTCTTTTGGGCATGGGGTCAAGCAAACAAAAACAACACAACACAAAAACAAAACAAGGAAAAACAAATAAAGTTTTATTTATGTACATACAGGTTTTACCCTACTTTTCATGTCCTAACAGACTTGGTGTTGCCCATTGAAAAGCAACGGCAATTTGATTCCATCCCGATGAGCAAGAATGAAGCTATCTGCTCCGACGATATTTTTAATCGAAAAGACCCTCTCCATAGTGAATCAAATTTTCCATGCATGCCTTTTGCTTCTCTTCTTTTGTCCTATAAAAGGACTTAGTCATTGAATTCAAACTTTTTTCCTGGCTTTTTGTCGAAGATGACTTTCACCTTCCTTTGATGCTCTGTCAATCTATCTACAACTTGAGTTTGTACCTCCCACAATTCAGTCAGGTACATTATCCTTTTATCAATAGCATCAGTGAATGTAGAATCCTCCAGGGCTCTAGAAAGTTACAGGCGGGGAGTTCCAAGGTAAAAGGGAGCTCCATGTCTCTACCATATAATTGCTAAAATGGGGACATACCTATAGCCCTTTTCGGTGTAATTCTACCAGCCCATAATGCATCAAAGAACTTCTTATGCCAAGTCCTTTGATTCTCCATTACTAGCTTTTGCACGATAGTCACCAAGTTTTTGTTACTTGATTCAACTTGGCCATTCCCTTGTGGATAGTAGTTGGAGGAATGTACCAGTTGGATCCCATGAGTGTAGCAGAAATCAACCAGCTCCTCAGAAGATAGATTTGGAGTGTTGTCTGCTACTATCTTATTGGGCACGCCAAACCTGACAACAATATTTTCTTTTATAAAATTACACACCTCGGCGGAAGTAACGTTCTTCACAGGAATGGATTCTACCCACTTATTGAAATAATTAGTAGTTGTCAGAATATAGTGATGGCCGGCACTAGAAGCCGAGGTTGAGCATACCAATAAAATCCATTCCCCATTGTTGGAAAGGTTCTTCAATTACAATTGGTTTTAAAGGTAATGCGAGATAATTTTACACGCCCAACAAAGTGTTGGCACGCTTGACACTTAGCTACCCACTCTACAGTATCTTGAAAAAGTGTGGGCCAAGAAACCTTGCTCTAAGGATCTTGTGTGCAAAGTGACTTGGGCTGAGAAATGACCACCGTAAGACATGTCATGAAATTGTTGTAAAGAGCTGATCCTGCTCGCTTTACCCACACATCGGAGAAATACGTCATCAATCCCTCTTTTGTATAAACTATTATCCCATAGAACAAAGTCTTTGGATTTTAGTTTAATAGTTTGTTTTTCTTTCCGAGAAAGTTGATCTGGGTATTCTCCATATGTCGAAAAATAGGCAATGTTCTTGTACCACTCCACCGCAGAGTGTGATCCATGATGGGGATGGGGTAGTTATCTTTCAATGAAGCTTGATTGAGGTTGCGAAAATCTACGCACAACCTAATCTCGCCACTCTTCTTTCTCACATGAACTATGTTGGCTAACCATTCGAAGTGATGTATGGGATAAATAATCTTTGCATCTAACAGCTTCTGGATCTCTACAAAGATAGTTCCGGAAATGGTAGGGTTATGCCGCCGCAGCTTCTGCTTGAAAGGCTTTTGTCCTAGTTTTAGTGGGATGTAGTATTGAACTTCTGCAGGATGATATTTTTTCAGATCTTGGTAAGACCAGGCAAAAACATCCATTTATTTCTTAAGAAGCTCTGTAAAAGCTTTTCTTTCTGCCTCTGAACAACACTTACCTAGATTTACTAATTTGGGATCATTGTCGGCTCCCAAATTTAGTAATTATGTATCGGAGGAAGAACCTTCCCCACTTTCTTCATTCTTTTTAAGCATCTGATCATGCTTGTCGAACATTTCCTCAAGAGATACCAAGCCTTTAGGAATTTTATTTCCCTTTAGCTGGATAATCTCTTGACTTCCTGAGATGTCTGCATCCATTTCTCCCATAGTAGTTTGTCTCGGAGGTGAGTTGCTTCCCTCATAATAGATCTCTTCGAAGTTGTCCTTTTTGGAGAAATGCAAAGCAATCTGCTGTCATCGTTAAAACCTTGTTATTGTTGGACGTTGTCAGGAACTTTTGGGCAGAAGACCATATTAACTTTGTAATCCTCCTATCTGAAAAATGTGGAAGGTTGATATGGATTTTACAAAGCTGCGATCAAACTCGCAAGTGAATCAGCTCGAATTTTGTTCTCTCGGAATGTAAGATATCGAGAAAGCTGAAAAATACAAGAATAACATAGTAGACTCAATCTCTATAATGCCGAAGTTTGTCCTTTTTTACTTGATAGAGACCTCTTATCTGCTTAACAATCATCTCAACATCTCCCTTTGTGTGTAAGAGCTTGATTCCCATTATTCTTGCCTGCTCCATACCTAACAACAGTGCTTCATACTTTGTTGTGTTAGTATTTTCGAACATCAATTTGAAGGAATGTGCATGCACTTTTCCCTCGTGAGAGATAAGAACAATACCTGCACCGGATCCAAATGAACAGTAGCTGCCATCAAATTCCAGAGACTAAACCTTGTTGTCAAGTTGATGTGGTTCTCAAATCACATATTGAACTTCTTCTTTATCTATTTCTAGATAATAAACTCCATGATCAGATTCTTGAAACAAGATCTGAGATCTAGGATCCTCAGAATTTGATACTGTGTACTTGGATTTCTTCTCAGGTTCTAACTTCTGATTAACTCCTTTGATTGGTATGTGTGCACAAGACCAATCCATCTTGACTTCTCCGCCCAGCTCTTTACAGAAATTTCTACTCAACAACATGCCATAAGAGACTGGGATGTCCGCTACAAGGATAGTCATTTTCAGTCTTTTTTCTGGAAAAGAAGCAAGTATTGCCTATGCATCTTTGATTTGCCCCACAAGAGGGACTTTCCTTTCCATTGAATAGCATCTTCCGATGGTTTTTCTCAATGTGAGACCCAAGGCATCAGCAACTTTGGCAAGCATGACGTTGTCAGAAGCTCCAGAGTCCAAAATGCAATTGCTTAATTTGTACCCATTGATAAGCAATGATACGTAAAATGGCTCGATCCTTTCCGATGTAGCAGGAGAAGAAGTAGAAGGAGAAGAACTTGCAGCCACATTATTTGAAGGAGTAATCTTTGGACTTGACAAGATACCCTGTGAAGGATTATTTGTTGAAGGGTTGGGACTGTTACTTTACACATACTTGACCAATCTATTTAGCTGATCAGGAAATGCCCTCAAATACTCAGCTTTTGACATTTGGACCTTGGTCTTCTTGATGTGGTCAATGATGTCGAAAGCTTGACTTGCTTCAGCCGGATGTGTGTTGGCCCTCTACTGCGAATTGAAAGAATTTGAATATTTATCTTTGGGCGCTAATGAAGAAGGAAGAGGGCTGCCTCTTTTCAAGATAGTAACATCCGGCCCAGGATCTTCTCTTTCTCTTCTTTGGCCACTTGTGGATGCTTCGGCATTTTGGCGTGTCTAGGACCTTGTGAACACTGCAAATGTGTGACCATCAGAATCTTCAAAAGATTCATAATAGCCGCCATCGATTCATAGTCCGTAACCAATATTGGAGTCGCCAATCAGATCTACAAAGTCTTCATCATCAAATGATTCATCAATGCCTAGATCTTCTTCATTAGTTTCCAAGTTATTCCTTGGAGCAACTTCAATTGCCAACCATTGTGGTGTAGCAGCAAGTCTGTTTCGATTTTGATTTTGATTTTGACCATTAAAGGTCCGAGCAGGAGCTATTCTTGAAGGGGTCGCATTCCCTACTTGAGAGACCTACTTCTTAATTTGCAACATGTCATTAGCCAACCTTTGCAACAAAGGATCTGAAGTACTTGAAAAGGCGCCATCACCTTTGTAAGGTGGTTGTTTGAGTTTTCCAACCATGATCAAGTCATCTTCAACTTCCACGGCAGCATTTTGTGCTTCAAGTAGATTCACAGGTCTTGCCCTTCGTAGTTGATATCCAACTTCGGGCAACAGAGCATTTATAAAAAACATCTTTTGATTTTCATCACTCAATGCGGCAGAAGTGGAGATTTTATATAAAATCCTCTAGAACCTTGCAATAAACTCTCGCATGTTCTCACTTGGTTCTTTCTTCAATTTGCGCATCGGTTGGCCGATCAACTCTTAGCATCCTTTGCGCAGGTTTGAATCTTTTCGAAATTGCTCACGGATAGTCACCCAATTGGTTATGGTGTCAAGAGTTAGAGGATAGAACCATTCACTAACCAAGTCATGTACAGTCTCAATGAAGAGTCTGACTGAGACATCTTCATACTCCACTGCAAGCACACTACAATATGAAGAAGGCCGCCAAATGATCATCCGGGTTTTGTCTTTCATCTCCAAAGAATTTTAGAAAATTCTTTCTAGATGCTTTTGCGGATCGTGCATAGGTGGAGCCAAGTTCAATGGCCTAAAAGCTACTCTCCATGGGACAGTACTATCTCGGTTCTCGATTCGCCATGACGCAACGAAACACGTCTTCTCCTTGTGTAGACTTGGTGAATACTTCCAACTGCTGGATTATCTTTGAAGACAATCCGGATCTGGATATGTGTGTACTCTCCTTCCGGTGAGAGACTAGATTTACGGCTTTTAACTTGAGGAGGATGATTGAAATTGAATTGTTCTCTGCACTTGAAGAAATGATCAATCCTTCCTTGCGCCTTCACGAATCAGGTGAATGGACGTTCAGCCAGGTTGATATTTGTATGGAAAACACTCTGATCTTCAAGAGATAAGATTTGATCTGCAAAGATAGTTGTTCCCCAGCGAGTCGCCAAAAATTGTTGGCTAGATTTTCTGCATAGCATAAAACCTAGGCAATCATGAGATAAATCTCCCTCATTTACCGGTGAGGCTCCCGTGTCAAATTTTTCAATTAAAATATGCTAGTATCTATATGGGGTTTTACTTTAACTATTCAACTCATGAACCATAGTTGTATAGTTCTGCAACAAGTAAGCAACTATTTAAAAAAAGGAAATATTTATAGAGGAAGAAAATAGTAAAACACAAGGTGAATAAATGGGGAAGATGTGCATCCCAATCAATAGATAACAGAGTTGATTGCATGCACATAGAAAAAAGCGATAGATATCAACGCATAGAATTATAAACAAAGGCAACTTCAGATCTAGATCTAAAATAACACAGCTTTATTCAAAGATCTAAGATAGAAAACCAAACAAAATACACCGTGATACAAAGTTCTCTATAAATATGCTCCTGTATATTCCTTTACTTCAAGTGGCTCTCGGGGTTTTCAGACAAAGTCTCGGAACACAAGAATGCTGCTTACAAATTCGATCCTTAACGCAGAGGTTCTTCTTCTACTTATAGAATGTAGAAGGGAAAGTACAAATGAGAAACTTAACTGAATTGAAACATAAACAAGAAGTAAAGATGACATCTGGAAATCATCCTCCACTAACTCCTCCTTAAGTGAAACATCTATCACTTAACTAATAAAATTGTTCCACATAACTTAAAGTAATGGTTTCAAAACCAATAACTTCAAAGTTTTACAATTTCATCTGGGAACGTGGAAAATAGAAGAAGTCAAGCCAGCTGTAACATTTATATATTCTTTTTGTTCTGATATTGAATATACTTGTCGATCATGTAATTCAACATCTTCCCATCTGTCTTAGCCACACTTCCTTTTCTGTCATGAACTGCAGCAATCCTTCATTCAACACCTTGATACATACTTCGACATCCTCCATGCTCAACTCAAACCTCGCAATATTCGATTGCAGCGCCACCAATTTCTTGATGGAATTCATCGTGAAAGGCTTAGTGACTCCATCAATTCTCTCTTGTACCATCAGAAGACACCCTACCAAGGAGTTAGGCAATCTACTGGGAATGATCCATATGTATGAAGTAACATTTCCGACCACTTCCTCCTGAGTGAAAGCAATGATATTGTCTGGTAAAAACGATGCCATACTCTCGAGTGCCTACATCCTCTTGAGAATAATGCAGCAGATCTCCAAACGGAAAGGTACCGCAAAAATCCAATTGTTTCCCCTTCTCAAGTGATCCATCTGGTACTATCTGCTCCGCAACCAACACTTCTCGGGAAACTTATTGATTTTGGTCAAAGTACTCAAGTTACTCTTAGCAATTATGTTCATATCTACTATGCTTGTCACTAGTTGCTTCAGCTGATCTGCTGCATCATTCATAACCTTTAGGCGGGCTGGCACCTCTCCGAGTTGTACAGAAGCTTGACGAATAATCAGATTCTTCCATTCGTCAATAGCTTTCACTTGATTGCTTGCATCTTCCATCTCCTGCATCAAATGATCACTCACTTGCTTCTGCACTGAAATGGGATGAGTGGAAGATTTAGCAACCTTGGCAATGATCTTGCACAACTGAGATACCTGCTTCTGAAGTTCAACTTTCTCCGCCTTTTCTCTGTCAAGCCTAAGGAATAGAGCATCTATCAATGTCTGTGTATCCTGCTTTAATCCCTCTGTGGTGGCTTGACCAATAGGTACTTTGGTTACTGTTATGTCTTCTGCCGTGAGCTCATCGTCTTTTTTCCCTTCCGCCGGTACTAACATCTCAGCAAACTTCTGCGCTCACTCCTCGATCATCAACCTTGAAGTTACCTTGGTAACTTTAGGTTTTCTATCTTTTCCACCTAGACTCTGGAGCAGCTGCAAGTCGTGTTCCTCCAAGTTCATTTCCACTCTAGCCTCTGGAACCAACTGCAAAGTCAACCATTCTGAGAAATTACTTCTTGGAGAATGAGAAGTTGTTGAGTGTACTACTATCTCCCGCTCTGATTCCTCTCCATCAGAAATTGTTACAGTGTTATGGCTGTCATCTTCTGAATCATCCAAGGACAAAGCTCTTTCGAACTCTGCCATCTACAGCTTCAATGTTTCTTCAGGAATAGGCAATGAACGGAGTGGCTGAGGAGAGAAGATGAATGTTTCCAGATTCAGTGGAGGCATGGAAGTGTCCTGCTGAGGTGCAACAATCGGTGAAGCACTGGATGCTGGAGAAGCCGGAACTAACGTCATGGCCATGGAAGTGATCTTCTCCTTCGAAGGAGACCTTCTGTGCACTTTCATCTTCTTGGGCCTTCTACTGCTTTCTCCTCTGTGCTTCCTCTTGAGTGAATCTCTTGCATCGAAGTTTCCCGTGACTTGATTCATCAATGCTTCATCAAGGTAGTATCCCTTCGTCAGCAACCAATTTGAAGTATTCACCAGAATGGTGGCATACCTTTCCTCAATCATATGGCAACCCCCTACGTTCTCCTGAAGTATGGCTCTATCTCCTCCCATTTGATGGTATGTGTCAAGTAACACCGCCCCATCATCTTTAAGATCTATAGGTATCCGTGCTAATCCAAAGTCGAATACTTGCCATGCTGATAGCCTGCTGAAATCCTTCTTTCTAACCTCGTACTCACTTTTGCACTTCATCCAGAAATCCTCTAATGAAGGCACATGTGCGTACTCTTGGGAGATCGTCTTCCTGGCTACTCCAAATGGATCGAAGTTCAGCCGTGCTGAGGAAGAACTTTTGCTCGTACTCAGAGAACATCTCCGCCTCCATTCCTCGAGCTCTATGAATGCTCTGGCAGCTATAATGACCCACAGTGATTGGGAAGAAACCCGTAGACTTGTGTCGTTTCGACTGAAGGTCGTGCATCTCCACAAGTTGCCTGCTCGCTTCCTTGGTGATCAATCTATCATTCGGATATCTGGGTAGCTTAACCGGTTCTCCATAAAATTCAGTGACAATGAGGTATGTGAAATCCGCAAACTGAATGAATACACTGCCGATTCTAGATTCAGCCTCCCATGCTTCCTTGCTTACCCTATTGGCCTTTAGGCCCCTGTCTAGCCTACAAATGAATTCGTAGAAGAATCCATCATTGACCACTTTGAAATTTTTCTTACACGTAGGTACATGTCAAGTGTGGTAACACTTGAAAATTGGGTCCTTGGAAAGAACACCACATTTATCCAACTTGGAAAAGATGCCTTGTGAAGTTCACGCATATATCAAATAAGAAGTCATTTTGAAGTTGAAAGTACGCTTCACGTTCCGGAATTGCTCACCAATGTTGTCACTAATAATTTCTGACCAATTGATTATTGAATCAGCCTTGTTGATTTCAATGGTCCTGATGAAAGCATACATCCATGTACGGAAAGTGTGAGTGTTTGCTTCGCCATTTATCCTGCATAACAATTTGACAATATCATCTACCTCTTGTACCCGCAGATTAGACCGCGAAAGATTTTTGGGAACATGGAAGGAAATTTGGGCTTCTTTATGTATCTCGTTGTTCATTATGTTCATGCACTCAACTCTATGTTTCTCCCACTGGTTGCCGACATCTTGTATGCTAATAGAAGTCACCACCTTTCGTGCCAGAATCTTCAAACAATAATTGATGAACTCGTAAGGCCCAATCAAATTATTGTTTTCCCGTAGCATCTCGGACTGATCTGGATAATGGATGGTAAGACCTAGTGCGCTCCATAACGAATTCACGGAACCGATTTCTATATAGAAACGCTGCAGCTCGAATAATCCCACTTCTTTTAACTGCACGCATGAGGGAAGTCTTTCCTTCTCTGGATCTGATCAATCAATTCGGAAAGAGGTTCCGGACCTAGATCTGTGTCTCCAATGTCTGTGAATTTGGAAGTGATTCATGATTCTCACAGTGCTCTCTTTTTCATCCCTCTTTGCCATGGATGTGTCTATCTTTGTCTCGAACAATTCTTTTTCTCCTTATCTTGCTAGAATTCTTCAAAATCATACGAGATCTGGGTAATTCTTTATATTCGGAGGATATATTCAATGTATTAGAAATTGATTTAAACTCCCGTTCTTTTATAAAGCACCAGAATTAATTCTGGAATTAATTCGACAAAGATGGCAACCGAATATGAACAAAGTGAATTTTAATCATAAAATCTGCATAATTCAAGCTTCTGCTGCCCCAAATTTGATGTTCTATTTGCATGCAAAGCAAACATGAATTTTACCAACTTCACCTGAGCACATGTATCACTTATGCAAACAATTATCCAGACACAAATCAACCTCCTTCAACTTGTGCGCCAAAATTGGAAGGTTTCAACATTAATTTCACTTTCTTCTGAGCAAAAATCCTTTTCAAATGGGGCGCACTTTTCCTCTGGGCTGCACTTCTCTACTTGTGAATTAATTAATTCATTCTTATGGCAGCCCCTGCTTATATAATCCTCATGATTCTATAATTAATTAGTGTCTTTCATATTCCTGGCAATTAATTAATTAATTAATAAGCTTTACTCTTCAAATGGGGTGCCTATTTTGTGCATGCTCATGATTGCCATTAAATAAATTAAATTTATTTAATTTTAGACTTATGCTTCCAGTTAACTCAAGCCTCACAAGATGCTTTGACCTTAGCCACTTTGAAAATAGAAATTAATTTAACCATTTAATACTTAAAAATGTATTTCTTCTCTCCCAAATGGGGCACACTTTTTGACATAAAGGTGTTTGCATTAAATCAATATTATTTATTTAATTTTAGAACAATCTATTTCAACTTCCTTTTGTGCATTTACTTACATTGACTTTTCCACAAGCTTGGGTGCTAAAATTGGAAGAAAAATTAATTAATTTAAGGTCTTTCTTTCCCTAAAGGAGTCGTACTTTTTGACAATAAAGATTTCTATTTTTAAAAGTCACATGACAATGGGATTATTTACCCCGCAAAGAAGCCCTAAAAATCCCATGATTCACTTAAGTCATTTGACTTTCATAATGGAATAATTTACCCTATAAGGCGAATAAAATCTCATGATTCACTTAAGTGATTTTTTCTTTTATTCCACAATGGAAATTTTTACCCGTGAGGCAAGTAAGAAATTCCCGTCTCCTGCTACCTCGATTTTTCCACTGTGACTTAAGTGGCGTTGCTCCCATGGAAAAAAGTACCTGCCAGGCGGTGTACAAAATTCTCACCTACCAGCCTACTTCCAAAATCCCATGATCCACTTCAAACCGTATTTTTCCAAAAATGCGACCAGCTAGAAGAGGCTTTTGGTGCACGACTTTGTCTTTTCCCATAAAACCCAGGACCTCGATGGCGAATTCCTTTCTAAAGACAACATGTGTATGTGATCTCCAGATAATCCAGGCCAAGAATCAGTGCAAAACCGACAAAGGAATTGATCCAGAGAAATTTCACGAAAAATGAAACAGAAAACACACAAAACACAAAACGTTACCGAAAGTCACAAATAAAGCCCAGGAGTCATTCTGGTTAAAACCCTACTTGGTATGTGGGAATAATGATATGTGCGATCACAACAGGTTAAACAAAAGCATAAATTGCCTCAAACGGGCTCAAAATAATTAAACACAAATTTCCGTAGGTAAATCTCTAAGCGACAAAATATAACAATTTTAGGCATCTGGGTATTTGGCGAAAATGGCTAATATGGCTCCTTGGGAATATCTTGACACAATACAAGAACTTTCTAGCAATAAAAACACAAAACGACCCATTATTTTAAAAGTACAAAAAAATTCGGATAGGGTAGTCTCAGATTTCAGGATGAAATCTGGGACACCAGTCGGCTCCATCTGTGGACATCTTTTTCTCTGTCAGAATGACAAGGGAAAAGATGAGATCCCAGCATCTCTGGTTTCGTATCTTGTCTTTTGGGCACGAGGTCAGGAAAACAAAAACAACACAACACAAAAACAAAACAAGGAAAAACAAACAAAGTTTTATTTATGTACATACAGGTTTTACCCTGCTTGTCCGGAACAACTTCAAGTGTTGCCCATTGAAAGGCAATGGCAATTCAACTCCATCCTGATGAGCAAGAATGAAGCTATCTCGCTCCGCAATCTTTTTAATCACGTAAGGCCCTCTCCATAGTGAATCAAATTTTCCATGCATGCCTTTTGCTTTTCTTCTTTTGTCCCATAAAAGGACCTAGTCATTGACTTAAAACTTTCTTTCCTTGGATTTTTGTCGAAGATGACTTTCACCTTCCTTTGATGCTCTGTCAATCTATCTGCAACTTGAGTCTGCACCTCCCGCAATTCAGTTAGGTACATTATCCTTTTATCAATAGCATCAGTGAATGTAGAATCCTCCAGGGCTCTAGAAAGTTGTAGGGTAGGCAGTTCCAAGGTAAGAGGCAACTCCGTGTCTCTACCATATAATAGCTGAAATGGGGACATACCTATAGCCCTTTTTGGTGTAATTCTATCGGCCCATAATGCATCAAACAACTTCTTATGCCAAGTCCTTTGATTCTCCGTTACTAGCTTTCGCATGATAGTCACCAAGTTTTTGTTACTTGATTTAGCTTGGCCATTCCCTTGTGGATAGTAGTTTGAGGAATGTACCAACTGGATCCCATGAGTGTAGCAGAAATCAACCAACTCCTCAAAAGACAGATTTGAAGCGTTGTTTGCTACTTATCTTATCTTATTGGGCACGCCAAACCTGACAACAATATTTTCTTTTATAAAACTGCACACCTCAGCGGAAGTGACGTTCTTCACAGGAATGGATTCTACCCACTTACTGAAATAATCGTGAGTCATTCGAGAATATAGTGATGGCCGGCACTAGAATTCGGTTTGAGCATACCAATAAAATCCATTACCCACTGATGGAAAAGGTTCTTCAATTACAATTGGTTTTAAAGGTAATGCGATAATAATACCCACTCTGTAGTATCTTGAAAAAGTGTGGGACGGTAATAACTTGCTCTGAGGATCTTGTGTGCACTGACTCGGGCTGAGAAATGACCACCGTAAGCCATGTCATGAAACTTTTGTAAAAGCTAATCCTGCTGAGCTTTACCCACGCATCAGAGAAATACGCCATCAATCCCTCTTTTGTATAAACCATTATCCCATAGAACAAAGTCTTTGGATTTTAGTTTAATAGTTCATTTCTCTTTCCGAGAAAGTTGATCCGAGCATTCTCCATACGTCAGAAAATAGGCAATGTTACTATACCACTCCCCCTGCAGAGTGTGATCCATGATGGGGATGGGGTAGTTATCTTTTAATGAAGCTTGATTGAGGTTGTGAAAATCTACGCACAACCTAATCTCACCACTCTTATTTCTCACAGGAACTATGTTGGCTAACCATTCGGAGTGATGTATGGGATAAATAATCTTTGCATCTAACAGTTTCGGATCTCTACAAAGATAGTTCCGAAATGGTAGGGTTATGCCGCCGCAGCTTCTACTTGAAAGGCTTTTGTTCTGGTTTTAATGGGATGTAATGTTGAACTTCTGCAGGCTGATATGTTTTCAGATCCTGGTAAGACTAGGCAAAAACATCCATGTATTTCTTAAGAAGCTCTGTAAAAGCTTCTCTTTCTGCCTCTGAACAACACTTACCTAGATTTACTAATTTGGGATCATTGTCGGCTCCCAAATTCAGTAACTATGTATCGGAGGAAGAACCTTCCCCACTTTCTTCATTCTTTTTAAGCATTTGATCATGCTTGTCGAACATTTCCTCAAGAGATACCAAGCCTTTAGGAATTTTATTTCCCTTTAGCTGGATAATCTCCTGACTTCTTGAGATGTCTGCATCCATTTCTCCCACAGTAGTTTGTCTCGAGGTGAGTTGCTTCCCTCATAGTAGATCTCTTTGAAGTTGTCCTTTTTTTGGAGAAATGCAGCAATCTGCTTGTCATCGTTAAAACCTTATCATTGTTGGACGTTGTCAGGAACTTTTGCGCGAAAGACCATCTCAACTTTGTAATCCTCCTGTTTGAAAAATGTGGGAGGCTAATGCGATTTAACAAAGCTGCCATCCTGCAGTGAATCAGCTTTGGAATTTTGCTCTCTCGGAATGTAAGATATCGAGAAAGCTGAAAAATACAGAATAACATAGTAGACTCAATCTCTATAATGCCGAAGTTTGTCCTTTTTTACTTGATAGAGACCTCTTATCTGCTTAACAATCATCTCAGCATCTCCCTTTGCGTGTAAGAGCTTGATTCCCATTGTTCTTGCCTGCTCCATACCTAACAACAGTGCTTCATACTCTGTTGTGTTAGTATTTTCGAACATTAATTTGAAGGAATGTGCATGCACTTTTCCCTCAGGAGAGATAAGAACAACACCTGCACCGGATCCAAATGAACAGTAGTTGCCATCAAATTCCAAAGACCAAACCTTGTTGTCAAGTTGATGTGGTTCTCGAATCACAGATTGAACTTCTTCTTTATCCATTTCTAGATAATAAACTCCATGATCAGATTCTTGAAACAAGATCTGAGATCTAAGATCCTTAGACTTTGATACTGTGTACTTGGATTTCTTCTCAGGGTCTAACTTTTGATTAACTCCTTTGATTGGTATGTGCGCACAAGACCAATCCATCTTGACTTCTTCGCCCAGCTCTTTACAGAAATTTCTACTCAACAACATGCCATAAGAGACTGGGATGTCCGCTTCTGAAGGATAGTAATTTGAGTCTTTTTATGGAAAAGAAGCAAGTCTTGCTGTGCATCTTTGATTTTCCCCCTACAAGAGGGACTTGCCTTTAAATTGAATAGCATCTTCCGATGGTTTTTCTCAATGTGAGACCCAACGCATCAGCAACTTTGGCAGGCATGACGTTGTCAGAAGCTCCAGAGTCCAAAATGCAATTGCTCAATTTGTATCCATTGATAAGCAATGATACATAAAATGGCTTGATCCTTTCCGATGTAGCGAAAAGAAGTAAAAGGAGAAGAACTTGCACCACATTATTTGAAGGAGTAAACTTTGGACTTGACAAGATACCCCGTGAAGGATTATTTGTTAAAGGGTTGGGATACATTTACTTTACACATACTTGACCAATCTATTTAGGCGATCGGAAATTCCCTCAAATACTCAACTTTTGACATTTAGACCTTGGTCTTCTTGATGTGGTCAATAATGTCGAAATCTTGACTTACTTTGGCCGGATGTGTGTTGCCCCTCTGCTTGCGCATTGAAAGAATTTGAATATTTATCTTTGGGCGCTAATGAAGAAGGAAGAGGGCTGCCTCTTTTCAAGATAGTAACATCCGGCCCAGGATCTTCTCTTTCTCTTCTTTGGCTGCTTGTGGATGCTTCGGCATTTTGGCGTGTCTGGGACCTTGTGAACACCGCAAATGTGTGACCATCAGAATCTTCAAAAGATTCATAATAACCGTCATCAGATTCGTAGTCTAGGTAACCAATATTGGATTCACCAACAGGATCTACAAAGTCTTCATCATCAAAAGATTCGTCAATGCCTAGATCTTCTTCATTAGTTTCCGAGTTATTCCTTGGAGCAAACTTTAATGCCAACATTGTGGTGCAACAAAGAAGTCTATTTCGATTTTGATTTTGATTTTAACCATTAAAGGTCCCAAGGATCTATTCTTGAAGGGGTCGCATTCCTGCTTGAGAGATCTACTTCTTGATTTGTAGCATGTCATTAGCCAACCTTTGCAACAAAGGATTTGTAGTACTTGAAGAAGTGTCATCACCTTTGTGAGATGGTTTGAGTTTTCCAGCCATGATCAAGTCATCTTCAACTTCCACGGCAACATTTTGAGCTTCAAGTAGATTCACAGGTCTTGCCCTTCATAGTTGATATCCAACTTCGAGAAACAAAGCATTTATAAATAATGTCTTTTGATTTTTATCGCTCAATGCAGCAGAAGTGGGGATTTTATATAAAATCCTCTGGAACCTTGCAATAAATTCCTGCATGTTCTCACTTGGCTCTTTCTTCAATCAAGGCTCGATTGGGTGATCAACGTCTTTAGCGTCCTCTGCAAGCTTGAATCTTTTTAGAAATTTCTCACGCATAGTACCCAATTGGTTATGGTGTCAGGAGCTAGCGATAGAACCATTCACCAACCAAGTCATGTAGAGTCTCAATGAAGAGTCTGACTGAGACATCTTCATACTCCACTGCAAGCACACCACAAGATATGAAGAAGGCCGCCAAATGATCATCCGGGTTTTGGCTTCCATCTCCAAATAATTTTGGAAAATTCTTTCTAGATGCTTTTGGCAGATCGTGCATAGGTGGAGCCAAGTTCAATGGCCTAAAAGCTGCTCTCCATGGGACAGTACTATCTCGGTTCGATTCGCCATGACGAATAGAACACGTCTTCTCCTTGTGTAGACTTGGTGAATACTTCCAGCTGCCGGATTATGTTGAAGACGATCCGGATCTAGATAGGTGTGCACTCTCCTTCCTGGTGAGAGACTAGATTTACAACTTTTAACTTGAGGAGGATTATTGAAATTGAATTGTTCTGCGCACTGAAGAAATGATCAATCCTTCCTTGCGCCTTCATGAATCGGGTGAATGGACGTTCAGCCAGGTTGATATTTGTATGGAAAACACTCTGATCTTCAAGAGATAAGATTTGATCTGCAAAGATAGTTGTTCCCTCAAAGAGAGTCGCTTAAAAGCTGTTGGCTAGATTTTTGCATAACATAAAACCTAGGCAAATGATGTCATGAGATAAATGCCTCATTTACTTGGTGAGGCTCCCATGTCAAATTTTTCAATTAAAATATGCTAGTATCTATATGGGGTTTTACTTTAACTATTCAGCTTATGAACCATACATGTATAGTTCTGCAGCAAGTAAGCAACTATTTAAAAAAAGGAAATATTTATAGAGGAAGAAAATAGTAAAACACGGTGAATAAATGGGGAAGATGTGCATCCCAATCAATAGATATACAGAGTTGATTGCATGCACATAGAAGAAACTGATAGATATCAACGCATAGAATTATAAACAAAGGTAACTTCAGATCTAGATCTAAAATAACACACGCTTTATTCAAAGATCTAAGATAGAAAACCCGAGAAACAAAATACACCAAGACACAAAGTTCTCTAGAAATCTGCTCCTGTATATTCCTTTGCTTCAAGTGGCTCTCAGGGGTTTCAAAGCACAAAGTCTGGAACACAAGAATGCTGCTTACAAATTCCGATCCTTAACGCAGAGGTTCTTCTTCTACTTATAGAATGTAGAAGGGAAAGTACAAATGAGAAACTTAACTGAATTGAAACATAAACAAGAAGTAAAGATGACATCTGGAAATCATCCTCCACTAACTCCTCCTTAAGTGAAACATCTATCACTTAACTAATAGAATTGTTCCACATAACTTAAAGTAATAGTTTCAAAACCAATAACTTCAAAGTTTTACAATTTCATCTGGGAACGTGGAAAATAGAAGAAGAAGTCAAGCCAGCTGTAACATTTATATATTCTTTTTGTTCTGATACTGAATATACTTGTCGATCATGTAATTCAACATCTTCCCATCTTTCTTAGCCACAGCTTCCTTTTTGTCATGAACTACAGCAATCCTTCATTCAACACCTTGATACATGCTTCAACATCCTCCATGCTCAGCCCGAACCTCGTAATATCCGACTGCAGTGCCACCAATTTGCTGATGGAATTCATCGTGAAAGGCTTAGTGACTACATCAATTCTCTCTTGTACCATCAGAAGACACCCTACCAAGGAGTTAGGCAATCTACTAGGAATGATCCATACGTATGAAGTAACATTTCCGACCACTTCCTCCTGAGTGAAAGCAATGATATTGTCTGGTAAAGACGATGCCATACTCTCAAGTGTCTGCATCCTCTTCAAAGCATAATTCTGCAGATCTCCAAACGGAAAGATACTGCAAACTCCAACTGCTTCCCCTTCTCAACTGATCCATCTGGTACTATCTGTTCCGTAACCAACACTTCTCTCGGCAACTTATTGATTTCGGCCAAAGTACTCAGGTTACTCTCAACAATTGTGTTCATATCTACTATGCTTGTCACTAGTTGCTTCAGCTGATCTGCTACATCTTTCATAACCTTTAGGCGGGCTGGCACCTCTCCGAGTTGTATAGAAGCTTGATAAATAATTAGATTCTTCCATTCGTCAATAGCTTTCACCTGATTGCTTGCATCTTCCATCTCCTGCATCAAATGATCACTCACCTGCTTCTGCATACTGGAATGGGGTGAGTGAAAGATTTACCAACCATGGCAATGATCTCACACAACTGAGATACCTGCTACAAGTTCAACTTTCTCCGCCTTTTCTCTCGCTCGCCTAAGGAATAGAGCATCTATCAATGTCTACGTATCCTCGCTTTAATCCCTCTGTGGTGGCTTGACCAATAGGTACTTTGTTACTTGTTATGTCTTCTGCGTGAGCTCATCGTCTTTTTTTCCCTTCCGCCAAGACTAACATCTCAGCGAACTTCTACCCTGACTCCTCGATGATCAACCTTGAAGTTACCTTAGCAACTTTAGGTTTTCTATCTTTTCCACCTAGACTCTGGAGCAACTGCAAGTCGTGTTCCTCCAAGTTCATTTCCACTCTAGCCTTCCTGGAACCAACTGCAAAGTCAACCATTTTGAGAAATTACTTCTCGGAGAATGAGAAGTTGTTGAGTGTACTACTATCTCCCGCTCTGATTCCTCTCCATCAAAAATTGCTACAGTGTTATGGCTGCCATCTTCTGAATCATCCAAGGACAAAGCTCTTTTTCAACTTTGCCATCTCCGCAGCTTCAATGTTTCTTCGAGAACATGCAATGAACAGAGTGGCTGAGGAGAGAAGATGAATGTTTCCGGATTCAGTGGAGGCATGGAAGTGTCCTGCTGAGGTGCAACAATCGGTGAAGCACTGGATGCTGGAGAAGCCGAACTAACGTCATGGCCGTGGAAGTGATCTTCTCCTTCGAAGGAGACCTTCTCAGCACTTTCATCTTCTCGGGTCTTCTACCGCTTTCTCCTTTGTGCTTCCTCTTGAGTGAATCTCTTGCGCTTGAAGTTTCCGTGACTTGATTCATCAATGCTTCATCAAGGTAGTATCCCTTCGTCAGCAATCAATTTGAAGTATTCACCAGAATGGTGGCATAACTTTCCTCAATCGTATGGCAGCCCCCTACGTTCTCCTGAAGTACTGCTCTATCTCCTCCCATTTGATGGTATGTGTCAAGTAACACCGCCCCATCATCTTTAAGATCTGTAGGTATCTATGCTAATTCAAAGTCAAATACTTACCGTGTTGATAGCTTGCTAAAATCCTTCTTTCTAACCTCATACTCACTTTTGCACTTCATCCAGAAATCCTCTAATGAAGGCACATGGGCGTACTCCTGGGAGATCGTCTTCCTGGCTACTCCAAATGAATCGAAGTTCAGCCATGCCGAGAAGAACTCTTGCTCGTACTCAGAGAACATCTCCGCCTCCATTCCTCAAGCTCTATGAATCTAGAGAAATTTTACATAAAACAAAATGAGAAAACACAAAACACACAAAACATTGCCAGAAGTCACAAATAAAGCCCAAGAGTCATTCCTGGTTAAAACCCACTGGTATGTGGGAATAATGATATGTACGATCACAACAGGATTAAACCGGAGCACAAATTGCCTCAAACAAGGTTCAAAATAATTAAATACGAATTTTCCACGGGTAAATCCCAACGACGAATATAACAATTTTAGGCATCTGGGTATTTGGTGAAAATGACTAATATGGCTCCTTGGGAATATCTTGACACAATACATGAACTTTCTGGCAATAAAAACACAAAACGAACTATTAATTTAAAAGTACGAATTTTTTTGAATAGGGTAGTCTCAAATTTTAGGATGAAATCTGGGGACACTAGAAGACAAGTCAAAGGCAACACACAGCAAGAAAAATCACACTCAACAACCGTTTCCAGATTTAGTTTGGTGAGAATCAAAGGCAAAGAATCAACTGCATGTAGAATATGAAAAAGAGCAAGACTCCAGCTCTCTCTTTCTTCTTCTCTCTCTTATTTTCTTTGACAAAGTAATTGAGCGATCAATTAAATTATAAAACTTAAGTGATTGGTTTAAAAGTCATTACTTGAAGAAGTCAACTACTTGAAATAAGTGGCAGACATGCAAAATAGAAGGTTTTATTTTCAGTTGCAAATCATGGATGTCATACAAAGAGGAATTTCAGGATGGAGATTGCCAGTTGTTTCCTTTACAACTTCTACATATGTCAGTTCACTAAAACTTCATATTTGTAATTTCCCCTCTACATGTTATAAGTAGAGGAAGAACCTACAGGTAAAGGATCAGAATTTGTAAGCAGCATTCTTGTGTTCCAGACTTTATGCTGAAACCCCTGATAACTATTTGAAGCAGAGGAAGAAAGGAGCATATTTCCAAAGAACTTTGTGTCAATGAAAGCATTTTTGTTTCTAACTTTCTGTCTTAGATCTATTCATAAACTTTGCATTATTCTAGATCTAGATCGAAAGTTCCCTTTGCTTATAATTATGTATGTTAATATCTATCTATTATATCCATGTGCATGCAATCAACTCGTAATCTATTGATTGAGTTGCACATCTTCCATCTTTCTTTCATGTGTTTTTATTATTTTCTTCTTCATCGTGTATTTTTTTCTTTAATAAACCGCTTACTTGCTTTCTGAAACTATACAACTATGGTTCATGAGCTGCATGGTTAAAGTAATACCCACAAATAGATACTAGCATATTTAATTGACAAATCTTACACGGAGCCTCACCGGTAAATGAGAGAGATTTATCTCATGATCGCTACTAGGTTTTCAGCTATGCGTAAAATCTAGCCAATAGTATGAAATAGTACATTTTCCCAATACGCAACACTATCATATACATCATGGAAATAATGAAATAATACATTCTATTCATAACAATATCACTGAAATATTCTATACAATTACATTGCTTTCTGATAGCATGCTAATAAGAAGACACAAGTAACATTGCACTTCTCCTTGTCTGGGTACCTGCAACCACATGGTCAACACTACTTTGCTGGTATGGCATCTATCTACAAACTAGCACAATTCATGATTTCATAGATTTCCAATAATAATGAAAACAATAATTAACATACTTCTAAAGAGAGTAAGAAATGTAAATGCCATTTCAGTTCATTTTTAGAGCTATAAAGAGAGAGCTAGAGAGGAGAGAGAAAACACTATTTTTCCACAATCACTCTTCTCAAAACAAGCGTCAAAAGAAGTATCCTACAGTCATAAGTTAGTGTATAAAAAGTTTCTTGATCGATATTTTTCTTGAGTAAGGTCATACGACCATTTTCCCCATCTGTTTACAAGTTCCCAAAAAGTGCTAAATTTAGACAAGTAGCTTGAAAACCCACGTTCGAAAATAACCCCGAGACCCGAACACATAAGGAGTCAAATCCCTACCTACTCCCATATATACAAGGAAACACTCTGAGATGAAATAACCGAAACTGGCGAACTAAGTTTGATTGGTGTCTATCTTTCCGCAGCTACCAACCATAATTACACAAGATTGACCTTGTCACCCAACAACAGAGGCCTACAAAACCCACCCAAAAACTAGCCTTCAAGGTGATTTTCTTCAATCTAAGGGTTGGTGGTGATTTTCACGAGACATAAACAAGAGGTATGTGGAGGTTGAATTCCATTTCTCCACCCAGGGCCTAAACGACGGGTCAAAACCAAACGACATTTTTAACCGACAACAGTTGTCCAAAACTGCGAAATGGTCCACTAGCCTCCCTAACACATGTCGAAAACAGAGTCAAATGAAATATTCGAGGAAACCCATGGTTCAAAGTAACACTCCACATGACAAGGAACAAGTTCAAAGCTTGATTTTCTCATTTCGAGGTTTATAGAGATGTTTTGCACCTCATTAAAAACAAGTTTTATTAATATTTCACAAAGTCACCAAGGAGTAGTTTTTTCTAAGTTTCGAGTTTGATTTGCCAACCACGTGGCTTCGGTATCCAAAAATGATAAAAGGGTTTTCCAACATCTCACGAGGTAGATTGAGAGAAGAGTTAACATTCCAGTTACTTTTCTAGTCGCATACAAAATAGAGGTAAATGTGTTATAAGCTACTATGTCTCATTTAATTCACCAATAAGTTATTCCTCTTTAATATGATTTTCTACTACATTAAAATAAGAAAACTAGAATCGTTAAAATCATGCAAGGAGAGAGTAAGATGACCATGCTTGATTACTCAATTTGGCGAGGAACAAGGTGAGCAAGAACCGAGCTCACAACCGGGTTGGTGGAGCGAGACATTTCAATTCCAATCGAGCTCGTCAATGGAGCAAGCATCTATCCCAAACCAAGTCATCGAGCTCACTAAGTCCGCATGGAGCGGCCAACCAACGGCCAATGCAAATCAGATCACCAAAGGCGGTCCCAATGACCCACACTTCTCCTAGGTATTTTGTCAAACAGTTTGTGTGCCAAGATCATGCTTCCACATTTGCATACATGTTAAAAAGGGTATTCACATTGCACCAATAATATATGACAAAAATCCACTTAAAATATTACTTGACGGGTTTCCATACCCTATCCCAAAGCTCCCATTCTGAATCATGCAATGAGAGTGTTGAAAAGGGCTGTTTAGTTGAGTTTTACTCCAACCACTTACACAAGCTTGAGCAGTAGACAACAACACCAAACTGCCACATTTCAAACATAGTTGTTGCTTAATCTTCCTTATTTCCCTAAGCTCAAACATATAATATGCCCATTCTAAAACAAAGGAGGCACAACTAACAACAATCATTGTTGTCCATGAGCCCACATTTCTTTCAGGCAATTTGTCAAATAGTTTGTTTTCTCATTGCGCAGTTCCCCAACCTTCATACATGTCTTCCAAAGACATTAAGAATCGCACCATATGACAATTCTCTTCTATCCTATTATGCTTGGCGGCTTGTGCATAACTTGGGAAAAGCTTTTTGTCGGCACATGCGAGGTGCATGTTGGCAAAGGTTAAGGGGGCCGGGCTTTACACCAGCCCAATCGCATTTTGTTAAATTTTCCCACGGATTTTTCAACAAATCTATTTTGTGTAAAGTGCCTCCTGCCATCATGGTATTCTTCCCCATAGTTCATGTGCCTTGTCTAAGCTTCCATACTTTGCAAATATGCTTACCAAGGAGCTGCAACAACATCTGACAAATTCCTATCCTTTACGCTTTGATGGAAGTTCATTCCCTACTCCAAAGTTCCCGTTTTTCCATTGGCAGGGAGGATGCTAGCAAATTTTGATAAATCTTGCTTTACAACTTGTTTCATAGCTTCACGTCACAGTGCCGGAGGAAGCATGTTAAGGTTGTGGAGGTATTTTTACACCTGCCATTTGCATTTGCAATTTTCAACACCTGACAAATCTTGCAAAACATGCTTCAAAAGCATTTCTAGAGAATCCATCTGTGCAAACCTACAAACATAATCAACATTCACTCCATGAGAGCTCCCAAAACGATGCCAAGGGATTTCCATAACATTCCCTGACCCAAATTCCTCAAAAATCCCAAAAGGATTTTTGAAATCCTCTCATGCACAAACCACACAGAACCCCAAAATTTTCATTAATTTTATTCTTGGAATGAGGTTGGCCCAAGCCCCAAGTAGTTTAGGGAGTTTTGAATATTTTAAGTTTTATTTAATTTTCTTTTTTTCTTTTGGTAATATCATTTTAGTCTCCAAAAAGGTTTACATCATTTTATAATCTCACACATTTAAATTTATTAAATTGCTTATATTATCTCGTGATTGCTAAAAAAGGGACCTTGAACGATCGTCAATCCACCCTCCAAGATGAAATAGACAGCCCATAGAATGGAAGGCTCCTCATCCATGGAGCATTTAAACGATTTTGGGGAACATTTAACAATAACAACAAAAGCGGTCAAACAATGACAACCGCATCGAGTCCAAGATTTAACGACCATCCCGAGACGCTAGGCCAAATATTTTAAATACCTTGAATAAAAATTGAAAGAGTTGTATCCTTACCTCAACGAAACTCGGGATTCACAAAACACACAAACACGATTCAAAATTCCAAACAAACCATAAAGGCCGACGAAAGGAATTTTCTACGAATCGGAGGGGACACTACAGTTTCCTTGTGCTCCTGTTGATGGATTTATTATATGAAAAATTTGATTGCACTAGTACCAAATCCCATATTCCTGACTTATATCCTACAAGACACTAGAGAAAATCCCCATGAATCTTGTTTACTATTGTTGTTTATTCGTCTACCTCCATATGGTATGCGAGCTAAATTACAACTTTGTATTCAAATTCTTCCACAATGTCTTCTAAAAATGACCAATAAAATTGTAATTCTATCAAACACAATACTCGTGTGGTAACACATGTAGCCTCACCACCTCCTTGAAGAAATGATTTGCAATGCATGTTGTATCACTTATCTTCTTACGCAAGTAAAAAAATGTTCCATCTTCAAAACGCCTATCCACCAAAACACAAACGGAATCAACTCCTCGCTACATCCTAGGCAAGCCTAAGAAAATCTATATTCATATCATCTCAATGTCTCTCTAGGATGGGAGAAGGTTGATACAACCCTACATTATGTGATCTTCCCTTAGTTATCTAGCATACTCTACACTCCTACACAAAATTGTGCACATCCATACTCATCCGCAACCAAGAATAAATCTTAACTAGTTGTGCTAGAATATTATCTACTCTTAAGTGTCTTGCCATTACTTCATTGTGCTACTCTTTCACTAGATTCTCCCACATTTATCTAGGAATGCACAATTTTCTTCCCTTAAACAACAAGCCTTCCTGCACAAAATACTCCAATTAGTGCATTTTGTCCACACTCATTAGATTTATGCATGTCTTCCATTCTTCCATTCCTTATTGAAATATTCATTTCCCACATACAACGCCTCTGTGGATTTAAAAAGGAAAAAATCCACTCTCATTTTTGTCGACAAATGTTACGTCAACAACCTTGTTGAATTTTTCATTCTTGTGCCGCAACATAAATGTATAGCTATGAAGATATTCTACCCACTTCATATGCCTTTAATTCAATCTTCCTTGGTTGTTTATGAATTACGCAACGTGACAACGCTTGATGATCGATATATTCCTTGATGATAATTCCTTCTAAAATAGGTAATGTCTCTACTTCATGGGTGCTTGCACAATCGCATAGAACTCTTGATCATACACATTATACTTCATATTTCTAGCGTTCAATGTCTCACTAGAATATGTTATCTTGGTCTTCCTTCCAAATTTAGTATTGAGCCGATGGAGGTGTTGTTAGCATCCCAATCCACGTGAGTTGGAATAAATTTATTAAAACGCACGTGCCAACAATAAATATGGTCTGCATGCCAAAGAACACGACCAAATCTACATACCAAAGACCAAATCTGTAGCAAATAATGTTTTATTCCACAGACCATCTAGATGTACAGACCATCTAGAACTATCCTTTTGTATTTTTTCTCCTCCATTGTATTCTATAAATTGGCATTGAATGAAAGCCTTAGGCAACCAATCCAGTCCATATTTTCTTGTGTGTTTGTATGTTTGATATGGTATCAGAGATGGTTGTGAATTGGCTAGGTATATGAAAGCCAAGAGTGGCTAAGAGTGAAGGAAAAAAATGTTGTTAGTTGTGATGGAGCGGATTTTTTTTTGTCAAAATAAAAAAGGGTGCTGCAAGAAAATACAATTTGATGTGGCTGCCATAATAGAGAAGGTTGTCTAAGATTGTTTTATTTTTTTGTGAATTAGAAGGGCCACATATCTAGTGCTACTTTTTTGTGTGTCATTAACAATTTTATTTGGGGATTTCTCTTATTTAAATTGAAGAATTATTTTTGGGTGAATGAAATCTGAGATTGAATCTTGGTGAAAAATTATTAGTGTGATGGCTTCTTCAAGCATTCTAATTCTTGATTGCAAATTAGATGGGAAGAATTACTCCTTTTAGTAATAGAAAATAAAAAATGTATTTCTTGCAAAAGATTTGTGGGAATTCGTAGAAGAAAATAAAGAATCCCTTATTGATTATAGAGAGTTAGCCCAATTTAAAAGAAAGAATAATGAATCCTTAGCTATTATTAGTATGTTTGTTGCTGATGAAATCATCCCACAAATTCAAGATATTGATAATGCAAATGATGCTTGGAAAACACTTAAGAATATTTGAAAAGCCTACAAAAACTAGGATTTTGCATCTAAAAAGAAATTACATAATTTAAGAATGACAAATGATCAGGATGTGACAGATCATCTTACAAAATTAAAGGAGATAAAGAATCAATTAGAGGCTATGGGAGAGAATGTTGAAGAAAAATCATTAGTTGAGATAACTCTTAATAGTCTCCCCACAGTGTATGAATATCTTGTAGTGCCCACCTTTTTCTAGCCTCTATGATCTGCTGAATTCTTAAACCCCGCTTATGGATTTTGGATATGTTGGTTTGCTTTCATGAACACGTATGGTGATTTGGAGCGCGTAAAGCTAATTTAACTAGATTAGTAGGTCGACACCTTTTATTTGATATTGTGGACACTAACACTTTTCTATGTGATTTAGGTCAAATTGATACATGTTGGATAATTAGTTAGTCACATACCTTGATTTTGTAACGTATTTGTTTTTCTGATAAGGATACATGATGACATGGTGATATGACATGATATGTATTGTAATACCTAACATACGATGAATTGTGTGAGATTGTGCATTCCACATTGATGATGGTGATATCATTAATTTACATGTTTGAATCTATTCGCTTAGTAAGCAACTAGTTTACTCTTGTATTGGACAGATGCGGTTAATGTGTGCAATGAGTGTGCAGGTGACAGGTCATAGGAGAACGTGGGATTCAGACTAGCTACACAATCTTGCACAAGCAGCCCACGGGCTGAGTCCTAGCCATGTTCTTTGTGTGAAGCCTTAGTATAGGTGATTATTATTTTGGGCACTATGGGTGACCCCAATGTATGTAAAGTATTGTGTTTTGATTTATTAATTTTGGTTAGGGTAGTTGGTTATGATGTAAACTTGTTTTGGGAGTTAATAACTCCTCTTTCTTTTTAATTGTTGATTATGTTTAATGTGTCTCTTAATAACAAGGGTTTAGGGTCACATGTGAGACCCTTGGGTGGTCCCCACACCCTCTACCCTTGTGCCAAAAATGCAAAACCCGAAATTAGGGTATTTTGGGCATTTTTGGGGGTCCCTTTTTAGCTTGGGAGTTCCCCCAACACAAAAATGAGCCCTTGGACCCTACCTAATGGGTAGGGGGGCTTATTTTCAAGGCTTGAGGGAGTTTTCCCTCCCTTTCTACCCTTGTTTTGTCACATCCATGTAAGGGATGTGGATTTGTGTATTTATCAAAAGTTGCTCTTATTTTGTCTTGCTAACATTTTAGGGAATTTGGGAGAAAAGGGCAAAAAGATAATTTCACCCTTTCTCTCTTTTGTTTTGGCATCTTTGACCTTTTTGGAGGGAGAGGGGTGACACATGTCACCCCCTCATTTGTGAGGATGCTTGCTCTCTCCTCTTCAAATTCCCATCCATGGGAATAGTGAGGAGCTTCTTCTTCTTTTTTTTGGTTGGTTCTTCTTTTCTTGGAGTTTTTGGCTTGGTGCTTGAGGGATTTTGGAGCTTGAGGATTGCTTGAGGAAGAAAGTTACAAAATCTTATTTTGAGAGCTATTAGAGGTAACCTCTTGAGCTCATTTATGTGGTATGTTCCTTGCTAAATCTTAACTTGCTCATAGTTGGATTAATTGTTTAGTTGCTTGTATAGTTTTGTTGCTTGAGTATATTGTGTCTTGTTTTACTCCATCCATCATATGGCTTGATGGATGTTTGAGTTATTTGGGGAAGAGAGAGGGATTTTCCCTCTCAAACCCCATGGCTTGATGGGCAAGCCATGTCGGTTTCTTTACTCCCCTCATATGGTTTGAGGTGGGTAAAGGGGATTCATTTGGTTTGAACCCCTTTCCCATTCTTGGAGAGGAAACCCAAGGGGTTTGAAAATCCTCCCAAGAAGGATTTTGGAGAATGGATGGAGTAATAAGGAGGATCTTGTTGACTTCGGAGAAATAAGGTGGAGAAGGAAGTTTGTTGTGTGCACTCTTTTGTTAGATCACACCTTATGTCATTTTCGGGTATCTCATCTACTCTTCCCCAAATTTAGAGGATGAATATGGTTTCTCCTCTTTTCTTTTATTGCTCAATGTTGTGTTTTTCCTTTGTGCATAGTTTGGTCTTGTTTGTGAGTGTATTGTGGTGTTTGTCTCCCTAAAGATCTTGTGCTCAAGTTGTGAAAGCTAGCTCTCTCTCCCATGGGCTTGGGGGAGGCTAGCATGTCTTCCAACCCTTGGAAAGGCCTGTAATGATGCCTGAAGGTTGGGAGGTTAAACAAGCCTTGTTCTCTTGAAGTTGAATCCTTGCATAGCATTCAAGATTGGAGCCTTGTACTTGAGGTGTCTTTGTGTATCTTTGGTGGCATGGTCTTATTTGACTCCCCTCTTGTTTTGGAAATTCTCCCTCTCGAAAGTTGAAATTCTCATGTAATCTTGATTTACATATGTTGTTGTGACATTTCTTCATTCTTGGAAAGAGAACTTGAAAGTTTGAACCCTTATGTATTTTAAACATTTTGGAATCATGGTGTGGTTGAGAGCTCAAGCTCCTTGGAAAACAATGTTGTAACAAGTTTGATCTATTTAATAGGAAATTGATGGCAGCCTTTTTAAAAGAAAGTTAGTATGTTATGGAATTTTAGGGTTAACCTTGTAAGAAGATATTACACTTCTTTCATTATTTTCCTTCCATGTGAAATTTAATGAACGTTCTTATTAATAAATCATACTTGAATAGGTAATCTCCTTTGAAATTTTGAATACATAAGTCTCTTTTCTGGTTGGAAATACTTTGTTACATTTATTTTTATCTCAAATATGTAAATCATCATGACTTAAATAGTTATAGCACAAGTTGTAAATTCTGTCTTTCCAAGTTAATAAACTAAGAATGAAGTCTTCATAGTATGAAATATTTATTTCCTTTTTATTGTGTACAAATTATCTCACTCAGAATTTATCTATTTCAATACTTTTTCTAAATGTAACTGTATTATAGTCAATGAAAGTCTTAACTTAATGGTTATACTAATATAGTATTTCATTGCAGATTTATATATATAAACTGAAATACACTTATAATGGAATATGAATTTTATATACACATATATATTTACTCACGCACAGATATAATTTTGTAGCTAAACACGTTTAGGATAAAATAAATAAAAATAAAAATAAAAACGTTTTTATTAGTGTACGCTTTAAAAAATCAAAACAAAAAAAAAAAATAATGTTTGGGGGTTCGCCCCCAACCTCGCATGATTTTATTAAAAAAAAAAAAAAAAAAGGGTTGAAATGGGGAGGGTCGGCCCCTCCCGCCTGGGCCTGACTGTCCCACGGTGGTGGTGCCGCCCCCTGCAACCTCCCCCCGCCCCCCCCCGTCCACTCTCCAATCGCTACCCCACGCAGCTCCCTCTCCACCCGCGGCCACGCTGCCCCCCAACACTTCCCCCTGCGCATTTTCACGGGCCCGTGGTCCCTCCAAAACCTGCACGCCTCACACCCCCCTGCACCTCGGTCCTCCCTCCGCAGCCCTTCCACCTCGTTTGAACCCCACACCCTCTCTTGATCGCCCGCGCCACATCTCGTCATAGCCTCCTCTCTCAACCCCCAAAGAAAAGTAAGATTCGCCCTCACTATATGACAACAACAAATAATAAATATAAATATATATTTATGCCAAAACAAAAAAAAAAAAAAATATAGGAAGGGTATTCAAAATCAAAGGAAAGGAATAAACTCTTTAGCTTCTTTCCTTCAAAAGAAAAGTGAAAAAAAAAAAAAACCTTCAAAGAAAATAAGAGAGAAATTTTAAATGAAAAGAAAAAGTGATATAAGGAAAATTTAGGGCATTTTTTTTTAGGGCAACTTAGATCTAGGGTGAGATAGATTTTATCCTATGGCTCCCAATCAATTCTTCATCCTTTTGGAACCAAGTGTTTTTAAATATGAATGGAAAATAAAGTTTAAGAGGTGTGCATGTGGGCAAATAAAATACAAGGGGAAAATCTAGATAAATAAAAAAAAGAGTGAAGCCTCATTTTTTTAGGTTGTCCATAAGTAAATCTAATCATAATTAATTAAATGTAAATTGTCTTCGGGCTAGTAGTTGAGAAATTGGGTTGTTCAATTTAGTTTAAAATAAATAATTTCGGGAATCAGTTTTGTATCATTAGTTTTAGTATTGTTAGTAATCACCTTAAAAAAAATTATTACCCTAATTTTAGTCACACTTGGGTGTGGGTTGCGTTGTCCCAAGATGGGGCATTACATTGGTATCAGAGCGATGGTTCGCACACGCGGACGCTCTGGGTAGAACTTTTAACTAGGTTATAAATGTTTTCATAATATTAAAAGTAAAACAATTAAAATCGTTTCCGCTAAAGTATTCCATGGGTAAAGTTATCTCTCGAATAACCACTTGGAGTGAAATGTTGCTAAGACAATAGATGGTAGGCACATTTTGATCACTTAATTTGTTTAAAACAATCAGTAAAACTTAAGAAAAATGTCGTGTTTAGATGACGTGCAAAATGGCTTTTGGTCTCCATAGTAGTAATGGATTGGATAATCTTGTTCCCTAGTAACTTGGGAAGCCGCATCAACTTTTAAAATCAACTTTTAAAATCATTTGATCATATAGATAAAATAATTTTTTTGAGCTCTTTTAATCGCATATTGTTGGGACAACATCTTAAAATTGAGTAAAATCGTTTCGATGTGGACTTGTAAAGTGGAAAGCGTTAGTAGGAAATTGAAAATTTTGGCTTCTAACTTGTAGTATTTCTCCTTGTCCACTGGTTACAATGATTAGATTCGAGAAAAAGGAATAGATAATTAGTTTGCCAAGTGTGTTTAGAAGGCCTCTAGATGTTTTGTTCAAAATACAAACTTGTAAATAACATTATTTAGCCCCGGAAAGTATGCCATATCTAGAGTTTCGATCATCAGTTTTTCATTTTGTGAGTTGCGTCGGGTTCTCTATTTATAGAAGAATAGAGTCAAGCTGTTAGAACTCATTTTTGAATTGGGATTACTTATTTTCAAGACCCTTTTTGTAGCCTTTTGTCACTATAAATATGCTGGTATACAATAGTAAAACTGTAATAGTTGGCCTCGAGATAGTGCTTCCAATTTGAAACCTATTCACCAGTAATTAGAAATGTACGTCTTGTTTGACTCTCTGTATAATAGAGAATTGAATGAAAGCTTTGTTTCACCATGTGGGTGTTGGGTACATGTCTTGGCAGGATCCCTTTGTAGCCTTTTTCTCTAGTTTGTGGAACAAGAAAATTAGGTCTTAATAAACAAATAGGTTTCTTAGAACACCTTTGGGAGTGAAACATGTTACAATATGGTTATTGTTTTAAGCTACGTGTTCTAGGTTGAATGCTAAGACCCAAAATAAATTGTGTGCAACAAGTCATCTTGTTTTGCTAGCGACCTTGGTTAGGTATGTCTTTCTGGTCATCAAAGGTCTAGTTGTTGGTGTCGAAAATAATAAGTAGGTCGGATAAGAATGTGAAATTGTAACCTTGTTATAGGAAATTTGTTATGACATTTGATTGGTTGTTTCTTGTCTAAGTGATCCTTTGTTCTTGGGAATATCAACTGTCGTGTTAGAGGAGCCTCTTTAGATCTAATGAAACCTTTTGGTATGGGTGTAAAATAAATGACTGTATCTTGTATAGAACCACCCAATGTGATAAAATAGTCTTTCACGTCTTGATATTTCATTACTAGGAAATTTGAAATGATTTCGACTCCTCTTGTTTCTATTGTTAATCTTAATTTCATAACCCTTTTATAAGGAAATTTACCAAATGTTCATATGTTCTTGTTGTTGCCTTTTTAAAATTGTGAATTAAAATTAAGGATAATTGAATGAAAATAATTGCTATCTCTTCTCTAAACAATAAATGATAAGGGAAGGGGAAATTTAGTGTCTTTTTTTATATGGTGGTGTTGCTTGAAGTGATATTTCTTAGCTAATTTATCCTCTTCACGTAACGTAGGAATACATTGTGCTATTATAAAATGAATATAGTTTTCACAAACTCCAAATTCTCAGCAAAGCTCTTGGTATAACTTTTAGAGTTAACTTCGGAAATGATCTAGTTAATTTTCTTAATCCTTTTGGAGCTCGATAAACCTATTTTCATACCTTAACCTCTTATTAAGTTTTGTTGCATGGTAACTTGGTTAAAACCTTATTACTTTAGTAATTACACATGTGAATTCAACTCTCCTCAAGTTGATTTAAAATGTTATGAGTTAATCATGTTTATAATGCTTGTACTTATGTGTAGAAATAAGGGAATTACCCTCTTCTAACCTCAAATTAGTGGACTTATAAGATCAATGGTCATGAAAAATTTTTATATATCTATAATAAATATAAACAACGATATTGTATCCCTCTTGGAAAGAAAATAAAATGAAATGAATTAGTGTTGAACACTTTCTTGGTTAGGCACTATGTTGTATCGATGATGGTGTTGACTGTGAAAGAAGCAAGTAATGTGGTCCTTTATGGGTGAAAGTAATGTTTCAAAATCCACAAAAGTATATATTTATTTATAAATCTAAAAGCACAATTGTGTGCACTTACCTTATAAACAATAATGGAATATTGTAATTATTTGTATCTTGGAAAACTCGTTATATATATAATTAAACAATGTTGGTTGGATAAACAATGTTAATCATTGTTACCCTAAAAAAAAAAAAAAAAAAAAAAAAAAAAGCTAAAATTGTGGCGATCCTAAATTATTGCTTCAGTTGTGATAGGTGTTGGTTACTAGTTTTGTCTTGTGATGTTCATATGGTTTACACATTTAATGTTGGAAATTCTGTAAGAAACTTAGGTATTGTTTTGTCTCCCTAAATATTTAGGTGAGAGAGTTAACACGATTGATAGAATGGTTGCGATGATCTCGCAAATCCGTTATGCTCTGACCAATTAGATTCTTAGGAAACTCCTTTATAAGATTCATCCACATAGAAGAACTCTTAGTATGTTATTATAATGTAAATGATGAGAGACCTTATTACAAGGACTAAAAATAATGACGAACTAGCCTTCCATCTACCGTGGGTAAAGACGTCCTTTGTAATCAGCATAAACACTACTTTTAAAATATATGTATATAGATAAATTGAACTTATGTTGGGGTCCTCTTGAAAACACGGTTCTATTTTCTTTTACCACTCAAATAGGGTGGCGTGATTCAAATTTCTTTGTGTAATATGAATTCCACCCTTGTTAATAAGTGTAGTTATTTTATACTTATATCTCTACTTATTGGGCTAAAATTTCGACCAAATAATTGTTGAGTAAAAGTTAACGTAAGTCAGAAATCTTGAGAAGAATTAGACCTTACCTTTCATTAAAGGAAAATGAGTGTTTAACTCTTGCATGCTTGAGGAAAGTATGGACGGAAAAGTTTTTGCATTCCATCATGTTGGTATTTTGTAAATTTTGATAAGTATGTTGATATGATTTGGGAAACACTCTCTTTAAATGGATTTTGTTTTTGCGTAACTCATTCTTGTTTTCTTTTGATTATAATAATTAGGAAATGATAAAGAAATAAAGTAAAACTTTTTATTGAACTGAAAAATTGTGGATTGTTGTTTCATTAAGAAGTTATGTCTTGTTTGGGCGTAGAAAGTTCTAAAATTGCTTTGTCATAATGAGAACTCATATAAACCAAGTTACAAACAATAATAAATTTAATTTTTGTTTATGAGACTTCTAAAGCAATCTTGGCTCGGAATAGAAATGTTTTATAAACGGTACATGCTATGAAACCTTGGAAAACAAATTAGAAAGCTAATTCTAACCTAGTAGTGGACTATATATTCCACCCACAAATTTTATTTTAATTTTCTTACAATCATTTAGCGAACAAAAATAAATAAATTAAGAAATTAATAAATAAAGACCAAATTAAGACAACTCCTTTAACTATGTTTGATAGTATGTGAATATTCTTCCTTGATCTTAGTGAATAATGTCGATTATTGAACCATTTTAAAAGGACTCGTGAACCTTCCTTTTTCAATAGTTAGAGTGATGATGAGTTAGGAGATGAGACCTCACGAAACTTGGAAACTTTTTCTTTCTCAGTGTGTGATATGTGTGACACCTTGGATAGTTTCCTTAAAGTGTTATAGTACACAATTAATATTCAAAAACTTTTAAATTCATTTTGAAACAACATTTATGTTTCCTTCGCTCACCCATCATGTTGGACCTTCTTATTTGGACCCTAATACGAAAACATATACGATGAGGAAAATGAAATTCGGTTTATACACTCCCCTTTGGTTAATACTACCCCATTTGAAATATGCTTGTTCTTGGACCTAGTTACGCTTCAAAAGACATGTTGTAAAGACAAAAATAAAAAAATAAAAATAAATAATATGTTAGTTCCTTTAAAAATGATCTTAATGTAGTACTCACACTACGATGTGATATCCAGTAAAATCTTATCCCTAGCTCTTCCAGTGACTTCCCGGAGGAAGTCTAATTTTAGGAGAGGGGGATGTAGTGCCCACCTTTTTCTAGCCTCTATGATCTGCTGAATTCTTAAACCCCAGTTATGGATTTTGGATATGTTGGTTTGCTTTCATGAACACGTATGGTGATTTGGAGCGCGTAGCGCTAATTTAACTAGATTAGTAGGTTGACACCTTTTATTTGATATTGTGGACACTAACACTTTTCTATGTGATTTAGGTCAAATTGATACATGTTGGATAATTAGTTAGTCACATACCTTGATTTTGTAACGTATTTGTTTTGCTGATGAGGATACATGATGACATGGTGATATGACATGATATGTATTGTAATACCTAACATACGACGAATTGTGTGAGATTGTGCATTCCACATTGATGATGGTGATATCATTAATTTACATGTTTGAATCTATTCGCTTAGTAAGCAGCTAGTTTACTCTTGTATTGGACAGATGCGGTTAATGTGTGCAATGAGTGTGCAGGTGACAGGTCATAGGAGAACGTGGGATTCAGACTAGCTACACAATCTTGCACAAGCAGCCCACGGGCTGAGTCCTAGCCATGTTCTTTGTGTGAAGCCTTAGTATAGGTGATTATTATTTTGGGCACTATGGGTGACCCCAATGTATGTAAAGTATTGTGTTTTGATTTATTAATTTTGGTTAGGGTAGTTGGTTATGATGTAAACTTGTTTTGGGAGTTAATAACTCCTCTTTCTTTTAATTGTTGATTATGTTTAATGTGTCTCTTAATAACAAGGGTTTAGGGTCACATGTGAGACCCTTAGGTGGTCCCCACACCCTCTGCCCTTGTGCCAAAAATGCAAAACCCGAAATTAGGGTATTTTGGGCATTTTTGGGGGTCCCTTTAGCTTGGGAGTTTCCCCAACACAAAAATGAGCCCTTGGACCCTACCTAATGGGTAGGGGGGCTTATTTTCAAGGCTTGAGGGAGTTTTCCCTCCCTTTCTACCCTTGTTTTGTCACATCCATGTAAGGGATGTGGATTTGTGTATTTATCAAAAGTTGCTCTTATTTTGTCTTGCTAACATTTTAGGGAATTTGGGAGAAAAGGGCAAAAAGATAATTTCACCCTTTCTCTCTTTTGTTTTGGCATCTTTGACCTTTTTGGAGGGAGAGGGGTGACACATGTCACCCCCTCATTTGTGAGGATGCTTGCTCTCTCCTCTTCAAATTCCCATCCATGGGAATAGTGAGGAGCTTCTTCTTCTTTTTTTTTGGTTGGTTCTTCTTTTCTTGGAGTTTTGGCTTGGTGCTTGAGAGATTTGGAGCTTGAGGATTGCTTGAGGAAGAAAGTTACAAAATCTTATTTTGGAGAGCTATTAGAGGTAACCTCTTGAGCTCATTTATGTGGTATGTTCCTTTGCTAAATCTTAGCTTGCTCATAGTTGGTTTAATTGTTTAGTTGCTTGTATAGTTTTGTTGCTTGAGTATATTGTGTATTGTTTTACTCCATCCATCATATGGCTTGATGGATGTTTGAGTTATTTGGGGGAAGAGAGAGGGATTTTCCCTCTCAAACCCCATGGCTTGATGGGCAAGCCATGTCGGTTTCTTTACTCCCCTCATATGGTTTGAGGTGGGTAAAGGGGATTCATTTGGTTTGAACCCCTTTCCCATTCTTGGAGAGGAAACCCAAGGGGTTTGAAAATCCTCCCAAGAAGGATTTTGGAGAATGGATGGAGTAATAAGGAGGATCTTGTTGACTTCGGAGAAATAAGGTGGAGAAGGAAGTTTGTTGTGTGCACTCTTTTGTTAGATCACACCTTATGTCATTTTCGGGTATCTCATCTACTCTTCCCCAAATTTAGAGGATGAATATGGTTTCTCCTCTTTTCTTTTATTGCTCAATGTTGTGTTTTTCCTTTGTGCATAGTTTGGTCTTGTTTGTGAGTGTATTGTGGTGTTTGTCTCCCTAAAGATCTTGTGCTCAAGTTGTGAAAGCTAGCTCTCTCTCCCATGGGCTTGGGGGAGGCTAACATGTCTTCCAACCCTTGGAAAGGCCTGTAATGATGCCTGAAGGTTGGGAGGTTAAACAAGCCTTGTTCTCTTGAAGTTGAATCCTTGCATAGCATTCGAAGATTGGAGCCTTGTACTTGAGGTGTGCTGTGTATCTTTGGTGGCATGGTCTTATTTGACTCCCCTCTTGTTTTGGAAATTCTCCCTCTCGAAAGTTGAAATTCTCATGTAATCTTGATTTACATATGTTGTTGTGACATTTATTCATTCTTGGAAAGAGAACTTGAAAGTTTGAACCCTTATGTATTTTAAACATTTTGGAATCATGGTGTGGTTGAGAGCTCAAGCTCCTTGGAAAACAATGTTGTAACAAGTTTGATCTATTTAATAGGAAATTGATGGCAACCTTTTTAAAAGAAAGTTAGTATGTTATGGAATTTTAGGGTTAACCTTGTAAGAAGATATTACACTTCTTTCATTATTTTCCTTCCATGTGAAATTTAATGAGCTGTTCTTATTAATAAATCATACTTGAATAGGTAATCTCCTTTGAAATTTTTAAGACATAAGTCTCTTTTTTGGTTGGAAATACTTTGTTACATTTATTTTTATCTCAAATATGTAAATCATCATAACTTAAATAGTTATAGCACAAGTTGTAAATTTGTCTTTCCAAGTTAATAAACTAAGAATGAAGTCTTCATAGTATGAAATATTTATTTCCTTTTTATTGTGTACAAATTATCTCACTCTTAATTTCTCTATTTCAATACTTCTTCTAAATGTAATCGTATTCTAGTCTATGAAAGTCTTAACTTAATGGTTTTACTAACATAGTATTTCATTGCAGATTTATATATATAAACTGAAATACACTTATAATGGAATATGAATTTTATATACACATATATATTTACTCACGCACAGATATAATTTTGTAGCTAAACACGTTTAAGATAAAATAAATAAAAATAAAAATAAAAACGTTTTTATTAGTGTACGCTTTTAAAAAAATCAAAAAAAAAAAAAAATAATAATGTTTGGGGGGGGGGTTCGGCCCCCAACTCCGCATGATTTTTATTAAAAAAAAAAAAAAAAAAAAGGGGTTGAAATGGGGAGGGTCGGTCCCCCCCCGCCCACTGCACCGACCGTCTCCCACGATGGTGGTGCGCTTTGCCCCACAACCATGCCGCTGCGCCCCTGTCCACTCTCCATCGCCGCCCCACGCAGCCCCTCTCTCCACCCGCGGCCACGCTGCCCCACCAACACTTCCCCCCTCGCGCATTTTCACGGGCCCGTGGTCCCTCCAAAACCTCCGCACGCCTCACACCCGCCCTGCCGCGACCTCGGTCTCCCTCCGCAGCCCTTCCACCTCGCCCCACCCCACACCCTCTCTTGATCGCCCATGCGGCCACATCTCGTCATAGCCTCCTCTCTCAACCCCAAAAAAAGTAAGATTCGCCCTCACTATATGACAACAACAAATAATAAATATAAATATATATTTATTCCAAAACAAAAAAAAAAAAGGATATAGGAAGGGTATTCAAAATCAAAGGAAAGGAATAAACTCTTTAGCTTCTTTCCTTCAGCTTGCAAATGTGAAAAAAAAAAAAAAAAGGGGAAAGAAAATAAGAGAGAAATTTTAAATGAAAAGAAAAAGAGATATAAGGACAATTTAGGGCATTTTTAGGGCAGCTTAGATCTAGGGTTGAGATAGTTTTTATCCTTTGGCTCCCAATCAATCCTACATCCTTTTGGAACCAAGTGTGTTTTAAATATGAATGGAAAATAAAGTTTAAGAGGTGTGCATGTGGGCAAATAAAATACAAGGGGAAAATCTAGATAAATAAAAAGGAGTGAAGCCTCATTTTTTTAGGTTGTCCCTAGTAAATCTAATCATAATTAATTAAACGAAAATTGTCTTCGGGCTAGTAGTTGAGAAATTGGGTTGTTCAATTTAGTTTAAATTAAATAATTCGGGAATCGGTTTTGCATCATTAGTTTTGGTAGTGTTAGCAATCACCTTCAAAAAAATTTATTACCCTAATTTTAGTCACACTTGGGTTTGGGTTGCGTTGTCCCAAGATGGGGCATTACATATCTAATCACATCTTTAGAAGTTGCTAATAAGATTGATACTCTAACATTTGAAGAATTAAGTGGATACTTGTTGCAGGAAGAACAAAGAGTTAGAAGGAAGTTTGATGAAACTAACTCTACTGAGCAAGCCTACTTTTCAAGAGGCAGATTCAGATGTAACAAGATGCAAAGTCAAGACAAGATGGCTATAGAATCCAAGCAAAGGATGAACCAAGGAGAAGATAAAAGAAGGCAACAAAAGCATAAGGTGAAGTGCTTCAATTGTGGTAAATTGGGCCATTTTCAATGGGAATCTACAAAAAGAATCTAGAGATGCACAATTGGTCTAGAAAGCAAACCAACAACATGACAAATCAAGTAGAAAGGGAAGGTAATCTCTTCATTGCATCCTTATCTAGCTCAAGATACTTCAAATGATGTTTGGTATATAGATTTAGGAGAAAGTAAGCATATGGCTTTTAAGAAAGAAAATTTCAAATCTATTGAAAAATATGAAGAATGTGAAAGAGAAAAGATATTGCTTGGTGATAATAGTGCTTATAGTATAAATGGCCATGGTGATGTTCTTATTAAAATGAATACTGGTGAACTAAAATGTATTACTAATGTGATGTATGTACCTAGTTTAAAGAAGAATCTTCTTTCAATTAGTCAAATCACAAAACAAGGTTTCAAAGTTGAATTTTATAAGGATAATTGTTTGATTAAGGATATGAAACATGGTTACAAAGTGATTGCATCAGGTACTCTAGACAGAAAATATATAAATTTGATGAAGTACATGTATGCATACTCGTATTGCATCACATGACAATACTAGTGTGTTATGGCATTTAAGATTTGGGCACCTTAATTATCAAAGTTTGGGTTTAATGAAGAAATTGGACATGGTGTATGGTCTTCCAAAAATTCATTCAGATTCAAATGTGTGTGAAGGTTGTTTGTATGGGAAACAACATAGAGATAGTTTTGAGAAGAATGGGGCATATAGAGCAAGAGAAAAACTTGAGATAGTGCATAGTGATGTTATTGGTCCATTTCCTACTCCTTCCTTTGTAGGATAAAAATATGTGTTGATTTTAATTGATGATTTCTCAAGAAAAATTGGATTTATTGTCTCAAGAACAAAATGGGGTGTTTGAAAAGTTTAAGACATTTAAATCTCTAGTAGAAAATGAGAGTGGGAGAAAAATTAAAGTTCTTCGAAGGATAACGGAAGAGGGTATATCAAAAAGAGTTTTTTTTTTTTTTTGTGATAATGTAGGTATTAAAAGGCAGTTAACAATTAGATACACACATCAACAAAATGGGATTGCAGAAAGGAAAAATAGAACCTTAGAAGAAATGGCTAGGTGCATGCTTAAAACTAAGGATTTTCCAGATTCCTTTTGGGTTGAAGCAATAGTTATTGCTACCTACATATTAAATAGATCTCCCACAAAAGCTGTAAGAAATATGACACCTCATGAGGCATGGTATGGTAGTAAGCCATCAGTCAATTATTTTAGAGTGTTTGGATGTAATGCCTATGCTCATGTGCCCGATGAATTAAGGAATAAACTTGATAAGAAAAGCATGAAATGTATCTTCATTGGTTATAGTGAACAATCTAAAGGCTATAGGTTATATGATCCTCAAACTGAAAAGGTAATTATCAGTAGGGATGTTGTGTTTGATGAAGGTCTTCATAAGGAATCTACATCTACTTTTGAGATAGTTTCTGAAGTTGAAGATGTAGAAAATGAAGAAAATAGTGATAATGAGCAAATCCCCCAATGAAAATAAAAAGTCTTCAAGAAATTTATCAAAAGAGTAAGCAAGTTGAAGAAAAATATCATCATGTTAACTATGCCTTGATGACTAGAATAGAGAAGGTAAATGATCCCCAATCTTATGAAGAAGTAAAAGGAAAGAAAGAGTGGGAATATGCAATGCAAGAAGAGTATGACTCTTTAATGAAAAACAATACACGGGAATTGACAGAACTTCCTAAAGGTAAAAATCTTGTAGGTATTAAATGGGTCTATAAGACGAAGTTTAGATCTAATGGATGCATTGAAAAATTCAAAGCATGTCTTGTTGCAAAAGGATTTTCTCAAAAATAAGGGGTTGATTTTAGTGAGACATTTGCTCCAGTGGAAAAAATGAATACAATAAGGCTTGTTTTTGCTTTGGCTGCTAACTTTAAATGGTAGGTTCATCAAATGGATGTAAAGAATGCATTCCTCAATGACGAGCTACATGAGGAGATCTACATGGAGCAACCACGTGGATTTGTGAGAAAGAGACAAGAGCATCTTGTTTACAGGTTGAAGAAATATTTATATGGCTTAAAGCAAGCACTAAGGGTATGGTATGCAAAGATTGATGAGTACTTCAAACATGAAGGTTTTGTAAAAGTCCCTCTAACCCTAATCTTTATGTGAAAAAGAGTGATGTTGGAATAGTAATTGTGGTGAGATTATCCTCCAAAAGAGGGTTGTCACCTCCAAATATATTGGCAACTAACCTTTGTGACCCCATTCTCGTAGTAGGCATTACTTAGAATAGAAGGTACAAAGCGAAAGATTTCCACTATAATTACAAGTAATCTTGACATGTTAATTGATGGAACAAAGAAAAGATTAAGGGAAAAGTTTGAGATGACTAATTTAGGATTGCTTCATTATTGTCTTGGCATACAAGTATGGCGAAAGATGACATGATAGTACTCTCTCAATCCAAATATGCACATGATTTGTTGGTCAAATTTAAAATGGAAAATTGTAAAGCTTCTACTACTCCAGTTGAAGTAGGGATGAAATTATCAACAAATGATGATTCATAATATGTAGATGGCACACTATTCAAACAAGCTAGGGGGGAAGTCTTATTTATCTGACAATAACTAGGCCTGACATTGCTTATGCGATTAGCCTAGCTTCTAGGTTTATGTCATCTCCCAAAATTCCTCATTGGAAAGATGCTAAAATAATTTTGAGATATGTCAAAGGAACTCAATTTTTTGGGATTGAGTATTTTACATTGAAATATCTCTAGTTGGGATCTTACCACAAAATTGACAAAACACAGAAATTTGCAGCAAATACTAAATCTAATTTTTCTGATTTTTATGCAGAAAATTACAATTTGGGCAAAATGACAAGAAATGTGAATAACTCTCAAAATATCCGTTCAAAACACTTGAAAATTTAAAGAGAACTAGATAATAATATAAAGAACACAAGGGAAATATTTTTGGAATTTTTCAGTCACTGTATCACTGCCAGAAAATTACAGCGTGCCTAAAATAGCCGGGAAACTTCGAAAATTAATATCTTTCCGAATACAAATGCAATAATGGTGAAACTTTGGAAATAACATATATAAATATAGTAGATGATTTTCCAACCTTCGAGATCTGAAACCCTAGAAATTAGGGCTGCAATTTCCCAAACAAGTCGCCCCTTTGGAAAATGGTCAAAACCCTTGTGAAACCCTCTCAGAGATGATGTCGAATCCTTCCTCTATGGCTGCCGTAGGTCTGATCCGAAAACCAGCTGAAAATCTCCACAAAACTCTCAAAAATCCTCAAACCCTAATTCTGAAAATTTTGAAAATATCTCTGTAAAACCAGCCCTAAAATCTGCTCCAAATGACAAGCTAGGGTAGATCTTCCACTACCGAAGAATGCCCTGCTAGCTAGGGATGGATCTCTCACCACCGAAGCTAGGGTTCCCATGGGATCTTACTCCACAAGCTAAAAGTTTGCAAACAGCAGTTGCACCATGAAAAGAAATATAAGTGTATGTATGAGTGACTATCCTTTCACCCCTCTTCTCCTTTTATAACCTTTTCATGTCAAAGAAACCCTAAAACCCCCCAAGGAGCACTTTCCCATGGAGAGGGCCCATTTAATAAATATTTTAAAGTTACTTTTTCCCCCTAGGCGCCTTGGCCCAAAAAGGCGCCCCCAACAAAGAAATATAACATTAAATGCAATACATATCCCTCAAGTCGCCAAAAAGGTACTTTAAGTGGCCCCAACGAAGAAACATAACATTAAATGCCAGAAGTGTCCACTTAAGTGATCCCAACGACAAAATAGAATACAAAGGGCCCATTAGACCCTCCCAACGCCCAAAATATAACAAAACCCTAGTAGGAAACCAGACAACCATCCCCAATAACCTCCAAAGTCGTTAGTCCCTTGGGAATGACCAGGGCTAAGACCAAAATAGGGCCGTTAGGCCAACTGCTCGGAATTGGGGACATTACATACATGTGGTTATATATCTTTGATAGGTTTTACATATTTTGATTGGGATGGATGTATAGATGATCGCAAATCTACTACAGGTTTTGTGTTCAACATTGGATCTGGTGTTATCTCATGGTCTAGCAAAAAGCAACCAACAATTGCATTATCATCAACAGAGGCGAGAATATGCTTCAGCATGTGCAACTGCTCATGAAGTAGTATGGTTGAGGAGAATACTCAGTGATTTACATTTTCCTCAAAATCAACCTTTAATACTATATTGTGACAACAAAAGTACAATTCAATTGCAAAGAATTTTTCTATCATGCAAGAACTAAACACGTGGAGATTCATCATCACTACATCAGAGAATTGATTCAAAATGATGTGATTCAACTTGTCTACTGCAACACTGAGGATCAAATTGTAGATATTTTCACCAAAGCATTAAGTGAAAGAAAGTTTGTAAAATTTAGAGATAAATTAGGGGTCAAGGAAATTATGTAAATGGGTACCTCAGCAGCCATAAGACCCATAGAGGCAGGCGGGACCCATAAAGTGTGGGGAGTTTTTTTAAGTTTGTGTAAGAATAAATTTATGGGGGAGTGTTGGAATAAATTTATTAAAACTAGCATGTGCCAACAATAAATATGGTCTGCACATACCAAAGACCACAAACCAAATCTGTAGCAAATAATATTTTATTCCATAGACCATCTAGAACTATCCTTTTGTATTTTTGCTCCTCCATTGTATTCTATAAATTGGTGTTGAATGAAAGCCTTAAGCAACCAATTCAGCCCAGATTTTCTTTTGTGTTTGTATGTCCGATAACGTGGAATACCTTTGTGAAATATGGAAATGTTATTGCTAATTTCTTGGTCATCTTCCTCTTGACTCCTAAAAATTCGATCAATGGATAGACTCTAAACTAAATCCTTCTTATCTCCTCTCATAGCCTCTATTATAGGCACACATATCCCACTCAAGTTCCTAGTGAACTTTCAATCAAAACTTGCCAAATTGTGAAATATTTGTACTTCAAAAGCATTCTGCAACAATGACCACTCTAGTATCACTTACGCCTCTTCAAGATCCATCTTCAAACCTACATGAGAAATGACAAAACCCAAATATATAAGTTTCTCTTGCATGAAACTACACTTCTTTGAATTGATCAACAATGTTTCTTCCTTGAACCACTACAACACCTTCCTTATGTGCTTTAATGGTCTTCCCACGTCATGTTGAATATCGAATGTCATACGGATATATAATCACAAACTTCCCTAGAAATGGACACATGACTTCATTCATCAATCTCATAAAATTACTAAATACATTACGTAATCTAAATGACATCAAATGTCATTCAAACAGTCCTTACATCTTGAAGGTAGTCTTCTATTCCTCCCCCTCTCTAATGATAATATGATGGTATCTAATATTCAAATCAATCTTAGTGAAATATATTTCTCCACTCAAACAATACATGAGGTCATCCATGTGCGAAATGGAATCCTATACATTATAGTGATTTTATTATTTACTTTTGAATCGATGCACATGCATCACTCTCCATCATTCTTGAGCACTAGAACTACAAGGACTATGCATGGACTTAGACTCTTTGTGATCAACCCCTTATCCAACAAATCCTTGAATCTGCTTTTCTATAGCTACATTCTCTTGTTGTGTCGTTCAATAAGTCACCTTGTTTAGAAAACTTGTCCCAGGTATTAGATCCATGCGGTGATTGTGTCTCCCATGGGTAGTAACCCACCTAGTAGGTCACTTAATACTACCTCCACGAACTCTTCCGACATCTCCTTCACATCAACCAAAAGTAACTCAACTATTCATGTCACGATGTCTGCATCTCTTTTACACAGGTCTCATCATTAGTGCAAGACATGTCTCGTTATACTTTACCTCATTCAAAACTATGTTCCTTGTATCATTAAGACCCTCATGTCCTCTTCCACTTCTTCATTCTGCTCTCGTAAAGGATTCAAAGTGTACTAATTTCTATCCTTCACTACTTTGTGAGTATATGTGTGACCATCGTGTTGTGCCTTCCAATCAAACTACCATGATTTTCAAGTAATACATTACAAGAATCCATGTGCATTATGTCACAACATGAATTCATCCTCATACCTCACTATTTGGAATTTTCCCGACTCTGTTCACTCACTAAGAGTTGGTGTCCCTTCTGTAACCATGAAACCTTGTAGGGATTAGGATGTGAAATCCTCTTCAACCCTAACTTATCCACCATCTCTTTTGCTACCAAGTTATTGGTGTTATCGTTATCCACTATCAACTTACAAACCTTACCTCCCACCTTACATGAGGTTCTAAACAATTTTGTTCCTTTGTGTTAGGCTAACTTCTTCCATTATTAGCTTAAAAAAAAAAAGTGTTATATCATCAATGATTCTCCCATCTTTGGGTATTTTATATAGTCCATTCACATGTCACTCTCCTCCACTTATGCAATATGGGCACTTATATTGCCACATTTTCTTCTACCATCGTTTTGTGTGTGCGAGCACTCAAAAGACCTATGCCCTTATTCTTTGCACTGAAACATGTGTTGTTAGATCCTCGGCTTGCCCTAGAAAAATTTCATCTTCCTCTTTGTGTGTCCTCGTTGTAGGATGAAGTACTAGCCTCACCATCTTACACAAAGCTCCCTCTCACCACTTTGTCCACAACCTTGTGTGAGATTTCCCTTGCCTTGTGTCACACTTTTCTCTTTACACGAGAGCTTCTCTTCCACCCTCGACGCATACTAATAGGCCTCCTCCACAATTCGTGCGTATATTATCCTGAACTCATCCTAATTGAGAAACGCGTCCATTCATATAACGTAATATATTCCCCATGTCATCCTCTACATGAACCACATAAATGGTGAGTCTATAAAAATATCAATGTATTATTTCACACTGAGCTCCCTCTATCACAAATTTTGCAACCTCTTAAACAAGTTGAGTTAGTAGTCTACTTGAAATCATTTTGCCTTCATCTTCGCCTCCAATCTCTCCCAATTATTGATATTCGGTTTGCCTATACATACTCATTTTGTTTATACATGCTCCCACCAAAGTGAGACATGACCTTTTACTTTGGTGTGGGAAAACTTGAATCTTTTGAGATCTTCCACATCTTCATACTTGAAATACTTGGTTACAGACATTCGAAATAACTTGGGCTATCCAATTTAGGCTTACTCCTCGTTCTCCCAATAGCGTGTAGGATCCTTTCCTCCCTCCTTTCAGCTTGTGCTTCTCCTTCTGCGACTTGTGCCCTTGGCTCGGTGGGTGTCATTTCATTGTCGCTATCATCGCCCATATGACATGCATTCTCAATAGCCTCCAAATGTGCATGTATTATTCTCACAAACTCAACCAAGTCATCATGTCTTGCATTTTTGTTTGCTTAACAACTCTCTCGCATTTATTCTATTGTTTTCCATGAGCACTTTCTCAAGAATAAGAGATTTACAAATTTTGCAACCTTCATACCTTCTACCCGACAACCACTACGCTAGAAAATGTCTCAATGATTTTCTACCCACAATCGCAAACGAAGAAAATCCCCAATGTTTATTGTGTGACCCTTACACCTTTTACCCAACAAATGCCTTGATGGAAGATGTCCACAACGATTTTCTACACACATTCACAAATGAGGAAAACCACAATACTCATTGTGCCTCTCTTACAAGGAAAGAAATCTTTCTCTATCTAGAATAATGGAGACACGGCATTGGACCCCAATTAAGAGTAGCCTTGAACCACACAATCCTCAAAGTTACACAAAACAATACCGGATATATAACAAAACACAAGATCACAACTTTCTTATTGATTCAAAAAGAACACACATACACATAAGGATCGCTAATAATATAGCCTCAACAATATCCTAAGAGATAAATACAATCACAATCAAGCAGTCTCACTTCAAGAATCTACGCCATCACTAAATGTTTGGTAACTCTATCTCATCACTAGATCTACTGTTTTACTTTGAGGTTTATGGGTTTGTTTATATAAGCAGGCAAGCCACCCATAGGCATCCTTAAGCTTAGCTATACGCTACCCATCAAAACTCCTAAAGCTACAAAAATGTTACAAAACAAGGCCCAACTAACCCATATAAAGTGAGTCATCTTGACTTTGGACTTCCGCAAACTACACACTCCCATCCTTGGATTTGCACGGGTTCAACAAACCATCACAACTTTGGTAGACCTTCGCAGCATCATGACCTTCATGACATCGGTAGACCCTCACGACATGGCTTATACTTCCACGATGTGACTCGAACCTCATTGGCAATGCATAAAACACAAAATCTACTATAATTATTTTGGTTGATACAAGATTACTAGTGGACCCAAGTGCTCCCGCATTTCTTAAGGGGGAATGAACCTTGGAATGTTATTGTGAGAAATAATATCTTAAGGGAATTTCCAAAAGGTAAACCACAAAGGAAGGGACTCCATTTGTCTAACCTTTTGATCGGCTACTCAATTAGGGTTACAAGCTCTCCTATCTTCCCATCCTTGTAGAAAGCATGTGAAATGGTTAAAGAGTTGGTGATTGTTAAACCTATTTTTAGTAGGTTTGACTCTAGATGTGAGGGTTACAAATCGATGACGGTGGAACATGAAGCATAACAATATCCTTTGGCTTTGATGCGGGTTGTTCTACTTTCATTTAGTTATGAAAGAGGATGTCAAGGATCTTCACTTCTATGGGCATCAATTTCTCTACATTGAGCTAAGAGTCCAACATAATATTACATTCGGTTGTTGCCCTTATTATGGAAGAAGATGATGAATTTTGGAATAATTTTAAATGTTTAAAAGGTCCATGATTAGGAAATGCTACCGCAAATATGATCTTAAACTCTCATTCACCAACAATATTTAAAATGGCCCATACAAAATGTGGTTTGTATGTGATTCCCCTCTTAAATGGAAGTATCTAGATTTTAATTTATTTGGTCATTTTGTCTTGAATCCTGTTTTTTGTTTTAGATGGTGGTTGTTGCATAATAAACTTCTTGTTGGTGATATGAATTACCCATATTGTACTCCATGTGAGGATTTAGAATATATTGAACATGTTTTCTTTTTTTGTTCGTTTGATGTTGTTTTATGGAGAATTTGTCTTGATGCTTGGTCTAGAGAGTTTACATATGATATTACCATTGCTTATTCTTGATAAATTTTGTTTTGTGTTCTCTATAGAAATCATATGCTTATCTAGAAACAAAGGAACCTTGAGGTCTTTATTAGGGGGTGCTTACTAACTTCTTAAGAGAAGTTATTGTGCACATTTTACAAGTGCGGATATTTCTACAACTCAAGGTCCCAAAGGACTAGATGGAAACATTATTGAGGACTTATGATGAAAAGAACTTTGAAATTTGTTTTGGACATTGGAGGACACCCACCGGAAAATTCTTCACTCATGCAACTAAGATTAAAATTACGAAGGTGGAATGGGACTTGATGAAGAACACATATTTTGAGTAGGCATCTAATCTTGATCGAAATTTGGTGGTTGTTTTTAAGTCCGATAAGGGTGGAAATGAAGGCATGGCGAAAAACAATGAGGGCATGTTGAACATTCTACAAGCTTCACTACAACACTTTGAGATGGCTAAGGATGTGGTTGTATCCAAAAGAGCCAAAGACATTGAATTTGTACATAGTAGTCACTCATCATCGACTTCTTTGGTTGCACTGCAATTGTCAGTTGTTGGATACAATGGCGTTCTTGATCCAAAATTGAAGAAATTTATTGAGAACTTAAATAGTATGTTGTTAATACTTCAGGACTATGTTGAGAAATGTAGCAATACCAAAAAGTAACAACTCTTTGGATCAAATTCAAGGTTTCAAAATGGGACACTTAATCTTTTGGCAAAAACACTAATATACGGAGTTGATAGTAGAATAGGAATCGTGGCTCAATCTAGCACAATTGACTTGTCACCTTGTCTTACTCAATTGGGAACCGATAACTTACGTTGAAATGTTGTGGGGCCTAATATTTTAGATGGTAATGTTGTGGAGCTTGATCATTTGGATGGAAATATCATGGGACCTAAGGATGACAAGGCATTAGTGGAACTTGATACTATCTAAAATGTTATGTCTCTGTCTATTGGCTTAACCGATAATTGGTTTCATAAGCATTTTTAAAAATATTGGTATAGTGTTTACTTGGCCATAGGTGGTCGATTTTGTTTATAATTTTTTTCATTCTTGCTTTATCATTTGCCCATTAGACATATAATGCATTGTGTAAACACTCTTTCAATATTTAAAAACACAAATCTATACCATTAACATGTAACCAAAGTTTGTATTAATTAATTGCAACAAATTTAACATTCAAATAAACCCAAACACTATAAACATCTATAAACGATCTAAAAATAAAGAATACAAATAATAAAATTTTGGAATAAATACAATCCATACCTAAAAATAATATACTAGAGATATGTACAAGCCACCCAACATTAATATTCACATGTAACTAAACCCAAAACTCTTCACATATAAAAAGACACTATACAAATACATATAATGTGCTTACATAAATAATAAAAAGTAAATTATATGAGACAATTTAGTCAAAGTAAAATGATTTAAATTACAAATTTAAACTTAAAACTTTAGGTAGTATTTAACGAAATTCTAATGAACTCTTTACAAATGTATTGTGTACATCAATATAAATGTTAATATTTTAAATCCAAATCTTAATCGTGTCATGAATATCTCCAAGGCGATGCAGGGTAAAGCAGGTGGTGACTATGGGACTCTGGACTCGATGGCTCTCCTTCTTTGTTATGGAAGGATATCTCTCCTTTGGGTGTGATTGAGCAAGAAGTATCTTTTTACGAGAAGCCTTCTCTTCTAGAAAAGTCAATTATAAGGTACAAGAGGACCATCTTCTATGGTTAGGCTCTCCCTCAGGTTCTTACACCGTCAAAGCAGGTTATTCAAATCTCATCACTATGTCCTGGGAAGGGGTTCCCAAATTGGGTCAGCTCTTTGGCATTCCAAGCTCCTTCCAAAAGTGGTTGTTTTTGGTTGGCTTGTTGTTAAAAGAAAAATCCTTACGCAACTCCGCAGAAGATCGTGGGGCTATGTCGGCCCATCTAAATGTGTCCTTTGTGATAATGCCAAAGAAGATATTGAGCATCTTCTTCTCTTCTACCTTTTGCGGTTCAGGGGTGGAATTGTTTAATTGGCAAGTTGGGCTTAGCCTGGCTCCTTGTAGAACATTACGGCAACTCTAAAAGCTTGGTTGAAGATGGGAAGTAAGAGTTCTCTTAGCTCCATTTGGTCCATTATGCCCTTTTGATTTGGCACATATGGAGGGAGTGCAATCTCCGTATTTTCGCAGAGAGGAAGTCTTGAGCTTTCTGACTTCTTGATAAACTAGAAATTGTCATTTCGGAAAACGTCTGTAATGTCCCCTTTTCCCATTTGAAGACCTTTGGCCCATTTTGTCAACCCGATGACACCAAAGGAAAAATATAAGGGTGACTTAAGTCACAATAAATTATTATAAAGTGCTATAAAAATAAAATAAAATAATTAAAGCAATTATATTAATTTATTTGAATCAATATAAATAAATTATAATTCCTATGGTAAATATGATTTGCCTTGAGCTTTCCCCGACTTCTTGATAAACTAGAAATTGTCATTTCGGAAAACGTCTGTAATGTCCCCTTTTCCCATTTGAAGACCTTTGGCCCATTTTGTCAACCCGATGGCCAAAGGAAAAATATAAGGGTGACTTAAGTCACAATAAATTATTATAAAGTGCTATAAAAAATAAAATAAAATAATTAAAACACTTATATTAATTTATTTGGCTTAATAGAAATAAATTATAATTCCTATGGTAAATATGATTTGCCTTGAGGGGGCAAATATCATTGTAAAGGGATTTATTGTATTTTATTCTTCCTAGAGGGGATAATGGCGACTTGGGCCAAAAGTGAATAATGACATTTAGGAAGGATAAAAATATTATTAGTTATGTATTTCCTCCCAAGGAAATGCGACTAGCTCTAGGGGTGGGAAAAATAGAAGAATATGACAAAATATTCCTAGGACAAGTCGACTTGGTCTAGGAATGAGCATGTAATTTCATTGGCTGGTTTGGAGGTTGGTTGTTGGCCCTTTTCCTTTAAAAGGGAAGTCGACTTGCCTCTTCCATCATCCAGAAATATTTTATGTCATTTTCCTTTGCATTGAGCTTCAGCTTTTGCAAATAAATTCTAAGGACGAAACCCCTTAGTAATTTATTCTCTTGTGGACGAAAACCCCAAGAGTTGTGAGGGTTTTTCACTCAGAAATTCCCATTGATTGTAATCAGATTTTCAGTGTTATTTTCAGTCATTTCCAGCAGTGTATTTGAAGGCATTTGAGGAATAAAATTGCAGCAGTTCATCTTCTATTGATCGACCCAGTTGGGGCAGATTTGGCTTTGTTTTTGGAGGTATTTAGATCTGATTTTAATTGCTAAATCATCTACATATTTTTGGGAAATAAGCCAATTAGTTTCATAATTTTTTCAAAGGGTTTTTAGAGGGTTTTACAGTTTTATAATCAGATTTCAGATCTGATTTCTGAGTTGATTTGGCATCCAAAAATTATGATTCTTATATGAATGAGTTCCTAAAAATATAGGCAAGCATCTGGGATAGAGAAAATAAATTTTGGAGCTCATTTGATGCCCTAAATGTGTGGGCCGAAATAGTAGGAGGGCCAAATCTGCATGTTTGGTAGTTGTTATAATTTGGTTTACACCATCTTGTTCCTTGTATTTTTCCAAGTTCAAGCATATGTCATTTGCCTAGATCGAGTTGTGTAGAGAAAGTTATGCTATCTTGAAGATTGCAGTAGTTAGGGTTTTAGATTTAAATTATTTTCTAGTTGTTGTAGAATCTAATTTTTGCCATAAATTCTCTAGGGATGTTCCAAGGGTTTGGGAGTAAAAATAATTATTGTATGCTGATTTTGGGTGTGTTTGCACATAAAACCCTAGTCAATTTGGCTAAAATCAATCCCGTTTGCCCTAGCTTTCGAAGTTTATATTTTGCCATTGTATTTTGCTATTGTGTTGAGTGGGAAAAATTTATATTTGCTCCAAGGATCCATTTGGGGATCTTTGATGTCGGTATCCAACGTCTCAACAATCCAAACTTCACCTCTCATGATGTTGAAATCAGGAAAGCTTGGCCTCTCATCAAAATTCCTAATCCTGGCTCGATTGTTTGTCATGGTTTATCTCGGATAGAAAAAATTCTTAGAAGAAAAAATACGAGATGGACGCCTCCTCCAGGATTTTGCAAACTTAATTTTGATGGGGCCTCTAGAGGCAATCCGGGTAAATCTGGGGCTGGTTGTCTGGTGAGAAATGAGAATGGTGATCTTCTTATAGCTGGGTCCTTCTCGCTCAAAGAGGGCACCTGCAACTTAGTGAAGCTCAAGCCCTTCTCGAAGGAGTCAAACTTGCCGTTCTCTATGGGTGTGACTCTCTTCAGGTTGAAGGGGACTCACAAATCATTGTCCATGCTTTATAGCTAAGGGGTCGGCCCTTTCTTGGCACTTAAATTTTTATATCTCTAATATCCTCTTTTAGGAAAAACTCAAAAAGTGGAGCATCAATCACACGTATCACGAGGCCAACAGTGCCGCCGATTTACTAGCAAACTCTGCAATAGATTTCCCGAGGCCGTCAAAATCTCAAGCAATTCGAAAGATTGGATTGGATTTTCTAAGATCATCTCACACGAAGGAAAGGCGGGCCTGCATCAGCTAATTTGATGGTGATCCGTGCGTCTCGGCTTTTTATTCTATCGTCGTAGCCTTTTCTCCTCCACTTTCCTTCTTGGGTTTGCACTGTTCGTTTTCTCATGGCTTTTTTGGGCTTCTGTTTCTTTCTCTCCGTGATGAACAACCGGAGTTGGCTCTCACTTCTACTATAGACCTGGTATCGCCTTTTGGAGATTTTGGTACTCTTCATAGGAAGCTTCCGCTAGGGAAGCGAAGCCATAGAAAATATTTTGGGTGAATCTAACATGTTTAATTCACGCAGAGTCGAGAGAATTCTGATATTGTGGCTGCCTTCGTCTCTTTTTGCCTTCTTATTCATCCCGTTCCATCTGATGTTGAGTTCGTGGTTGTTGATATCATTTATCTGGTTCACCGTGGTGTCTTCATGATGTCATTTAACCATATCTATCATTATTGGAGATGTGCATTTTAGAAAGTCCTTCGATGCACAATTGTTTAGATGTCTTGGATACGAAGTATCTAGAATTGTATTGCGAGAAGAATAGTGAAAGTGATGGGCATTTCAATGGAAAGGCGGTCATATCACACAAACTGATTAGAATGGGTTATTATTGGAATATAATGGAACATTATTGTCACGAATATGCTAAGATATGCGAAAAATGTCAAGGAAATAGTAACCTTACAAATGCAATATTCAAGAGCTACAACCAATAGTATCATTGTGGCCATTCTCCATATGGAAATTTAATTTAGTGGGTAAGATTAACCCTCTCTCTTAAGAAGGTCACAAGTTTATTATCACAATCGCTAACATTGTACAAAATTGGTAGAAACAATGAAGATATTTTTAAGTTCCTCATAGTTTCAAGATTTGGAAGGTCAAAAGTTTTTGATATGTGCAAGATCAAGCATAGTCAAAGAAATAGTTTCATCATATACTCCTCAATGCCCAAAAAGAAATAGTCAAGTTGGGGCTTCTAATAAGATGATTGTTAACATTTTATCAAAAACTGTGAATAAGCTTTGTTTCCAGGATACAGTGCAGTGCGGGTTCGATAGGCAGATACATCAATTTTAAAAACCCTAAGGTACGATACATCTTGATACATCCGTACATATATATTAAAATATAATATATATAAATTTTATACATATACTCATTTTTTTAGTCCATAAGTGTTGGCTAGATTTTCTCGCATAGCAAAAACCTAGGCAAATCATGAAATAAATCTCCCTCGTTTAACCGGTGAGGCCCCATGTCGGATTTGTCAATTAAAGTATGTTAATATCTAAATGGGGTTTTACTTTAACTACTCAATTCATGAACCATAACTGAATAGTTCTGCAGCAAGTAAGCAGCTATTTAAAGAAAGGAAAAGTTATAGAAGAAGGTAATTACATAAACACATAGAAGAAATGGGAAAGATGTGCATCCGAATCAGTAGATGGCAGAGTTGATTGCATGCACATAGAAGAATCCAATAGATATAAACACAGAATTCTAAAACAAAGGCAGCTTTAGATCTAGATCTAAAATAACACAAAGTTTATTAAGAGATCTAAGATTAAAAGCAAGAAACACAGTACACCGTGACACAAAGTTCTCCGAAAACCTGCTCCTTTGTATTCCTTTGCTCCAAGTGGCTCTCAGGGGTTCAGCACAAAGTCTAGAACACAAGATTGCTGCTTACAAATTTCGATCATTAACCCGGAGGTTCTTCTCCTACTTATAGAATGTAGGAGGGAAAGTACAAATGAGAAATCTAACTGAACTGAAACATAAACAACAAGTAAAGATGACATTTGGCAATCATCCTCAACTAACTTCTCCTTAAGTGACACATGTATCACTTAACTAATAGAATTGTTCCACATGACTTTTAAGTAATGGTTGCAAAACCAATAACTTAAAGTTTTACAATTTCATCCAGAACATAGAAAATAGAAGAAAGAATAGAAGAAGTCATGCCACTTTGTAACATTTATGTCTTCTTTTTGTTCGATATCGGATATACTTGTCGAACAAGTGATTCAAAGATCTTCCCATCTGTTTAGCCACTTTGCTTCCTTCTCTAGTCCTAAACTGCAGCAATCCTTCATCCAACACTTTGATGCATGCTTCCACATCTTCCAAGCTCGGCCCAAACCTCACAATATCCGCCTGCAGCGCCACCAGTCTACTAATAGAGTTCATCGTGAAAGGCTTAGTAGCTTTATCAATTCTCTTTTGTACCATCAGAAGAGACCCTTCCAGGGAATTAGGCACCTTGCTAGGAACGATCCGCACGTATGAAGTAACACCTCCGACCACGTCCTCCTCAGTGAAAGAAATGATACTGTCTGGTAAGGATGATGTCCTACTCTCAAGTGCCTGCATCCTCTTCAGCAAAACTCTGCAGATCTCCAAACGGAAAGATACTGCAAACTCCAGCTGCTTCCCCTTCTCAACTGATCCATCCGGTACAATCTGCTCCGCAACCAATACATCTCCCAGCAGCTTGTTGATCTCGGCCAAAGTACTCAAGTTACTCTCAGCAACTGTGTTCATGTCCACTATGCTCGTCACCAGTTGCTGCAGCTGATTTGCCGCATCATTCATAACCTTTAGGCGGGCTGGCACCTCTCCAAGTTGTACAACAGCTTGATGAATAATCAAATCCTTCCATTCGTCAATAGCTTTTACTTGATTGCTTGCATCCTCCATTTCCTACATAAGATGATCACTCACCTGCTCTGAAATGGGTTGAATGGAAGGCTTAGCAACCTTGGCTATGATCTCGCACAACTGAGATACCTGCTTCTGAAGCTCTTCTTTCTCCGCCTTTTCACTGTCAAGCCTAAGGAATAGAGCATCTATCAATGTCTGCGTATCCTGCTTCAATCCTTCTGTGGTGGCTTGACCGAGGGGTACTCTGGTTACTGTAACATCTTCTGCGTGAGCTCCTCCTCCTTTCCTTCTGCCGGAATTGATATCTCAGCAAACTTCTGCCCCGATTCCTCGATGATCAACCTAGAAGTTGCTTTAGCAACTTTAGGCCTTCTGTCTTTTCCACCTAGGCTCTGGAGTAGCTGCAAGTCGTGTTCCTCCAAGTTCATCTCCACTCTCGCTTCTGGAACCAACTGCGAAGCCAACCATTCCGAGAAGTTACTTCTCGGAGAATGAGAAATCGCTGAGTGCACTACCATCTCCCGCTCTGCATCCTCTCCATCAGAAAGTGCCACAGTGTTATGGTTGCTGCCATCCTCTGAATCGTCCAAGGACAAAGCCCTTTCAAACTCCGCCATCTGCAACTTTAACATCTCTTCTGGAACAGGTGATGAACGGAGTGGCTGAGGAGAGAAGATGAATGTCGCCGGATCCAATGGAGGCCTGGAAGTGTCCTGTTGCGGTGCAATAACTGGTGAAGTACTGGGTGCTGGAGAAGCCGAGCTAAAGTCATGGCCGTGGAAGTGATCTTCTCCTTTGATTGAGATCTTCTATGCACCTTCAACTTCTCGGACCTTCTGTTGCTTTCTCCTACATGCTTCCTCTTCAGGGAATCTCCTGCGCCGAAGTTGCCCATGACTTGATTCATCAGTGCTTCATCAAGGCAATATCCCTTCGTCAGCAACCAGTTTGAAGTATTCACCAACACAGCTCCAGATCTTTCCTCAATTGTATGGCAGCCTCCTACGTTATCCTGCAGTACGGCTCTATCTCCTCCCATCTGATGGTAAGTGTCAAGTAACACATTCCCATCATCTTTAAGATCCGCAGGTATCCGCGTTAGTCCAAAGTCGAATATTTGCTTTGTTGATAGGCTATTGAAATCCCTCTTTCTAACCTCGTACTCACCTTTGCACTTCATCCAGAAATCCTCCAATGAAGGCACATGTGCGTACTCCTGGGAGATCGTCTTCTTGGCTACTCCAAATGGATCGAAGTTCAGCCGTGCCGTGAAGAACTCTTGCTCATACTCGGATAACATCTGCGCCTCCATCCCTCGAGCTCTATGAATGCTCTGGCAGCTATAATGTCCGACAGTGATTGGAAAGAAGCCCGTAGACTTGTGTCGTTTCGACTGAAGGTCGTGTATCTCCACAAGTTGCCTGCTTAGCTCCATGGCGATCCATCTATCATTCGGATATCTGGGCATCTTTATTGGTTCTCCAAAAAAGCCTGTAACCCTGAGGTATGTGAAATCTGCAAACTGAATGAATAGACTGCCAATCCTGGATACGGCTTCCCATGCTTCTTTGCTTACCCTGTTGACCTTTAGGTCCTTGTCTAGCCTGCAAATGAAATCGTAGAAGAATCCATCATTGACCACTTTGAAATCCTTCTCGCACGCAGGTACAGTAAGTTGATGGGTAGCACTCGAAAATGGGGTCCTTAGAAAGAATGCCACATCTATCCAGCTTGGAGAAGATGCCTTGTGAAGCTGCAGCGTACACCAAGTAGGAAGTCATTTTGAAGCTGAAAGTATGCTTCACGTTCCGGAGTTGCTCACCAATGTTGTTGCTAATAATTTCCGACCAATTGATTATGGAATCAACCTTGTTGACTTCAATGGTCCTGATGAAAGCATACATCCATGTACGAAAGTGTAAGCATTCGCCTCGCCATTAATCCCCGCATCTTTATTGGTTCTCGAGAAGGCATCCCGAAGGCTAATGGAAGTCACCACCTTTCGTGCACAAACAATAATTGATGAACTCTGCGTCCCGCCCGAGTTATTGTTTTCCTCTGTAGATCTCGCAAGAATCGATCTGGATGATGGTAAGATCTAGCGCACTCCATAATAAACTTTGCAATTGGGTGTGTATGGAAAGGTCACTTCTCGAATAATTCCACTTGCTTTTAACAGCACGCATGAGTGAAGTCTTTCTGCTCTAGATCTATCAATCAATTCGGAAAGAAGTTTCGCACCTAGATCTTGTGTCTCCTATGTCTCCTGCAAGTTTGGAAGCGATGCATGACTCCGTTGTGCTTTCTTTTCATCTTTGCCATGGCTTTGTCTATCTTTGTCTAATAATTCTTTTTCTTCTTATTTGACCGGATTTCTTCAAAACTAGTGCGAATCTGAATTATTCTTCGATTCGAGGATATATGCAATGTATCGGACATTGATTAAAGCTCATTTTCCTTTGTAAAGCACTCTCGTAATGAATTCTGCAATTAATTCAAACAAAAATGACCACCGGAGCATAAACATAATTTTAATTGGGCAATAATAATCTGTCAATAATAAACTCGCAAATCGGGCTGCATGGAAAGGCTGCAGCTCGAATAATTCCACTGCTTTTAACCGCACGCATGAGTGAAGTCTTTCCCGCTCTAGATCTATCAATCAATTCGGAAAGAGGTTCCGACCTAGATCTGTGTCTCCTATGTCTGCAAGTTTGGAAGCGATGCATGACTCCGTTGTGCTTTCTTTTTCATCTCTCTTCGCCATGGCTTTGTCTATCTTTGTCTGAATAATTCTTTTTCTTCTTATTTGGCCGATTTCTTCAAAACTGAGTGCAAATCTGGATAATTCTTCAGATTCGGAGGATATATGCAATGTATTGGACATTGATTAAAGCTCATTTTCCTTTGTAAAGCACCTATAATGAATTCCTGCAATTAATTCAGACAAAAATGGCCACCAGAGCATGAATAGTGAATTTTAATTGTAAAAATCTGCACTTTTCAAGCCTACTGCCCCAAAAATTGATGTTTAATTTGCATGCAAAGAGAGCATGAATCTTTCCAACTTCACCTGAGCACCTGTAACACTTATGCAAACAATTATGCAGACAAAAATCAACCTCCTTCAATGCATGCGCCAAAATTGGAAGCTTTTAGCCTTGGTTTCACCTTTGTCTGAGCAAAAATCCTCTTCAAATGGGGCGCACTTTTCCTCTTGGCTGCAATTCTTTACCTGTGAATTAATTAATTCACCCTTATGGCAGCCCATGCTTATATAACCCTCATAATTCTATAATTAATAATTGCCCTTCCTATTCCTGGCAATTAATTAATTAAAAATCATGCTCTTCTCTTTAACTGATGTGTAAAAATAGCATGTTTAAGGACAGCCATCCAATAAATTAAATTAATTCAATTTAATCATCCACACTTCACTTCACTTAAGCTTCACAGTGTGCTTTGACCATAGCCACTGAAAATAGGAATTTATTTAATGATTTAATGCTTCAAAAAACATTAAATCTATCCTAAATGGGGCGCACTTTTTGACATGAAGGGGGCAGCCTTTAAATAAATTAAATTTAATCAATTTAACCCATTTAATTCTATTTCTTTTATTCCCTTTGGCTTTGTTGACTTTCTTCCATGCCTGGGCGCCAAAATTAGAAGAAGAAACAATTAAAATAATCCACTTTAAAGCTGCCTTTATCTCTCCAAAGGGGGCGCACTTTTTGGCATCATATAATTCTATTTTTAAGAATTTTTCACAATGGGATTCTTTACCCTGCAAGGCAGCCCCGAAATCCCATGATCCACTTAAGTGATTTGACTTTGACAATGGGATTATTTACCCTGCAAGGCAGGCAATAAAATCCCATGATTTCACTTAAGTCACTTTTCTTTTATTTCACCATGGGAATTTTTACCCTGCAAGGCAGGCAATAAATTCCCGCCTGCCTACTGCCTCTAACTTTCCCACCTTAGCTAGCATACAAAATTTATATCATGGGAAAAAGTACCCTGCTAGGTAAGTACAAAATTCCCACCTTGCCTGTTGCTTCTATTTTTCCCACTGCAGCTTAAATCCTTTGTTTTCCAAAAATGCACCCAACCCTGCAGGGGCTTTTCAGTGCACAACTTCGCCATTTCCCAGTGAACCAGACCTCCGATTGTGACTTCCTCCGGGCATAACGTGCGTATATGTTTTCCAACTACTCCAAGTCAAGAATCGGGCTTACCCAAAGGAATTGGTTTAGAGAAATTTCACAGAAAACGAAACGGGACAACACAAAAACACGAAAAATTGTCAAAAGTCATAAATAAAGCCCAGAACTTATTCCTTGTTAAAACCCTTCTGGTACATAGGAATAATGATATGTTCGATCATAACAGAGTTAAAACGGAGTGCAAATAGCCTCAAACGGGGCTCAAAATAATTAAATACAAATTTCCCGCAAATAAATCCCGACGACGAATATAACAATTTTGGACATCCGAGTATTTGGCAAAAAGGTTAATATGGCTCTTTGGGAATATCTTGACGCAATACAAGAACTTTTAGGCAATAAAAACACAAAACGACCCATTATTTTAAAAGTACGAAAAAATTTCGAATAGGGTAGTAGCAAATTTCATGATGAAATCTCGAAATCAGGGTACACCAATAAGAAATACAAAACTTAAAAATATAGTACATATATACAAAAATATAATATATATATATATAAATTTTACACACTCATTTTACTCATTTTTTAGTCCATAAGAAATACAAAACTTAAAAATATAGTACCTTCAATGTTCAAAACATTCAATATACTTAAGATTTTACATTTTCTATGATATACGAATATTGTATTCCTTTGTGTTTCATCCATTTCCTTTGAGATTAATTTCTATGTTGCGATGGTGGCCATAAAAGATGTACTTTTAACCCGACCCTAAAGGACCTATTTAAAGAGATTGACTCTAACTCTGCCGATGACAACAGGTCTAAGGGTTGGTTCTTGTATTCATATTATCCAAAATCACCTTCTAATCCTCCTTAAGGATGCGGGAAGGAGTCAATGTTGTGCCTTGATAGTTTCTGGAAAAGGATGCTCTTTGAAACTTTAATCTACGCAATTTGTGGTTCCAAAATTTTTTTTTAGTATTGAAGATCACCGAAGATTTGACCTCATAAATAAATTGTATGGAGGCTCAGATATAAGTCCAAATTTCTATGAATGTTGTGCCTTGATAGTTTCTGGAAAAGGATGCTCTTTGAAACTTTAATCTACGCAATTTGTGGTTCCAAATTATTTTTTTAGTATTGAAGATCACCGAAGATTTGACCTCATAAATAACTTGTACGGAGGCTCGGATATAAGTCCAAATTTCTATGAATAGCTTCTTTCCTTGGCCAATTATGATGATCCCAAATAATTACCTCAAACATTCTTGACATCCTTTGAATATTTTCTCTTCAATAAACTTGGGAGATTTTAAACAATCTCCAAGTTTCCTTAATTATGATGATCCTAACTAATTACCTCAAACATTCTTGACATCCTTTGAATATTTTCTCTTGAATAAACTTGAGGGATTTTAAACAATCTCCAAGTTTCCTTGCCAATTATGATGATCCCAAATAATTACCTCAAACATTCTTGACATCCTTTGAATATTTTCTCTTGATAAACTTGAGGGATTTTAAACAATCTCCAAGTTTCCTTATTGTTGTCATACCCTCCTAGTCTAGTCCTCAATAAAATTGAAGTTTGTTTAAATCAAAATAAAATTAAAAAAACTTTTTTAGAGCCCCCCACTGCCCAACCCTGCGGATATGTTAGTCATGGGTATGTCCTCGGTACATCAAACGTGCCATCCGTGATGTACATGGACGTATCGACAATGCACCAGGACATATCCATATCGGGCACGTATCCAAGGGTACGGAGGGTGGGGGCAAACCTCGTAAGATAGTGAATAAGCATGGTGGTGATTGGCACAAAGAAATAGTCAAGTTGAGGCTTCTAATAAGATTATTATTAACATTCTATCAAAAACTATGAATAAGCACGGTGGTGATTGGTGCAATCGGATACAAGTTGCATAATGGGCATATAGAACAAAAATTAAAAAGAACTACAAAGCAACCCCAATAACATAGTTAATAAGCATGGTCGCAATTATTATTAACATTCTATCAAAAATGTGAATAAGCACGGTGGTGATTGTACAATCGATACAAGATGCATAATGGGCGTATGGAACAAGAATTAAAAATAGCTACAAAGCAACTCCTTATTCATTAGTATATGGGGTGTAAGCCGCCTTTCCCCTTGGGTTCAAAATTCCATCCTTAAGAGTATCATTAAAGAGCGAAGAGATTACATCAATTGGAAATGCTAGACAAAAATAAGTATCAATTTTATTAAGCGGTTGAGAGTTTATCAAAATTGCCTTCAAAACAATTACGACAAAAGAATCAGACCAAGCGAGTTCATTTTAGGTGATAAAGTGTTAAAATAAAATCAGCGTAACAACAATGCAGATAATGAACAGAAAGGAAAGTTCAAACCTAATTGGCTTGGCCTATTTGTTATCGAAAAAAATTGGAATCGGGGCATATGCCTTGCTATAGTGGAAAGAAGGCCTTTGAATAATCCAATCAATGGTGCTAATCCTCTCTATGCAGCGTATCCAAAAGTCTCATTCTTCATTTAACCTGCGATATGAACTTAAAATCTTTAATGTTATGCATTTACAACAATTTAATGTTATGAACCTCCTTGTTTACTATGATTGTTATATTTTGCTTGTCTATCTTTTTGCTTGCTCTTGTGCGCCTTGACCCATAATTTCTTTTGTTCATCATTTTATTGATTGATTATACATAGCTTTCTTTTCCATTTGGCTATGGTTGTCACTTCTTTGTTTCTCAATCATTTCTAGTCCTTTTCTATCTATTGTTCCCATGAATTTGTTGCTCTTTTATCTCAATCATTCTTTCATAATTAGTTGTGTGTTGTACTTTAAGCTCTTATTCTTTAAAGTCTTTCTCAGTTTGTCTTTGGCTGGTCGTCTATTGTCATGTGCCATAGGAACTCGACATTTTCCATGACCCATATCATGCAAATGTTCTTTTATTCTTGCCTATGTTTCCATGATTCATATCATGCATCTATTGGGGAAAGGACCCATACGTGTGCTTTACATTACTATATCTTTTGGTGACTGACACTATACCACTTACATCTCACTCATAAAGGGCGTGTTACTCTTTGTACTACATTGCTTATAGAGTGCTCACATAGGGGCTTGTTACTCTTTGCATTATATATGCTTATATCTTGCTCTCACCGAGACTCGTTACTTTTGTGCTTCTATTAACATATCATATTGGTCACATGGAGAAAATTAATCATAGCATGCTTCCGTGTTTATTTTCTATGTTAAAAGTAATGAATTCTATTGCCTATCTTACAAATCTCCAAAGGGGAGCATATGTTCTAATCATTATATTCATCCAAAATTCATATACTCCTATAAATGGAGGCATTCACATCAACACTCACTCCTACAAAGTAAGTATTCAGATTTTTCTTGCTCCCATAAAGGAATATACTCGGGTTGTGGCACCTAGTCCCGAAAGGAACATGCTAAGGATATTTTTCAGTGCTGATTTTAAATAGCACTCAAATTTTGGATTATCCTTGATTTTGTAACTGAAAATTTTACTGAAAAATATTTGCAAGATTTAGCACAAATTGGAGCCATTGAACAAAACTTATATTCATATGGGGCACCACACCAACCTTCTAGTCAAACCAAATGTATAGTTTTCAATTCTCTCTTCTCCAGATTTCATCAAATTATTAGTGGTACTTATCCATGTGTAAACATTCTTACAAGTACATTGGATTTTTCTTCAAAAGCTTCAGGCTCAAAGATCTTGTATCCATACCATGTTATGTTCTCTTTAATTTGGTATGTATACACGCATACACATTAAAGTGGGGCAAAATGTAGACACCAAAAATGGCCTCTAGGCATTTATTAGTTGTAAAATTGCATGTTATTGTTTATAAATTGTTGGTTCACATTTTGGCTTTATTGTGCAATTTCTTGACTTTCGGTGGCCCTCGCTCATCTCCCAAGTGCACTCCAATTGCCACTACACCCATTTTCCTCTATTTTGGGCCCTTCCTGTTCTCTTTAATTTGGTATGTATACACGCATACACATTAAAGTGGGGCAAAATGTAGACACCAAAAATGGCCTCTATGCTTTTATTAGTTGTAAAATTGCATGTTTTTGTTTATAAATTGTTGGTTCACATTTTGGCTTTATTGGTGCAATTTCTTGACTTTCAAAGTGGCTCTCACTCATCTCCCAACGCACTCCAATCGCATCGCACCCATTTTCCTCTATTTTGGACCCTTCCAATCTAGAACATGGACTCCATGTTATCCCATCTTTTTCCACTTTTGACAATTTGAGGTTGGCTTGCACACCAATAGGGTCCTAAAACAATGTAAATTCTCTATAAATACACAAACACCCTAATTCATTTAGGCATGAGGGGCATCTACAAAAAGCCTCTATTATCTATAAAGAATGACAAAAAAATTTATAAAAATCCACTAATTATTCTACGGCAAGCAATACAAAAAGTAACTCCCAAATTGATAGTAAAATCAAAACGTGTAAGTGGATCAACTTTTCCAGTTCCCATGGAAATAAGATCTAAAAAAGGAAAAGTAATTGCTATTCGTTGGTTATTAGGGTCATCTCGAAAACGCTAAGTCGAAATAAAGCATTCAAGAAGTTTTCACGTAAAAGAAGGAAATCATTAAGCATTTTGTAATGTCCCATTTTCTAAATTAAAAATAATTAATGATATTGTAAGTTGGGCCCGGCTAATTCTTATGTTGGGACAACTTCATATTATTATTATTAAAATAAAAGTATTTTTAAATACTAAAATAAAAGGGAGAAGGAGGTCGTCCCTCTTTATGAGGGAAAAGCAAATAATAAAAAAAAGAAATAAGAGGCCTGCATGGAGCGTTCCACAAGAGAAAGAAAAGAAAAGGTTATAAAAGCAAATGTTGGGGCTCATTTTGGATCACTTTTGGCATATATACTTTATCAATTTGGACTATAGGGCCGATTGCTCTATTTCCAACTCCACTAAGGGCGAAAATCCATAGTGTGGCATCCAAGGAGGATGGCAACCTTCCTTGTGGCATATTGGAGAATGAAAACTCTCCAAAATTGGTGGTGTGAAGACAAATATTGAAGATCCTCTTGTTGGTTTGTATCTAGGGCATCAAGAAGAAGAACTATCAAGAGATTTTGCTTTGATTGAGTCCCTCTCTTAGGAAATGACTAGGGTTGGAGTCAATTTGGGTGCCTTCAGGGCATGGAACTCACTATTTGATATTCCGATTTCACATAATTTACAAGGTTGATATCCTTCATATTTGGCTATTGTTGGGGTTTGGAGACTTCATTCTTGATCAATTATCCTGGATGTACTTTTGTTATTGACAAATAAATTGCCAATTGTGTTTGAGATTGGATTTCATGATGAAAATTGTCCTAAGTGTTTCTACTGAGGCTTATAAAATGTGGATGAGTTTTAAGGTGATATTTGGGTGAAAACCTTCCTTGTGGCATATTGGAGAACGAAAATTCTCCAAAATTAGTGGTGTAAAGACAAATATTGAAGATCCTCTTGTTGGTTTGAATCTAGGGCATCAAGGAGAAGACCTATCAAGAGATTTTTGCATTGATTGGGGTCCCTCTCTTAGGAAATGACTAGGATTGGAGTCAATTTGGGTGCCTTCTAGGGCACGGAACTCACTTATTATTTGATATTCAGATTTTTCATAATTTATAAGGTTGATATCCTTCATATTTGGCCATTGTTGGGGTTTGGAGACCTCATTTTTGATCATTTATCTTGGCTGTACTTCTGCTGTTGATAAATAAATTGCCAGTTGTGTTTGAGATTGGATTTCATGATGAAAATTGTCCTAAAGTGTTTCTAAAAGGTTTATAAATATTGTGGATGAGTTTTAGGGTGATATTTGGGTGAAATCTTGTTGTTTACAAGTTGTTTCAAAAATCAGACTGTTGTACATTGCTGATCTAATTTTTCAGTTTGCTGGTCTAAAATCAGATTTAATCAGTTTGGGGTTTGTGTTATTTCCTTGTTTTTCAGTTTCAGCCCTAGAAAGGGACATTACACATTTACTAGCATTATAGAGAGTCAATTTGGGTGCCTTCTAGAGCACGGAACTCACTTACTATTTGATATTCAGATTTCACATAATTTATAAGGTTGGTATCCTTCATATTTAGCCATTGTTGGGGTTTGAGACCTCATTCTTGATCATTTATCCAGGTTGTACTTCTCCTACTGATAAATAAAATTCCAGTTGTGTTTGAGATTGGATTTCATGATGAAAATTGTCCTAAAGTGTTTCTAGAAGGTTTATAAATATTGTGGATGAGTTTTAAGGTGATATTTGGGTGAAATCTTGTTGTTTACAAGCGGTTGTTCCAAAAATCAGATTGTTGTACATTGTTGATCTAATTTTTCAGTTTGCTGGTCTAAAATCAGATTTAATCAAAGTTTGGGGTTTGGGTTTGTGTTATTTCCTTGTTTTTCAGTTGCAGCCCTAGAAAGGGACATTACACATTTACAAGCATTATAGAGAATCAAGCATTCCTTGTAGCACTGAAATTCATGGTAGAGACACATTGCATTGCACCACTTTTCCCGGTTCATAATTTTCCAAGTACTTGGTGTGTTGTTTTTGATATCGCATGCAGCGTTAAGGGGTGTAACAAATATCAAGACAGCGCAGTTATTTCCTTGTGTAACGCAAACCCCAAGACACCTAATTTTGTCCGATGGTTTCAATTTAAACTATCAAATTAGAGTTAGGAAGAAGAATACTAATTTCTTGATGATGCAAGAGAAGATATAGAATTGTGAACAAGGTTCCCATAAGATGAATGCGGCAAACACAATGCTTGCAAAAGAAAATTCAAGTTTTGAATATCGGTGTGTTGTTTTTGATATAGTACAGTCGTTAAGGGGTTTAACAAATATCAAGATAGGACAGTTATTCTCTTGTGTAATGCAAACCCCAAGCACCTAATTGTTTCCTTATGGTTTCAATTTCAACTATCAAATTAGAGTTAGGAAGAAGAACACTAATTTCTTGATGATGCAAGAGAAGATATAGAATCAGTGAACAAGGTTCCCATAAGATGCATGTGGGCAAAACATCGCGCCAAAGAAAATTCGAGTTTTGAATACTAATTTCTTGATGATGCAAGAGAAGATATAAAATGCCAAGAACGTCAAGTGTATGGTCTAGACATACCATGTACAATATGGGAACTTTGATCGTTGCAAGTTTACGAGGGTTTTATGTCTCGCTGAAAAACATTGATCCGTGTTGTCTGATCCTAATAATTGCCCGCCAATCACTTCTAGGAACAAGATAATCCTAAACCCTATTCTTCTCAATAGTACTCGGTTTTACATCTGATTTAGACCTAAATGCATGTATTATGAATATTTGTTTGCATGTTTAGTATAAATTCATTTATTCATAATACAGGGTTCTATGTCTTGTTGAAGAACATTGATCCGTGTCGTCTCATCCTAATAATTGCCCGCCATCACTTATAGGAACAAAATAATCCTAAACCCTATTCTTCTCAATAGTACCCTAGTTTTAACAATTAATTAGGTCTGATTTACTGTTTTACATCTGATTTAGACATAATTGCATATATTATGAATATTTGTTTGCGTGTTTAGTATAAATCCATTTATTCATAATACAATACGCTCACTATGTATGTACTTGTTTAATATTTCTATGTTGCCAAATCCTTGCATCCTAGAATTTTCCAAGTATCGGTGTGTTGTTTTTGATATCGTACAATGTTAAGGGGTCTAACAAATATCAAGATAGCTCAGTTATTCCCTTGTGTAACGCAAACCCCAAAACACCTATTGTTGTCCTCACTGTTTCAATTTCAACTGCCAAATTAGAGCTAGGAAGTAGAATACTAATTTCTTGATAATGCAAGAGAAGATATAAACTTGTGAACATGAACAAGGTTTCCATAAGACAGATGTGGGCAAACTCGGTTGCCAAAGAAAATTCCAGTTTTGAATACTTTTCCAAGAACATCAAGTGTATGGTCCAAACATACCAAGTACGTCCAAGTGTACAATCTGGGCACTTCGATCGTTGGGCAAGTTTTTAGGGTTTTGTGTCTCGTTGAAAACACTGATCCGTGTTGTCTGATCCTAATGCAAGAGAAGATATAAACTTGTGAACATGAACAAGGTTTCCATAAGACAGATGTGGGCAAACTCAGTTGCCAAAGAAAATTCCAGTTTTGAATACTTTTCCAAGAACATCAAGTGTTTGGTCCAGACATACCAAGTACGTCAAGTGTACAATCTGGGCACTTCGATCATTACAAGTTTTTAGGGTTTTGTGTCTCGTTGAAAAACAATGATCCGTGTTGTCTGATCCTAATGATTGCCTTCCAATCACTCCCAGGAAAAAGATAATCATAAACCCTACTTTTCTCAATATTACGCTGGTCTTAGAAATAATTTAGGTCTGATTTAGACCTAATTGCATGTAATATGGGTATTTGTTTACATGTTCAGTGTTAATCCATTTATACACTTAAATCATTGCTTCAATCGGGTGAATTGATCTGAGGATCTTCTTGAAAATGTTGATGTCCATGAAACGCCTCTGACATTTGTGAAATTCTGATTAGTCTTTGTTCAAAAGAATAGGAGGGGCTTCAATATTTTCTTATTGAATATCTCTTGGCCCTTTAGCAGCTCCTACAAAGGGTGGACATTTTATTGATTTTCTTTTTTGATTGAAATAATAATCAAATATCACTTCCAAATATGTTCCACTCGTCAGAGAGTTGGCGGAATGAAGGACATCATACTGCTGTACTGTACAGGTGATCTTAGCATGAGTAATCGGTAAAAAGCATTACATTTGAAACACAATCATTTTTTGGCAGGGGCATGCCTTATTTAACCCACAGTCGTTTCTCCTTTTTCCAAAACTCCTCATTTTGTTAACTCCATGTTCTATCTTCTGACAGCTTCAAAGACAACTCTGATCATGGCAACTGACTGGGAAAAGAAAGAACTTAAGGATTCGCCCAATGAAGGGGCCATATCAGAGAGACGGTTGAAGAACATTTTTGGGCTGAGAATTCTGAAACGCTGGTAATATTAAGGTTTATCTTGGGAGAAGAGGGCACCACCAACACAGGGTAGGACTGATCAAGAGCCTCCGCCAAAGAGGATTGATTACAGAAATTGACCCTCTTCATCAAGAATGAGGAAACATTTTACCGGATTTTAGATAGGGTCTCATAGGCCACAAAATATCCTTCATGGACAGCTCTTCCCCTGCAGGATAAGGATTCTGGAAAGAATGAAGAACTGGAGTCCTACAGGCAGACCTCAAATCACTCAGCAGGAGGTTTAAGGCCCTCTGCTCTCACTATACAGACCTTGTCGAAATATACCAGGGACCTGCGAGCTGTCCAGCACAAAGGGCATTTGGCTCTGGTGAGCTTTAGGGCACTTGCTATCCGTAAGCCCCATCTTTCGCTCTGTTGCCAACAGATTATATTTGAGAACAAAAAGAAGACGGAATCAGCTTTCACTCCTTGGATTGTTCCACAGAAAATCTCAGAAATCTAGAAGAGCCCCATCCTATCCAAGAAGGATGCTATCCAACAAGGAGCTTTTGAAACAATTTATCTTCTATAATAAATAATTGGACGAAAAATTACAAGCATGCATGGCTATGAAATGGCTATGAAATGTTCAAGGCAGACATCTGGTTCAGGAAGAGCATGGATAAAGTGGGTCCTTCAGAGCCAGCAGTAGTGAGGGAGCTCCAGGTGTGGCGGCAGATGAAGAAAAATGTGCCAAGATGAAGTAGGCTCCAACCTATAAGGATTTGGCCTAATCAGGAGAGGTTTGACCTTTGACATCATTTATTACTTTAGGAGCCTCATTCTAGTATTTGCTTTTTCTGGAATTATAGTTAACTTGCAAAGAGGAGGTCCTTAAAGGATAGGTAGTAGTAGACGAGGTTTACAATACGAGGCATATTTCCCATATTGGCTCTCCGGTGAGCTCTAGTAGTCTAGGTGGCTTGCAAGAAAACAAAACTTCACTGACCATATTCCAGCACAAGGTATTTTCTGAGCCTTAAAAGCATGCTTTTCTCTCTATTTTTATGGTTGAGGGACTCGTTTAACCCTCACTTGATCAACTAAAAAAGGTAGTTTAGAATAGTATTTGTGCATTTAATTGACTAGTAAATGCACAAAACTGTTGCTCTTTCAAGTTTCAAACATGTTTAATATGTTGCAGACCTTACAGAAACAGGGTCATGCCTATGAATGGGTTCAGACTTCAGATGCTATAGAAAAAAATTCTGAAATTCATGGCCTTGCTCAGTCCTGAATAATGATATTGATATTGGTTTATGCATTCTGGCAGTTGAGGCCTCTGATGGAATTGAACTTGACCCCATTCTTCAAAATTGTTTAATAACTTCTCAGAATACAGTTTTTATACCTAGCCATCAAACATTCTTCCATTAAAGCTATTTTATCATGTACCAGATTTGTCATTAATCACGCCGGGAATATGCAGCAAACATACACCCAACAGCTGACACATTTACATGAAAAATACAACTCATAATGATTACAGAAAACAGCCATTCAAAAAATGAGTTAAACTGATACAATAATAAATCGAAAATAATGTAAAATCAAAATACAAAGTACATGTAACTTGAATGAACAAGGAAAATCTAGACTATAATGAGAATAATATACTGACAATCTAACTATTATTCCATAGCCCTAACTGTTGTCATTGGATTGCTTAAAGAACTTGGCTGTTGGTATTAATTTTCTCCCTAAACTAATTTTAGACAGATAGTTGTATCCTGTTGTTGTTCTTATTTCTTGAACTATCTCTCTCTTTTGGTTTATGGTGGTGATAGGGGATCAGCTGCACATGGGTGGTCTAGTGATTGAACGTTGTTTCTCTATTGGTTCAAGGCACAGGAACCTAACAAAAGCCCGTGGTCCTTGCATCCCTTTCTATCATATAAATCAATAATTCAAAGGAGGATCAGCATAGCCTTATTTTGGTATGTTAAACCAATGGGCATGGTTAAAACTTAATATAGCCATATGCTGCACTAGGGTGCTATTGCGCACCTTTTCTGCTTCCACCATGATGTCATTATGCTTTTCCCTTGTTCGGATGATTGAGATAAGTCTAGCAGGTCTTTTGTGTTTACCAAACCACGTTATGGAAGTCATAAATATTGTGTGTTCACTGTGATCTCATTGGCTTTGTGACTGTAAAATGGGTAGTGGTACGAGCTGATAGATGTTGGGGTGGAATTGGCCACCATTTCCCCACCAAAACATGTGTATGAAGCTTCGCTTGACTTGGATTGGTTGTTGTTGACCTTGCTGGAGCAGTTTATCTACTGTTGTGTTTGGTTAGCACTTGATTACAACTGGAGTTGTAACATTATGGATGGATTGATGTCTCACTATGTGTGTGACTCTTTGATGGAAATTAGAGAATTTCATTGTCACTTGTAAATTTGTAACTATTTAGAGTGCTGCAGCACCTTTGTGGCAAGGTCTGAGCGGAGACTTTAGTTGTGGACTATGTTTCTTGGCAGTCATAGCTGCTAAAATTGATTTTTTTAATGATGTAATGAGCATTGCACATGGATCTTTGTTTACATGTTCAGTGTTAATTATTGTTTACATGTTCAGTGTTAATCCATTTATTCATAATACAGAATGCTCGCTATATGTGTACTTGTTTAATATTTCTATGTTGCCGAATCATCACATTGAAAAACACTGATCCATGTTGTCTGATCCTGATGATTGCCTTCCAATCACTCCCAGGAACAAGATAATCCTAAACCCTATTCTTCTCAATATTACGTTGGTTTTAGCAATTAATTAGGTCTGATTTAGACCTAATTAAATGTAATGTGGATATTTTTTAACATGTTCAGTGTTAATCCATTTATTCATAATATAGTATGCTCGCTATGTATGTACTTGTTTAATATTTCTATGTTGCCGAATCCTCGCTTTCTAGAATTTTCCAAGTATTGGTGTGTTGTTTTTGATATCGTACAACGTTAAGGGGTCTAACAAATATCACAATAGCTCAATTATTCCCTTGTGTAACACAAACCCCAAAACACCTATTGGTGTCCTTATGGTTTCAGTTTCAACTCCCAAATTAGAGTTAGGAAGAAGAATACTAATTTCTTGATGATGCAAGAGAAGATACAGAATTGTGAATGAGGTTTCCATAAGACAGATGTGGGCAAACACAGTCACCAAAGAAAATTCCAGTTTTGAATACTTTTCCAAGAACGTATTCAAAACTACCACGTACGTCAAGCATACAATCTAGGCATTTTGATTGTTGCAATTTTTATTGTTCTCTATGTCTCGTTGAAAAACACTGATCCTAAGCCCTATTCTTCTCAATATTACACTGGTTTTAGCAATTAATTAGGTCTAATTTACTGTTTTACATCTGATTTAGACCTAATTGTATGTATTATGGATATTTGTTTGCATGTGTAGTGTAAACACTAATCCTAAACCCTATTCTTCTCAATATTACACTGGTTTTAGCAATTAATTAGGTCTAATTTACTGTTTTACATCTGATTTAGACCTAATTGTATGTATTATGGATATTTGTTTACATGTTTAGTGTTAATCCATTTATTCATAATACATTATGCTCACTATGTATGTACTTGTTTAATATTTCTATGTTGTCGAATCCTCGCATCCTAGAATTTTCCAAGTATTGGTGTGTTGTTTTTGGTATCGTACAACGTAAGGGGTCTAACAAATATCAAGATAGCTCTGGTATTCCCTTGTGTATCACGAACCCCAAAGCACCTATTGTTGCCCTTATGGTTTCAGTTTCAACTGCCAAATTAGAGTTAGGAAGAAGAATACTAATTTCTTGATGATGCAAGAGAAGATATAGAATTGTGAAAGAGGTTCCCATAAGACAAATGTGGGCAAACACAGTTGCCAAAGAAAATTCAGTTTTGAATACTTTTCCAAGAATACAACTATCTGTATTCCAGTTTTGAATACGGGCAAACAAGTGTATGGTCTAGACATACCACGTACGTCAAGTGTATAATCTAGGCACGTTGATCGTCATGAGTTCCGTGGTTCTCTATGTCTCGTTGAAAAACATTGAACCGTGTTGTCTAATCATGATGATTGCCAAATTAGAGTTAGGAAGAAGAATACTAATTTCTTGATGATGCAAGAGAAGATATAGAATTGTGAAAGAGGTTCCCATAAGACAAATGCGGGCAAACACAATCGCCAAAGAAAATTCCAGTTTTGAATACTTTTCCAAGAATGTCAAGTGTATGGTCCAGACATACCATGTACGTCAAATGTACAATCTAGGCACTTTGATCGTTGCGAGTTCCAAGGTTCTCTATGTCTCGTTGAAAAACACTGATCCGTGTTATCTAATCATGATCATTGCCTTCCAATCACTCGTAGGAACAAGATAATCCTAAGCCCTCTTCTCATTACGTCTGATTTATTGTTTTACATCTGATTTAGACCTAATTGCATGTACTATGGATATTTGTTTGCATGTTTAGTGTTAATCCATTTATTCATAATATAAGTACGCTTGTTATGTTGTACCTATTATCCAAAATCACCCCCCGAGTTAATTTTGGCTTTAATAGCTTTAAAAATAGACTTAGCCATTTTTACAGTGTCTCATGATGGTCAAACAACTGTCCAATTTGCACTTCCCAAATGCACTGGCCGTTGGTATTCAAAACCCGCGAGAGCGCAGTTTAAAAACATTGGCGGGTTGGCTATAAAAGTCAACGGCATTCATTTGCCCATCGGTTTCGGAGGGGACACATGGCAGAAGCTTAGAGGTCCTGGCCCAAGGGCCTAGTGGCGGCAAAGAAATCACCGATCAAGGCCGCTACATGTCTCTTTTCAAAGGTTTCCAAGCTTGCATGATAGGCCGCATTTTATATTTCCTCGGATCCGGCTAAGTCAAGGAAAGAAAAGGGGATAAGCAGTGAACCAACTTAAAAGCCAAAAGTTTCTAAGTCCCTCGGACTTAGAAATTGCGATGCGAAGAGCTATGTGGTGCCATTTCATTAGCTCGCCTTTCGCAAATCTGACAAATGTGAAGGCCCGTCCAATTAGATCCAAGCACGAAGCGGTGACGACAGTTTCGACACTATGGAAACATGGAGCTTTCTCATTTGCTCGCGTTTCGCAGTTGTCAATGGATATCGAATAAAACATGGAACCTTTCTATTGGATCGCACTTCACAAATTGTCAAAAGGGTTATTCAAAGTCTGACAATGCATTAAGGCGTGGAGCTTCCTCATTGGCCGATGGTTCGCGGATGTCAGAGGCTAGAAATCAAAAGGACTTGGCATGAAAAGTGCGTGGAGCCTTCCCATTGGCTCGCATTTCGCAATGGTCAGTCGAGGGGCAAATTGCGAAGAAATGTGGTCGTTTCTTATTGCTCGCGTTTCTAGGGGTTCTAACAAGGTTTGCAGAATGCGAAAGAGCGTGGAACCTTTTCATTGGTCCACATGTCACAAAGACTGATAAAGGAAAAGGACAATCCGACATCCAAAGGAACGTGGCAGAGTTTTATTGGCCCGTATTTTCATAAAGGCTAAAGCCCATAAAAGGTAAAAAGACAAGGACAGATGGCGAGCGGAAAGTAAAGCCCGATATTGTGAACCAATGGGAGATCGACACTTGGCAAAAGGCGAAGCAAATACACGTTGATAGAGGTCGATCCCCGAACCAATTAAAGGCTGCCACATGTCAATTTTTGTGCCTCCCGATAGTAAATCTTCAAATGGCCATATCTTTTGATCCCCTGCACCAAATTAGACAAAATTTATATCGTTGGAAAGCTCTCATCGAGCCCTTCAATTTGAAATCATCAGAATCTGATTTTAGTGGCGTTTAGTGGGTCAAAATGGCAAACACGGTTTTTAGAGGCGAAGAAGACTGTTTGGACACACAAACGATCAAATCAGGTAGCTCAACCACCAAAATTGATGAAGCATGGCTTCATTTGCTTCTGCAAGACGAAATAGATTGAATGATGGCTCTATAAGGTGCCCATGTGCTTTGCAGAGGATTTTAATGTAGATTGTTGGTGGTTAAAGTCCAAAAAAAGTCGTGCCCCTTCTCTTTTCCCTCTTCTCTTTCTTCCTTCTCTTTCATTCGAGCTATATATTGTAAAATCTTTCATTTTGAAAGGATGGACATTCAAAAACTGTAATGGAACTCACAAATTTATTCCAAAGCAGCTGTGAGCCGTCAAACCTTCATTTTGGGCTTGGATGTGTTCTTGTGCCTTCCTTTGCAACTATAATGGTCTGTGCATACTTTTATTGCAATAAAGCTTGTTTTGTGACACATTTATCTGTCCTTGCTCGTTTTAGCTACAACCTTGCCTCTCTTTTACTTATTGCATTGTGTTGTGCATGTATTTCTCCTTGCAAGTTCATTATGTTGTGTTTCATGTGAGAATAGATGGTAAATGAAGCTTTGGGTTTGTGTCACTTATGTCTGGCCTCTCCCTTCTCCATTTCCTTCTCTTTCTCCCTCACTAGAGTCTCTCACCCCTTTTCTGGTGCTATCACCGCCTTTTAGCTTAGGATTTCCTTTTCATGCATCTTTCTAACCCTCTCTCTCTCTCCCTGGTCCCTTGGCATGGTTAGTTTAGGATTAGTTAGTTGCATTTTCCTTTCTAGGAGTAGTAGTTTAGCATTAGATTAGGAAGAGGAAGTCGGCCTTCTCTGGAGGTCCATCTCAAGTTCCCAAGTCCAACATTTTGGACTTGGCAATGTGTTCTTGTGCCTTCCTCTCGCAATCGTAATGGTCTCAGGCATACTTTCATTGCAATAAAGCTTGTTTTGTGACACATTTATCCTGCCCCGGCTCGTTTAGCTACAACCTTGCCTCTCTTTTACTTATTGCATTGTGTTGTGCATGTATTTCTCCTTACAAGTTCATTATGTTGTGTTTCATGTGAGAACAGATGGTAAATGAAGCTTTGGGTTTGTGTCACTTATGTCTGGCCTCTCCCTTCTCCATTTCCTTCTCTTTCTCCCTCACTAGAGTGTCTCTCACCCCTTTTCGGTGCTATCACCGCCTTTTAGCTTAGGATTTCCTTTTCATGCATCTTTCTAACCCTCTCTATCTCTCCTGGTCCCTTGGCATGGTTAGTTTAGGATTAGTTAGTTGCATTTTCCTTTCTAGGAGTAGGAGTAGTTTAGCATTAGATTAGGAAGAGGAAGTCGGCCTTCTTCGGAAGTCGGCATTTTCCTTCTCTTTCTCCCTCACTAGAGTGTCTCTCACCCCCTTTTCTGGTGCTATCACCGCCTTTTAGCTTAGGATTTCCCTTTCATGCATCTTTCTAACCCTCTCTCTCTCTCCCCTGGTCCTTGGCATGGTTAGTTTAGGATTAGTTAGTTGCATTTTCCTTTCTAGGAGTAGGAGTAGTTTAGCATTAGATTAGGAAGAGGAAGTCGGCCTTCTTTGGAGGTCCATCTCACGTTCCCAAGTCCCACAGCTTGAGAGATGGTCCCATGTTAGCAAAAGTAGAGATTTGCATTGCCCGAACTCTCGGGTGCTACTTTTTGTGATAACAAGATTTATTTAATATTTCTATATTGTTGAATCTTCGCATCCTATATTTGGGATCCCTATCGCACCCACACCCACCTTCAGACCCCACATTGCACATTTCACAATTGATAACTCCTGTGATAGAACTCAAACTTGGCTACAAAGCACAAGAGAATTTTAATTTTTAAATAATCAAATGAGTAATACTACAACAAAGAATAATTGAGGTAATTTAAAGGATCCCCTATTAAAGGGAGAAAAGAAGTCTATTCAAAACTTGCTAAATGGACAACTCCCCCACTCGCAATATAAAGACAATTTCGATGGGACATTCAAGTTTAATCCAGGATTGGCAAGGGAGCATGTTGTGTCCTTTGAGATCATAATGGTATATTTTTAGTAGCTGCATCCTTCTTAATATCAAGATGAAGAAATAATGAGGAGGCAATCGGATCAGTGGAAGAGATCCAACTTTCCGTTTCCCAAGTTCACCATCTTCACAAGTTGAGAGACATTCGCAACTTAAATAAATGCTATGATTGGAGACTCTACCCCTAGCCGGAAAGTCGTGAGTATTCTTAGAGAAGTTCGTGAACTTATTCTAATATGCTTAAAGCATTGCTTGAATCAGTGAATTGATTAAAGGATCTTCTTGCAGATGTTGGTGTCCTTGAAACCCCTCTTCACAAGTTGAGAGGCATTCGTAGCTTATAATAAATGCTATGATTGGAGGCTCTACCCCTAGCTGGAAAGTCATGAGTATTCTTTAAGAAGTTCGAACGTATTCTAATATGCTTAAAGCAATGCTTCAATCAGGTGAATTGATCGAGAATCTTCTTGCAAATGTTGATGTCCTCAAACCCCTCTCGACATTTGTGAAATTGTGATTAGTCTTTGCTCGGAAGAATACGAGGGCTTCAAATTTTTTATTAACTATCTCTTGGTCCTTTAGCAAATCCTACTTAGGGTAGGCATTTTATTGATATTCTTTTTGATTGAAATAATAATCAAATATCACTTCCAATTATGTTACACTCCTCGAGAGTTGGTGGAATGAAGGACATCATACCGTTGTACTATACAATTGATCTTAGCATGAGTTGAAATAATAATCAAATATCACTTCCAATTATGTTCCACTCCTCAGAGAGTTGGTGGAATGAAGATCATCATACCGTTGTACTGCACAGTTGATCTTAGCATGAGTAATCGGTGGAAAGTATTACATTTGAAACACAATCATTTTCTAGCAAGAGGCATGCCTTATTTACCCCGCAAATTTCTCCTTTTTCCAAAACTCCTCATTCTCGTTAGATCCATGTTCTCTCTTCTGACAGCATTTCAGAGCTTCAAAGAAATCCTTTGTTCTCTAATATCTGATCATGACAACTGACAGGGAAAAGAAAGAACTTAAGGATTCGCCCAATGCAGGAGCCATATGAAAGAGAGACGGTTGAAGAACATTTTTTTGGCTGAGAATTCTGAAACACTTTGGTAATGATAAGGTCCTTTTAGGAGAAGAGGGCACCACCAACACAGGGTAGGACCGATCAAGAGCCACAGTTGTTTCTCCTTTTTGAAAACTTCTCGCTCTATTAGCTCCCTATTCTCTCTTCTCGACAACATTTCGAGCTTCAAGACATCTATTCTCCAATTTCTAATCATGACAACCGACAGGAAAAGAAAGAACTTAAGGATTCGCCCGATGCAGGAGCCATATCAAAGAGACGGTTGAACATTTTTTGGGCTCGAATTCTAAAACGTTGGTAATGATAATGTTCATTTTGGGAGAAGAGGGCACCGCCAACCGATCTCAGTAAACTCTCTACTTTGGAATCGTTCACAGAATCACAATTAAACGTTGTTGTTCTACTTTCGATTAGAAAATGACAGATATAGCTAGTGAATGAATTTGCTTATGCTTAGAATCAATAATTGCGGGAAAGGAAAGAATGTAAACTCATGAACACCAACAATTTTTATCCCGCAAACTTCCCTGCCAATCGATCAAAACTCTCTACTTTGGAATCATTCACAGAATCACAATTAAACATTATTGTTCTACTTTCGATTAGAAAATGACAGATATAGCTCAAGAATGAATTTGCTTATGCTTAGAATCAATAATTGCAGGAAAGGAAAGAACGTATACTCATGAACACCAACAATTTTTATCCTGCAAACTTCCGGAGGAGGAAAACCAATCAGAAGGGAAAACGCTCTTTCTTCCCACTTTTATTGGCCAATTCAAAATAAGAAGTACAGAATTTACAATAAGTATGAAAGAGAAGTAGATAATATCTCACACTTCCTCCCAATTACTTGTTTGCTCTGCCTCAAAACTCCTTTCTTCTACAAACACAATTCTAGCACTAAGAATTCCTTGCTCACTTGTTTTCATGCTTCAATGATCAAAACTCTCCTTCCTACATGTATTTATAGCCTTTCTCATGTCCTCCCGTGCACTGGAGGATGGGAAAGGTCATGGAGGAGAAGAGACACGAACAACCTTTCCAATTTTAGGACTATTCATTTCAAATTTTATTTTTCTGTCTGAAAGTGTCAAGACCACCGCCCAATGCAGATCGGTGGTCACAGGACCGCCGCCCTGGTTGGGTGGCAGTTACAGGACCACTTCCCTGGTTGGGCGGTAGTTCTCAGTAACGCCGCTCTACACAGAGCAGTGGTTCTATTAATATAAAGACAGAACCTCCGTTTCTTCATTTTCCTTCTTTGTTGCTGGCTGATCTGATGAAGTAGAGTCATTTTGGATCCCTATGGATCACACCTCCCCTGTTTAGGAGGCTTTTGGTCCCACAAAAGCTTAGTGGGGGAGTAGATGAGGAAATAATTCCCTCACTTGCTCCTCAGTACCACCGGGCCAGCCTGGCTTGGTGTCTTTCCTTTCACCCAACTGTCAAGACTCCTACTGCTGACCTCTCCTAGTCTCTCGACCTTCGCTGCAAAGCACTACATCCTCCTCCAATTCGCCTCGTGAGTCCAAGACGCAATCCTCAATGGAAGGTAGCAATTGTAGTCCTTCATCTTCATCTAGCATGGATGGCTCATATAGGTGCAAGTTCTCACGGTTCTTCGAGTACATCCTCATAAATAGCGGCAAATCAAGTCCAAAGGCATTTTCTCCAACTGTTCCAATATGGTGAAGGGTCCATATCGTAGTGGATTGACCTTGTAGTCTCTCCTTGCTCAAGTAAAGCCAAACTCTATCTCCAAGCTTATGAAGCTTATGCTCGCTCTCTATGTTGATCGAGTCTAGCCTTGTTGTAATTGGCTTAAGATTTCTCTAATTGGCGGGTCGCGGATGTTGAGTCTGAGAATGCCATCTTGAGAGAAAAATTGGCCAACAACACGGATAACACTAGTTCCCCTAATGATGCCCTACATGCAGAAATTGTTGACCTCCGGTCTCAACAGAGGAAATCAAAAATAACCAAGCTTCCTTAAAACTGGAGACGGAATCATGGACCAAGGTTGTTAGTGGGAAAGGCAACGTTCCCCCCTTTGGCTACGGTTGAGGCCATTATGCAGGCCAAGTTAATTGAGGAGCGTACTAGGCGTGACAGGGAATTAAACCTCAAGGTGAGGGGTCTCCCACCCCCCACGCCGACACAGGACCCACTGACTGTTGGTAACTCATTTATCACTGATACTTTGGGGATTTCTGACATTACATTAGAAAGAGCTTGGGTTGGCTATGATTCCACACTTTTTATCTATTTCAGGACAACTTTTGACAAGCTATGAGCTCTCGGGCTAAGAGGGTTCTATTTTCATGCCCAGACAAGGTCTTCCTCGATGAAGATCTCACCAGCACACAAGTTGGGGAGCTCAAACGCTCTAGGGAGCAAGTTATGGCAGCAAGGAAAGCAAGTGAATGGGCGGTTATCAGAAATCTTCGGGTTGTTATCGGTTGAGGCCGTTATGCAGGCCAAGTTGATTGAGGAGCGTACTAGGCGTGACAGGGAATTAAACCTCAAGGTGAGGGGTCTCCCACCCCCACACCGACACAGGACCCACTGACTGGTTGGTAACTCATTTATCACTGATACTTTGGGGATTTCTGACATTACATTAGAAAGAGCTTGGGTTGGCTATGATTCCACACTTTTCATCCGTTTCAAGACAACTTTTAACAGGCTACGAGCTCTCAGGGCTAAGAGGGTTCTGTTTTCATGCCCAGACAAGGTCTTCCTTGATGAAGATCTCACCAGGACACAAGTTGGGGAGCTCAAACGCTCTAGGGAGCAAGTTATGGCAGCAAGGAAAGCAAGTAAATGGGCGGTTATCAGGAATCTTCGGGTTGTTATTAGAGACTCTCCTCCTCCTGGTTGGGAGCCCCGCCAAGGGGCTCCCCAATGACGGGCCAAGTGGGAGAGGAGTCAGGCAAAGGCTTATCTATCAGTTCTTGGAATGGGAATGGTTCCCTTTGGTCTTCCCCTGGCCTTATGTTAGATGCTCTCGGGGATGCCGACATTCTCTTCATCACAGAGACACACGAGAGCCTGGTTCGTCCTCTCCCAGGTATTACTGGATTTCTTTGGTTATCAGCTTGCAGACAGGAGACTCGGGGTTCGGGTGGTGTCAGAGGCTCTGGTGGGGTTGCCTATCTCTATAGAGACTCCCTCCGGAACAGGATCTCGATGGTCGAGTTCTAATGAGTCTACCAGGTACATGTGGATTCGTATCATGGGGTTGCTCGTTTCTCTAGGGATTTCTATATAGCAGTTTGTTACTTTCCTCAGGTTCTTTGATAAGACGCCATCCACAATGGCCCAGATGGTGATCCCTTCTTTGACTTATACGACAGTATTGGTCAATACTCTATCACAAGGGAGGTTATCATTTTAGGTGACTTTAATGCCCGTACCAGACACTTTCAGGTCCCCCTCCATGACAGATCAGAGGATACGCTCTGTATACAGAGGATTAACCCCGTGTCAATTGGTCTGCATAGGATTTATGAGGATACAGATGGCGCCCTTTCACAACTTATGGACAGTTCCTCCTCCAGCTCGGGGAGTCACAGGCATTGGTGATCTTTAACGGGATCGAGCGCTTCCCGGATTCACACTTCTTCACATGTCGTCCCCATGGCGGGGCACTAGCGTGGTGGACTATATCCTCACCAGCCCAAATATCTCACCCCTCTTCTGCTCCTCTGTTTCCCTCATTCCCCTTGCCAACCATACAGTCCTATCTTTCTCTTTGGTCGTCAGTCCTCCTACCACCACCACCCCTCCTCCCCCTCCCCACTACCCCCTCGCATCTCCTTTCAGTTTGATAAAGGGGACTACGGATCTTACTCATCCCACATCCGCGACCTTCTCCCCTCTGAGCCCCACTTCTCTAACCTTCGCCTAGTGCGGAGGCCAAGTACACATGCCTTTCCTCTCCGCCATGGGGAGGCTGCCCCGAGATCCTTTCCCGCTCCCACCACATCCCTCGGCCACTAAGTATTAATAAATTTTGCCCCATGAACCAATGGTATGATGTAGAGTGCAAATCCCTTCACCGGCATCTTCGCCAGGGCTTTTACCCATGCCTCCCCTCCTTCCCCACTCTTAAAGTTACATACCGGTGCCTTCTCTGTCGTAAGAAGCCAAATGTCCACTTCATAAAAAATCTCCTCCAATAGAAGCCAAATGTGGGAGGCTGCCCTGAGATCCTTTCCCAGCTCCACCACCCATCCCTCGGCCACTAGTATTACTAAATCTTGCCCCATGAACCAATGGTATGATGTAGAGTGCAAATCCCTTCACCGGCGTCTTCGCCAGGCTTTTACCCATGCCCTCCCCTCCTTCCCCACTCTTAAAGTTGCCTACCGGTGCCTTCTCTGTCGTAAGAAGCCAAATGTCTACTTCATAAAAATCTCCTCCAATAGAAGCCCACAAACCTTCGTAATTAATGGTTTGAATCCAGCTATGTTCTCAATCTTCAACTCGATATTTATAAAATGATCTTCTTAAGTGTCCATATTAACTAGAATACATGGGCAAAAATGAGGTAGAATATTACCTCAATTTTTGGATCAATGGGCATAATTTTGTCAACTATGTTACCCATGGAGGTAAAGCAATCTTTACTCCATAATTGAAACGATTGATGCAATAGCCTAACCTAGGCATGCTTAGTTATAAAAGTCTCATAATAAGATTGAAAAAGGAAACGAGGAATTGACTAACAAGTGGTGAGTTTTACACTCAAACGGTATGTTTATCCCTAATAAAATGGAAAATAATGAAAATACCTCTAACAAAAGATTAAGTATCAACTTGATATGTTATTAAAGGACACCAATGCTCAAAATCCATGAGAAAAGGAGAGACAATCTCGAACAAAAGCTGAAAAAAGTATCAATCTATTGCCCATGAAAAATTATTCCTTCTTCACACCTCCCCAAAGGTAACGGAGGAGTAGATTTTGCACACGATAAGATTGTAATCATTGATTCAACACCCTTTGTAGGTCTTGTAACCACGTCTTGAATGGACCTCCGCATAGAGGAAGACCACCCATAACCATCATAATATATAACTATTATGTATTATAATAGTAAATAATAATTATCATTATAAATTTATTGGTATATTAATAATATAACACATATTTATATGTTATGTTACTCAATAACTAATATATACTTATAATATATTATAATTAATTGTGTATAGATATAATATCTGATTATTAGTTGTGTATTTACAAAGTTATATATATTATTATGTTTGACTATATTCTCACTAATATAAATCATAGTGATTAATATTCTATATAGTCTCTTTAATAAACATTTTAATTCTATTTTTAAAAAGTTGTGTCTATTGTATAATATCAACATAAATAATAACACTATAATATATTGTATACTAATATAGATTATATATTATAATTCTATTAGAAATAAAAATATTAATTAAAAATAATTAACTATATAATATTTATATTTTTATAATTATATAAGCAAATAATTATATTTATTACGTCGAAGCCGTTGTTTAAAGTGGGAAATTGCTGGGGACTTCGACAAGGAACAAATGATATCAATGGTTGTAGCTTCATTGTACATAAACACCGAAGAAATTGTTTTAAATCGTTCATCTCCTACGTGGTCAGTATAGGTGTTTAATTCATCGATTTCATCCTCCACATCCTCCTTGACACCATTACTTTGGAATCTCAATAGAACACACACATGTATGGATGGTTTCTTCGGGAATTGTCACTCTTAGCTGAAGTCCATACTATTTTCCACCACCAAAATTCATCATTTTTCTCAGAAATTAGATCATTGTTTTGGGTATTTATTTATATCTATAATTTTGGATTAAAACATAGAAAGTGAGGAGAAAAGAGATCATTGCATTTAACTAGTTTTTAGTATTGTGGTTTCTAAAATCACAATTTTGAGCAGCTACTATTACTTTAAAATTCAATATGAACTTTTATCAAAATCCAGAGACGACATGATTCCCCACAACATAGTTCATTTAATTTTATTTTAATTACGCCGAAAGGCGTGTTTATATCTAGTAAGCTTGAGGGGCTCTAATAACATGATTCTTTAATCATTGTCGTCCACGTCCTCGTACATATCAATGTCCACGTATGTATCAAATTCATGAGCATCCATGTTCTTTGGCTTCATTTCCCACCGCATATATATGCTTTCCACCTCCCTTAGGACTAACCCTCGGTCCTTAACATCTTTGTCTTTCCCCGCCACTCCCCCTCCTCCACGACGATCGATCTTATCTCCATTTTTCCCCACACCTCTACCCTTTACGATGTTCCAGGGCAACAACTTACCCAAATTGGCATCCCGCCACCTGGTAATCCCTTCACTCACCGCAATATCAAAGAGGCAATAAGGATTTTGAATTGTAACAAGGCAACGGATGTGGAAGGTTTCGTACATATCAATGTCCGTGGCAACAACTTACCTAAATTGGCATCCCGCCACCTGCACTAGTAATCCCTTCACTCACCGCAATATCAAAGAGGCATAAGGATTTTGAACCGTAACAAGGCAACGGATGTGGAAGGTTTCGTACATATCAATGTCCACGTATGTATCAAATTCATGAGCATCCATGTTCTTTGGCTTCATTTCCCACCGCATATATATGCTTTCCACCTCCCTTAGGACTAACCCTCGGTCCTTCTGGCATAATGTCTTTCCCCGCCACTCCCCCTCCTCCACGACGATCGATCCTATCTCCATTTTTTCCCACACCTCTACCCTTTACGATGTTCCAGGGCAACAACTTACCCAAATTGGCATCCCGCCACCTGGTAATCCCTTCACTCACCGCAATATCAAAGAGGCAATAAGGATTTTGAATCTGTAACAAGGCAGCGGATGTGGAAGGTTTCCAGGCTGAGTTCTTCAAGCAGGGTTTTGAGGTCTTTGGTAAATATTTGACAGATCTTTTCAATCAGGTGGTTACCATGGGCTTCCCTCCTACTTGGTCTCTTCATATCATTCACCTGATTCACAAAGCTAGGTCCATTTCTGATCCGAATAACTACAGGACTATCATGGTGGGCCATTCTTTCTCCAAACTCTATGCTACAGTTCTCCACAGGTTGTTTGAGATTTTGGAGCAGAAGCAGCTCAGAGCCAGAGGTCAGGTTGGTTTTCGCCCTGGTTACCACACCATCGACCACATCTTCACCCTTCGAGCTATCATTGAGGAGGCCCGTCACCGCTCTTTGAAAGTTTATTGTTGTTTTGTCGACTTTCGAAAAGCTTTCGACTCCGTACCTTGCATGGCCCTCTTCCAGCGGCTCCAAGACATTGGTATTTCTGAGATTCTTATTATCGCCATCATGTGCCTCTATGAGTCCATCCTTGGTCGTCTTTGACTTTGCACACGAACCGTCCGATTTCATCGAGCACCATTGGGGTTAAGCAGGGGTGCCCTTGTCTCCTACCCTCTTTGGCATTTATATTGATGAGCTGGAATCTTTTCTTCGGGATCACAATCAGGAAGGGGATGGTTGCCTTCTTCACCATGTCTTGATTTATATTCTCCTTTTACCGACGATATTGTTTTACTCGCCTCTTCTCTTGAGGGCTTGAGACAGCTTGATGCACTTGCTTTATTTTGTGATCTTCGGCATTTAACGGTCAATTTTGGGTAAGACCAAGGTCATGGTCTTCAACGGGTTGAGGAGATCACACCTCCACTTTTTCTTCAAGGGGCAGGAGATTGAAATTACTAATACATACACTTACCTAAGAGTCCAGTTCTCAAGGCCTAGATTCAGTATGAGGCATGCTCTTCAATCGAGGGTGAATAAAGGGTATGGGTCTCTTGCCATTCTCGAGAGACAGTGTTTTTGGCACCACTTCCAAGACATCTCTTCCAAGATGTTTCTTATGAACCCCACTGTTCTCTATGGGTCTGTTGTCTGGGGGCCCTTCCTTTTAGACACTAATTGGGCTTCTGCTGAGAGGATTTAGACTCTCCTCCTTCGCCGCTTCATCAGATGCAAGCAGATGGTCCCCCAACATATTATTTTGGCAGAGTTCGGAGCCCAACCTTTCCGTCTGGAGACTATATTTGACATATCAACCTTTCTTCACCGTATATGGAGATTCGGATGAGGTATGCTCTTGATCGAGGGTGAATAAAGGGTATGGGTATCTTGCCATTCTTGAGAGATAGTGTTTTCGGCACCACTTCCAAGATGTTTCTTATGAACTCCCTCATCCGCCCCACTTTATTCTCTATGGAGTGCATTGTGCAGGGGGTCCTCCCTTTTAGACACAGATTGAGCTTCTACCGAGAGGATTCAAACTCTCCTCCTTCGCCACTTCATCAGATGCAAGCAGACGGTCCCCCAACATATTATTTTGGCAGAGTTCGGAGCCCAACCTTTCCGTCTGGAGACTATATTTGACATATCAACCTTTCTTCACCGTATCAGGGTTTGGTGATCTCTCCGATGAGCGGACAGGTATTTGTATCTCGCTTATTGTTCCTCGGTGAGTATTGCCCAGATTGTGGGCCGTTGTTGGTTTTCCAAGACTTTTGCCTTGTTGGATTCAATTGGTATCCAGATTGATCGTCTCCCCCCTTTCCAGTATTCCCTGAATGCTCCCAGTCATCTCTTGCCCACCAAACAAGTGTTGAATAGGTCCATCCGGAAGACATCTATAGGAGCTTCATTCAGACTACTTGGGTGAACCCTCCTGGGGGTTTGCGCCCTAAGATGTCCTTTTATGCAGAGCACTTTCTTGAGATCAAGGGTGGACTCATCATCCGCCCTTAGTACACCTTTCGGCACTGGGCGCACGCCCTCCTTATACCTCTGGGTCAGTTTTGGGTCGGCTCCCACAGACTTCGGTGTGAGACTGATCACCACATTGATCGGGATGACAGACTTTGTAGGCTCTGTAGCCTTCAAGAGGTGGAGACCGAGACTCATTTCATCTTCCGCTGCCCCATATACTATGAGATCAGAGGACGATTTCATTGCCTCTTCAGAGGGATTCAGACTCTCCCGGTTTTCTTCAGATATATTGACCAGCGGTGTCTTGCCCTCTACATCCGTGAGTCTTTGTTGCTCCAGGACCAGATTCTTCATCCCCCTCCGAGAGTCATCCCCACGAGACGAATTACGCCTTCTTTCCGGTTCTACCCGCAGGTGGAGGAACTAAACGACAGAGCCTTTCGACCCCGTCAAGGTCATAGATCGGTTTGTCCCGGTTGGAACTTCACACTTCCGTCAATCAACACCAAAGTGAACCGGATGCACACACATACCAAAGGGCAGCCCTGCTCCATTCATCCTCCTGGCCGTCGCTTCAGTCTCAAATCTCAGCAGAGGAGGAGGTTTTCACCCCCCTTTCTCGACCCAGATACAATGCATAGATCAGTTCGTCCCCGGTTGGAACTTCACACTTCCCTCGATCACCACCAACAAAATCGGATGCACACACGTACATGCAGGGCAGCCCGGGCCGCATTCGCCCCCCGGTCGCCGCTTCAATCTCAAATCTCAACAAGGGAGGTTTTCACCCCCCCTCTTCGGGTTGTCAGTCCATCAAGGGCTTCTTTTCGTCGGCCTCTAATGTTAGGAGGGGTGTGGCTACCATTCCTAAGTAGACCATTGGTCGTCGTTTTCCCCCCACCCCTTCATTCCCTTCTTTGCATCTTTCTTCTTTCTCCCCGCTTGCTCCATTGCCCCCGCCTGTGGGGGTATTGGCTTCGAATTTCCTCTTTGTTTTGTCTTTTCTCATTTTTTCTGTTTTTGGGAACTCGTTTTGAGTTGTCCCCACTTGCACTTTGTATATTGTTTGGGCTGCAGTCCCATTGACCTACTTTTGTGGTCATTCGTTAGACATTAATATATTTATCTTATCTTATCTTATCTAACGGTTCTTTGACTTTGAGATGGATTTTCCAGATCCTCTCAATGAATTTGTTTGCTCTAGTAACCTTTGTGTCTCATGTCTCCTCCTCATCCTGCTGCCCAACTACTATGTCCAGCGGATTAGTATTTTCTATTATACCCTCTCGATTAAGTGTACCAAAATTCTATTCACCACCTCTGTTTGTGGATGGAAATTTGTGCTCCTCTGTAACCTGGTATCCATCTTGTCCCACAAAGTAGTCCAAAACTTCCCCAAGAACCTGGAATCCCTGTCAGAAACAATAGACTTCGGCAAGCCAAAATGCACCCATACATTAGCAAAGAAAATATTTGTTGCCTCATGTGCTTTTATTGTCTTTTTACATGCCATAAGAATACACATCTTACTGAATCTATCAACAACAACATAGAGATAGTCATGGTCATGTTTAGACATAGGTAATCCTCCTACAAAGTCCATAGAAATGTCCTCCCATGGACGAGTAGGTACTGGCAAAGGCATATACAAACCCTCCTTCCTAGTCTTAGGCTTGTTGGTACAACAAAGTTTACATCCACGTATAAATTTTGATACTTCTTCTTGCATATTGGCCAATACACGTACCTTTGCAAGTGGGCTAGGGTCTTACCAACACCGAAATGTCCCGCTACTTTCAAGGTATGTGCTTCCCTCATCAATAGAAGTCTTTCTTCTTTAGGCACACAAAGCTTCCCCCATCGGTAGAGTAGCCCGTCCTTGAGATAACAATCTTCAATCCCCGTCCTTTCAGCCCCTTGGGACTGCAACTACTGAAATGTCACCCCAAAGTCTCTGTCCTGGGCATATGCCTCTTTGTAAGCTTCCTTCGTGAAGGGCTCGATCTGAGAGATAGTGCCAAGAAGGAGAACTTATCCTATGTAGGCAGCCTAGACAACATGTCTGCCACCAAGTTTGTACTACCCTTCTTGTATTTGATCACCAAATGAACTGTTGAAGGAACCCCATCCATTTGTAGTGCCTTCCTGTTGCAATTTAGACCATGCTTGCAAATACTGGAGAGGTTTGTGGTCAGTGTGCACAATAGTTTCTTTACCCAACAAATAATGCTTCCATTTTTTAATTGCTTGAACTAGTGCATACATTTCCTTATCATATACTAAATATCCTTTAACTAGCTGAAGTAAAAGTTTCAGAATGATAGCATACGGGTTTACCTCCTTGAAGCAACACTGCGCCCATAGCGTAATCACTGGCATTTGTCTCTACTTCAAAGTGTTGCTGCAAATTAGGAAGAGCAAGTACTGGAGCATGACTAATCTTGTGTTTCAATAACCCAAAGGATTTGTCTGGTTCCTTACCCAGTCAAAACCCTTACTCTTTGCGGCCACTGTGTGTAGAGGTGTTGCAATCGTGGAGAAGCCTGGAATGAACTTCCACATGTACTGTACTACTCCCACAAAACTCCTAGTCTCTGTGGCTCCTGTTGGTGTTGGCCAACAGTGATGGCTTCCACCTTCTTTGGATCCACTTGTAGCTCTCCTCCTCCAACCACGTGCCCAAGATAGACAAGTGACTGTTTGGCAAATTCACATTTCTTCATATTACAAAGCAGTTGTTTCTCCTTGAGAACTTGCAAGACTTGCTGCAAATGAGTTAGATGTTCCTCCCATGTGGCACTAAAAATCAAGATATCATCTAGATAAACAATGACACATGAATCTATGAAATCCCGCAATACATCATTCATCAATCTCATAAATGTAGCGGGTGCATTGCATAAACCAAATGGAAGTACTAACCACTCATACAAACCTTGTTTTGTCTTGAAGGCAATCTTCCATATATCCTCCTTCATTCTGACTTGGTGATAACCTGACTTGAGATCCAACTTCGTGAAGAATTTGGCATGCTTGAAGTTGGTCCAAGAGATCATCTATGCGGGAAGTGGATATTTGTTCTTTATGGTGATCTTGTTCAAAGTGCGGTAGTCGATGCACATTCTCCAAGAACCATCCTTCTTTGGCACCATCACAATAGGTGAACCGCATGGTGAGGTGCTCGGACGTATCACACCCTGGTCTAGTAGTTCCTGGAGTTGTTTCTTTACTTCAGTACTCTCCAGCAAGGATTGCCTATACAACCCGATGTTTGGTAGAGGGGACTCTGGCAATAACTAAATCTCATGCTCTACTTCCCTTTTTGTTGGTAACCCACTAGGAGCCTGAAAAACTTCCTAAAAAAATTGAATAATACTATCCAAATCATGCTTTCCTTGGTTAGAAATCTCTGAAACTTCTACCCCATCTTGTTTATCCTTTAACAAAAGTAAACAAAACTGATTATGATTTGCTTGAATAAGTCGTTTTGCTTGGTTAGCACTCACCATAGTAACCCGTGTCTTACGTTGGTGTGCCCAAATGTTGTAGCTGATCCCATCCTTGACCCATCTGTATCATTTTTCCCTTCTCATAAATATAGCATCCATGATTTAACAAAAGTAAACAAAACTGATTATGATTTGCCTGAATAAGTCATTTTGCTTGGTTAGCACTCACCATAGTAACTGTGTCTTACGCTGGTGTGCCGGATGTTGTAGCTGATCCCATCCTTGACCCATATGTATCAGTTTTCCCTTCTCATAAATATAGCATCCCTGATATACAAGTAAGGACTCCCGAAAACAACATCAAAAGCATCAAGTGGAATAACATCAGCTTCCAATACATCAATATACTGGGAATTTATCCCAAACTTGACCTTACATCTTTTTGTTACCTAAATTTCAACACCCTTCTTCACCCAACCCAAAGGATAAGGGTGTGGATGCTTGTAAGTCTCAAGACCAAGCTTCTTTACAACTGCTTCAAAATCAAGTTAGACTGAGAACCGGTATCAACCAAAGCATTTACCTTAGTTCTCTTGATCTAGATTTTGATCTGGAATAGTCTACTCATCTCCTCTTCTGGCTGTCCATGTTGGTGGTCGTGCATCCAAGCCTCTCGTCTACATTAGAGTCATCTTCGATTTCTACCTCCCCTTTTGTCTTTACATTGTCATGGACTTCTTTGAGTCCTTGGTTCGGTTCTTCGAATGTAACTCCGGATGTAACTTCCAACATGTAGCGTCAGTATGACCATTGATATCACAGTTCTTGCAAAAATTCTTGGGATCTTTACAAGTATTTAAAGTAGTGGCAGCTTGTTTACCTTTCCCTTTCCACTTACCTTTGTTACTTGTTTGCCCATGTTCTTTCTTCTGCTGATTTGTCGACTACTTTGCCCTTGGCTCTGCTTCTCCTTGCTTCTTCTCATCATCTATATAGTATGCCTGCACACATGCCTCGTTGAGATCTTTGGGCTTCGTGGAGATGACTTTTCTTCGAAGGTGAGTGTGAAGTCCTCCCAAGTACTTAGTCAAAATATCCTCATCCTCCAAGTCCATGTTCAACAACATGGCCTGCCTCCGAAACTCCGTAGTATAGTCCTGCACACTTTGACCACTGCCTTGTCTAAAATATTGTCATTTAATCATTTGGTCAGTCTTGTGGCCAATAGGATAGAAGTTAGCTCTAAGTAATTCTTTAAATTCTTGCCAAGATTTCACAATAGGATGTTTCTTCTTTTCACAAGTGGCTAGATGGGTTTCCCACCAAACCAGAGCGTGTCCCTCCATTTTGAGACATGCAAAGGTGATCCTCTAGTGCCTCAATGACATTATGGACGCTAAAGTAGACTTCTAATTGTTTTAACCATTTATCAAGCAACTTTGCATCTACTTGTCCTTCAAAGCTTTTAATTTCAAATTTCGTCTCAACTTTAAAAGGAGCATGATCAGATTTTACCTTCTCTCTTACATTTGAAGTCTCTTCTTCACGCTCTTCCCCATATTCTTCCTCATGGTGGCTCCTCCCTATACCAAAATTTTTGGCTAAGCCTCAAACCACTGAGTCCATGGAGTCTTGCTTAACAAAAGCCATCTTCTGCAAATCTGCAAGTTCTTCTTGTCTTCTAAACATCCTATCCATCATGGTCTCCAACATCTCGATTCTACGAGACCAAGTTTTCTTCCTCCATTTGTCCCCGAATTCTCTATTTCCACTTCCTTGTAGAAATATTTGGATCGCAAGGTAAAGCCTCTTCGCCTTTAGATCTTGTCACTGTCATACAAATCCAAGAACGAATACCACAATCCTGGATACTTGTTAGCTCTGATACCAAAATGATCTGTAAACTCTCTACTTTGGAATCGTTCACATAATCACAATTAAACGTTGTTGTTCTATTTTCAATTAGAAAATGACAGATTATAGTGAATGAATTTGCTTATGCTTAGAATCAATAATTGCAAAGAAAGGAAAGAATGTAAACTCATGAACACCAACAATTTTTATCCTAGAAACCTCTGGAGGAGGAAAACCAGTCGGGAAGGGCAAACGCTCTTTCTTCCCACTTTTATTGGCCAATTCAAAATAAGAAGTACAGAATTTACAATAAGTATGAAAGAGAAGTAGATAATATCTCACACTTCCTCCCAATTACTTGTTTGCTCTGCCTCAAAACTCCTTTCTTCTACAAACACAATTCCAGCACTAAGAATTCCTTGCTCACTTGTTTTCATGCTTCGTAATGTCCCTTTTTCTTTCAACGACAAATCGGGCCCAAAACGTGGTCAGACCCAAGGGGGTTGTGGACGTTGGGAGCTTGTGGGAAGGGGTCCAGTGGTTTTAATGTCCTAGTTTGGCGTTTGGGGGTCACTTTTGGACACGGCGACTCAAAAAGGGAGAAAGTAATTATAGATACTTTTATGTTAGTGGCCCCTCCATGGAATGAAATGCGCTAGGGTTGTGGGGGCTCGTTTGCCAAGGAAAGGTATATATGGAGACGGGGAAGGAAGAAAAGGGACTTTTTGTCATATACATTTTTAGCCTCCTTCACGTGCAGCTGCTGCTGTTGCGTTTCTACAACTTGTGGAGTCAAATCCCACAGGGACCCTAGCTTCGGTGGTGAGAGACCCGTCCCTAGCTAGCAGGCATTCTTCGGTAGTGAAAGATCTACCCTAGTCTGTCATTTTGGAGCCGTTTTTTTGGGCCGTGCTACAAAGATATTTCCAGAGGGTCAAAGGAAGGGTTTCAAGGATTCTTGGGGGCTTTCGGGGAAGACAGTCAGAGGGGCTCTAGATCCGACTCACGATAGCCATCTAGGCTGGGCATGACAACACGTGGAAGGCCTCCCTCATTTCCCGACTCCATTCCAAACGTGGCGACTGCAGCCTCTATTTGGGGGTTCTTCCAGTCAGTCGATCAGATCTGCAGGTGGCCGTGCTTATTCCCTATACCTACCTTGTTTTCAAAGACCCTTATTTTGCTTTTGTATCAAGAGGGTCACGGACCTCTGAAGTGGACTAGCCGCCTAGGGCTTCTGTACCTTGTCGGGCAGCAATACATTATTCCATAAAATGTCTGCATAGTGTCTATTATTATTATTGTAAGCTTCCCTTGTAATTTCATGCATTGTGGACAAATATTTTGTGTAATATCAATTTAATACCATTCGCTGTCCTAGCTGGACATTTTCATTAAAAATCAGTATTTTACCTTGCTACAAGTTCTATATTTTGTGCATTTTTAAGTAATATCCCACAAGGGATATTTCAAAGTGGTATCGAGCAATTGTTTCTCCAAATGTTGGGGTTGAAAGATGGGGACAGAGACAAGACGGAGGAAATAGGGGTAGAGCTAATGAAACAATTGTTCACCAACATGGTAAAGCGGAGGAGACTACAAATCTCTATTTGAGCTAGCTCACTGGGAGACTAGCACAGACAGTCTAATATTCATGTGGGAAGAGAAGAAAATAGCAACAGGGGACAATACGGTCAAAGAGGTGGACAATGAACAGTGGTCCCCCATTCTTCTACCAGGCCTCTGGGGTCTCACAAACCTTCGTTCTTGAAGGATCCGGAAGTTTTACAGGGACGGCAGCCAGGGGATGTTGTAGATGGGGAGTCTTGTTGGGAAAAGTACCAGACTTTAAGTGAGGGTTTTCGTGACAACATGCCATTCCAGGAATATTGCAAAATGAAGATTGGCAGCAGGCCTAGGAGAGATTACCAAGCACAGGTGCCAGAGATGCAAAGGACGTTGGGACAGATTTTTGTTCTACATTTCGACGGTTCTAAGAAGTGTACTTTGCGATCTTGGGTGCCTTGGAAGTTGAAGACATACTTTGACTTGAATCCTATGCGGGAGGAAGATGCAATTAAGTTTGCATCTTACATTTAGAGGGTGACGCTCATGATTGGTGGCATCATGGACTGATTACACAGGGACACCTATACATCACGGCATGGTATTTTAGAGAGTTGACTCATCCGAGGCAAACCAGCCTTCCGTGGATCAAGATATCACCGATTTTCGAGACTATCGGTCATGGTACCTGATATTACAGAGATGAGGTTGATTTCCTATTCATGCAGGATCGGCAGACGCTCTCGCTTGGGTTTGTGAGGGCATTCGAGCCTTCTTCGTTGCATGAGGCTATTAGGAGAGCTCGTGACCTAGAGTTATCCACTCCTAAGTCGAGGTTTCCACCTCGAGTGTAGCCTAAGGGTTTCCTTCAAGAACCGGGGTCGCACCAAAGGTACCTCCACCTAAGAAGGATACAACTCGAGACCATTCGGAGCTAGTGAGGACAGGGAGGAATTGAGGCGAAAGAAACGTGTTTCGATTTCCAAACACCTTGGGTCCCTAGACACGATTGCGAAGGGCAAAGGGAGCGCCCAATACATAGAAGTCTTCGAGGAGAGTGATGCGACAAAGAGTTGAACACACACCATTAGAGGATGATGATGATGAGGCATCGATGATGCAGGTGTGAAGCAAGATAGCAAGACTTTCCCTCAATAGACTATCGCCACATTGTCTAGTACCCCAAGTGCACAAGGCATTTAGAGTTAGGGGAGTTTTGCAGGACAGGCGAGTGGGGCAACCCACAAACTTTATTGATGCTTCATTGGTTGAGAGGCGGGGTTATAGACAAAGGAATTTGAGGGCTTCAACGTGGTTGAGCCAATGGAGAATCTGTAATGTCCCCTTTTCCCATTCGAAGACCTTTGGCCCATTTCGTCGACCCGACGGCCAAAGGAAAAACATAAGGGTGACTTAAGTCACAATGAGTTATTACAAAGTGCAAAAAAATATTAATAAAGCACTTGTATTAATTTATTTGACTTAATAATAAATTTGTAATCTCTAAAGGGGTGCATTGGGTCTAATATTATGTTGTATCCTTTCTAGGAAAAGTAGAAAAAAGACCCATGCCATTTTTGTGTCATCCCTAGGTAAGAATGCGCCTTGGACAAAAGAGGGAAATAGAGTTTAGAAAGGATAAAAGTTATTACACCTCCCAAGGAAAGTGCGACTTGGCATGAGAAGCCAAAATAAACATTAGGAGTCATCCCTAGAAAAGTGCGACCTGGTTTGGGCATGTTTTTAGGGTATTTTGGCCCTCTTTTCTTATTGGAAGATGAAAAGGTTATTTTGTAATATTTTTCCTATAAAAGGAGAGGGGGCGGCTTGGGTAGGACACCATAAATCATTTTATCAATTCTGAACTTGATCTTAAGCCTGGTGCTTTTGTATTAAAATATTCTAAGGACGAAAACCCTTAGTATATTGCCTCTAGAGGACGAAAACCCTCTTGGAGATTAGGAGGAATTTCTGCACTGGATTTTCCATAGAGCTTACACAGAATTTCAGTGTTTTTTTGCGGTAGTTGTGGAGTTTTTGCAAAAAAGTCGAATACCAGTTGTTGTACTGATTTTCTCTCATGGAGCGGCTCATATGTGGCTGTCCTGTGGTGTTTTGACGTCATTCCCAGGTCTGATCTGTGCTGCTACCTGTTGTATTCTTTTTTACAGCTCAAGGGAAGGTATTTTCGATATTTTGGAAGGATTTATATTACTGTTCCAGTCTCTTTAAAATCTGCAGATTTCTGTGTTAAATCCCAGCCTGTTTTATATTCAAAAATACCAGATTTTTATTTTATAATAAACTGTTCCAGTTTGAGCTTGTTATGACAAGAATGGGTAATGCTGGTAGTAGTTCTATCATCTAGACTAGTCGCCATAAACAGAAAACATCCATATTTAATGCTGCACAGTCTTCAAATCTGTTTGGAGTGGGTTTCAGGCTAGTTTCCATTCAAACCCTAGTCGCACTTCTTCACATAAAATCAGATCTGTTTTAGTGTGATTGCCATAATAATCAAAAATCAGCTTCTGGGTATTTTTAATTGATTTAAATTGTTGGAGAACAACCGGGATCCATCTGGGGATCTTTCAATGGTATCAGAGCGTCAATCCTCCCACCTGGAGGGTTTTGTTTTGGTTTTGTTTTATGCAGCCTAGAGAAGTTGGGCCACACAGATATTATACAAGGAGTCAGGCTCGTATTCAAACAGATCTGAATACTGGAAGTGGTTCCGGGATCATGGACAGAAGGGAGGATTCACACACTCCTCCATGACGAGAGTGACTGATCCAGATGCTCTTTTCAGCGGTATGATCGATTCCCATCAGGAAATGATGCAGACTATGAGACAACTGATGGAGAATTTGATTATGGATAGGACGAGAAATTGGCATGATAGAAGGGAAAGATCTCAAGCGCCCATACCAGCCAGCCACGTGAAGGCAAGGCACAAAGTGGTACCTATCAAGTGGGTAGCGTGAGAGGTTCCCCTCCACGTGATAGGAGATATACAGAGGAAAGGAGACCCACAAGGACTATGGATCGACCTATGCAGCCTAGATTCCTACAGAGGGAGGAGCCACCATTAGTTGAGGAGCCACTTGAAGACATAGCCTTTCAAGATACTGTGATGGCAGCGCATGATGAGTGGAGAGCTCTACCACAGGAGGTTCGTACTGCCTTTCCCCTTCATCAGTATTGTGCTCAAAGGAGGGAAAGCTTGAGAGCTAGACAGGTACAGAGGCCAAGAGAACAACAGAATAGGGAGTTGAAGCAGGCCACCAACAAGGTGACCCTTTCCACATTTGATGGTAGTGGAAAGATTAGTGCTAGAGCATGGATTCACAAGCTCGACACATATCTCACTCTCAAGCCTATGCAGGAGCAGGAGGCTATCCAATTTGCCACGTTGCACCTTGAGGGAGTAGCGTATGATTGGTGGCACCATGGGCTTATCACACAGAGACATGATCTTCTGTAATCATACAAGGAGTTTAGTGAGAAGTTGATTGCGAGATTTGATCGCAGGGATGTAGAGCTTTACTATAGGGACTTGGCACAACTTCGACAAAGTGGACACGCTGATGCCTACATCAACGAATTTCAGCGTATAAATGTTGATGGTGCCGAGATGCCTGAGAGGCGAGTGGTGATGTTGTTCATTGAAGGACTTCATGACAGGCTGAGAGGATTGGTCAAGGCTCTTAAGCCTACAACTTTGCATGAGGCTATTCGAACAGCCTTGGACTTGGACACTACTCCAATGCAGCCCCAAAGGAAGAATGTCAAGGAGGAAAAATCAGAACAACAAGAGCAGCCCACTTCTTCGAAGGTTGAGTTTACACCCAAGAGGGAGACTGTTTCAAAGAGTGAGCTTCGCCGGAAAAATTTATGCTTTCATTGCAATGATCCGTGGGAGCCGGGCATAGGTGTCTTGGGAAAGGCAAAATCCATCTCATAAAGGTTGAGGATGAAGAGTCCGAGGATGAACAGAACAACCAACACCAGATATTGCAAATGAGGGTAGACTCACCTATCTTTCGGGAGCACCCAAGTATAATCCATTCATGTTTGAAGGCACAATGTTCGGGTGTAGGATCATGGCACTACTGGATAGTGGATCTACACATAACTTCCTAGATGCAGGTTTGGTAGACCAAAAAGGTTTACAATGTGATAACTTTGAAGGCTTTGATGTGACTACAGCAGGAGGTCTCACTCTCCCATGCAAGAAGAAGGTCAACCAAGTTAGCATTTTCTTTGGTAAGTATACACTTTGTGATGATTTCTATGTCATGGATTTAAAAGATAACAATGTTGTTCTTGGCATGCAATGGCTTCATTCGTTGGGACGAGTCACTCAAGATGTGGAAACTATGGAGCTGAGTTTCCAACACAACGGGAAACAAGTCACCTTAAGAGCACTCAAGTACACGCTGCCCCATCAAATGGTAGCTAAGTCTATGATAGTTTGGGACCAGGAACCATCTCGTGAGGACATCTACACAGATTTTTCACTGCATATCAGCACGGACCAGCAAGGAGGTGATGAAGAGTGCAGCAAGTTCGAAGCATACATGAGGACACTGATTTCACCAATGACAAGTAAGTTGCATAAGTTTTTTCCTGCAGTGTTTGAGCAGCATTGTATAGTGCACATGAAGCTATTAAAAAAGCTTCGGCTGGTCTGGGATCCTGGAACGGGTGGAATGCAGAGTTGCAGTTTATGATTGCTTGGGGGCAAGCAATCTCGGAAGGGAGGACTGTAATGTCCCCTTTTCCCATTCGAAGACCTTTGGCCCATTTCATCAACCCGACGGCCAAAGGAAAAACATAAGGGTGACTTAAGTCACAATGAGTTATTACAAAGTGCAAAAATATTAATAAAGCACTTGTATTAATTTATTTGACTTAATAATAAATTTGTAATCTCTAAAGGGGTGCATTGGGTCTAATATTATGTTGTATCCTTTCTAGGAAAAGTAGAAAAAAAGACCCATGCCATTTTTGTGTCATCCCTAGGTAAGAATGCGCCTTGGACAAAAGAGGGAAATAGAGTTTAGAAAGGATAAAAGTTATTACACCTCCCAAGGAAAGTGCGACTTGGCATGAGAAGCCAAAATAAACATTAGGAGTCATCCCTAGAAAAGTGCGACCTGGTTTGGGCATGTTTTTAGGGTATTTTGGCCCTCTTTTCTTATTGGAAGATGAAAAGGTTATTTTGTAATATTTTTCCTATAAAAGGAGAGGGGGCGGCTTGGGTAGGATACCATAAATCATTTTTATCAATTCTGAAATTGATCTTAAGCCTGGTGCTTTTGTATTAAAATATTCTAAGGACGAAAACCCTTAGTATATTGCCTCTAGAGGACGAAAACCCTCTTGGAGATTAGGAGGAATTTCTATACTGGATTTTCCACAGAGCTTACACAGAATTTCAGTTTTTTTCCAGCAGTAGTTGAAGTGTTTTTGCAATAAAAGTCGAATACCAGTGTTGCAGCAGTGTTGTACTGATTTTCTCTCATGGAGCGGCTCATATGTGGCTGTCATGTGGTGTTTTGACGTCATTCCCAGGTCTGATCTGTGCTGCTACCTGTTGTATTCTTTTTTACAGCTCAAGGGAAGGTATTTTCGATATTTTGGAAGGATTTATATTACTGTTCCAGTCTCTTTAAATCTGCAGATTTCTGTGTTAAATCCCAGCCTGTTTTATATTCAAAATATCAGATTTTTATTTTATAATAAATTGTTCCAGTTTGAGCTTGTTATGACAAGAATGGGTAATGCTGGTAGTAGTTCTATCATCCGGACTAGTCACCATAAATGAAAACATCCATATTTAATGTTGCACAGTCTTCAAATCTGTTTGGAGTGGGTTTCAGGGTAGTTTCCATTCAAACCCTAGTCGCACTTCTTCACATAAAATCAGATCTGTTTTAGTGTGATTGCCATAATAATCAAAAATCAGCTTCTAGGTATTTTTAATTGATTTAAATTGTTGGAGAACAACCAAGATCCATCTGGGGATCTTTCGAATCTATGAGATGCACACGACGGGTTCCCCAATTGAGCATCGCAATGGGTAACTATATAGTTACCAATGATTTCTATATTGTTGGAATTGGAGAGACCAACATAGTGCTTGGGGTACAGTGGCTCCATTCCCTTGGTGAATTTCGAACTAACTTCCAAACGATGGAGCTGAAGTTTAAATCCGAAGGGAGGAATGTGATCTTGAGGGGTTTATCCTCGGGGCACCCCGAGTTGTTACGGCCAAGAGGATCGAGAGGATCTATAGGCACAACGAGGTGGATTGGGCAATACACTGCTTGGTTTCGACCAAGAAATCGAGGTACAAAGCAGTACCATGTGGATATACAGGGCCTATTGGGCAAACACAGTGCCGTGTTTGGTGACATACCTCCAGGCATACCTCCAGATAGGGAACTTGAGCATGTGATTGAGCTCGAGGATGCTAGACCGGTGGTCACTTCTCCTTACCGCCACCCCAAGCGGTTCAAGGATGAGATCGAGAAGACTATACAGGAGCTCATGGATATGGGGCATATTAGACCGAGCTCCAGCCCTTTTGCTTCTTCGGTGGTTTTGGTGAAGAAGGATGGGACCCTGCGGGTGTGTATGGACTACCGGGCCTTAAATAAGAAGACAATAAAGAACAAGTATCCCGTACCACGCATTGACGAGTTGTTGGACGAGCTACATGGTGCAATCTATTTTTCGAAAATAGATTTGCGCTGGATAAAAATCATATCAAAGTCAAGGAGCAGGATGTGCATAAGACAACGTTCAGATGCCTTTACGGTCACTTTGAATTCTTGGTGATGCCTTTCGGATTGTCTAATGCTCCAACTACATTCCAGTCTTGCATGAATCATGTGTTCAACCCGCCACTTGCGGAAGTTTGTGTTGGTTTTCTTCAATGATATTTTAGTCTACAACAAGACTTGGGAGGACCATATCAGGCACCTAGGTGAGATATTGGGGATATTAGAAGCTAATTCATTATATGCGAAAGCTTCTAAGTGTGAGTTCGACATGACTGAACTTCTGTACTTGGGATATGTAATTGGCGGGGGTACAATGAAGGTGGACAGAGAGAAGATACAGGCAATCCTAGATTGGCCCCCGCCTAAAACATTGACACACCGAGAGGATTCATGGGGTTGTGCACATACTACTCGAAGTTCGTGAAGAATTTCTCTCACTGATCGCTTGCCATTGACCGATTTGACCAAGAAGGGGCTTTTGCTTGGTCAGAAGCTGCTCAACAGGTTTTTGACCACCTCAAGGAGGTAATGAGTTCGTGTCCCGTCCTCGCATTACCAAACTTCTCCCGCCCATTCATCCTAGAGTGTGATGCTTCACGAGAGGGTGTTGGGGCAGTTCTCATGCAGGATCGGCATCCCATCGCATATGAGAGTCGGAAACAATTGAGAGGATTCGTGGGGTTGTGCACATACTACCGGAGGTTCGTGAAGAATTTCTCTCAGTTGACTGCTCCATTGACCGATTTGACCAAGAAGGGGGCTTTTGCTTGGTCAATGAAAGATCCCCAAATGGATCTCTTTACGCCCCAATGAGTTTTAAATCAAACAAAACAGCAAATACAGATTTTACGTATGTTATGGCACTTTCCCTAATGCAGATCTGAAAAAATGCGGCTAGTTTGGTATATAAAATTCCCACAACAGCAATCAAACCAACATGTTTTCCTCCTAAACTGACCTGTGCGTATTGGCAGCGTAATATACATATAAAATCTGACTTTTCTGAGTTAATATTAGGCTGGAATTTATATCAGAAATCTGCAGATGATAGAGGACTGAAACAGCACTTTAAACCTTCCCAAAATTTACAGAAAATGCTTTATTTGATCCACACAAATTAATGCAACGTACAGCAATAAGTTCAGACCTGAAATGTCTTCAAAATACCTCCAAATGGCCAAAAGATGGGTCGCTTCATTAGATCAAAATGGCACAGCCCAATTACAATCTTTATTCTTCACACCTGGTACAAGATCTATCAACTACTGACTGAAAAGACTGAAAATTCTCACGCTAGACCAATAGAATTTCCTGTGGAAATCCCTCACATACTCTAAGAGGGTTTTCGTCCTCCAGAGGCAATATACTAAGGGTTTTCGTCCTTAGAATACTTTAATACAAAAGCACTTGGCTTAAGATCAGATTCAGAAATGATAAGTGATTACAATGGTTCTCTACCCAAGCCGCCCCTCTCCTTTTTATAGGAAAAATATTACAAAATGACCTTTTCATCATCCAATGAGAAAAGAGTGCCAAAATACCCTAAAAGTATACCCAAACCTAGGCGTACTTCGTCCTTGAATAAATAAACATTAAATAATGTTTTATTATTTTCCCTAAGGTCTATTTGGCCTCTCATGCCCAATCGCACTTTTCTTGGGAAGAGTGATAACTTTTATCCTTTCTAAACTAACTTTCCTTCCTTTGTCCAAGTCGCATTCTCTTGCCTAGGGATGACAAACATAGCATGGGTCTCTTTCTACTCTCCCTAGAAAGGATACAACATAATATTAGACCCAATGCACCTATTTAGAGATTACAAATTTATTATGTAAGTCAAATAAATTAATACAAGTGCTTTATTAATATTTTTTTTGCGCTTTGTAATAACTCATTGTGACTTAAGTCACCCTTATATTTTTCCTTTGGCCGTCGGGTTTTAAATGGGCCAAAGGTCTTCGATCGGAAAAGGGGACATTACAATTTCAGACGATGCTCAACATTCTAATTTTGACCACCTCAAAGAGGTAATGAGTTCGTGTCCCGTCCTCGCATTACTGACTTCCCCGCCCATTCGTCCCAGAAAGTGTGATGCTTCAGGAGAGGGTGTTGGGGCGCTTCTCATTCATGCAGATCAGCATCCCATCGCCTATGAGAGTCGGAAACTAAAACCCGTGGAGAGAGGGTATTCAATCTACGACAAGGAGATGTTGGCCATTATGCATGCCTTGGCCAAATTCAGACAGTACCTTGTGGGCAGCAAATTCGTGGTTCGTACGAATCACAACAACAGAGATTCTTCTTAGTGGACAAGAAAGAGCTCAACAATCGCCACAGAGATGGGTGAACAAGGTGCAAACATATGACTTTGACATCGAGTGAGTACACTCGAGGTAAGAATAATATCGTTGCTGACGCTTTATCTAGGAGGCCTTGCCTCACTAATATGCTTAGTTCTATATCTGAGATTTCAGCAGATTGGAAGGCTCATATACTTGTTGAGTATTCCAAAAATTAGTTTGCATGTGGAATCATGGATGGTATGATACAGACGACCGGCAAAAGTAGTAGTGGATGATCTCATTTTCTACAAGGATAGGATCTTCCTTGTACCAAGATCCAAAATGAAGGGGAAGATCCTCCGAGCAATACATGATACACCCCTACTGGACATCCCAACATATTTCAAAACATACAGTTCATCAGGAGAGATTTGCATGGAAGGGGATGAAGGACGATGTCCTAAATCATGTCAGAGAATGTATGGTTTGCCGGAAAGAAACCAAATCCGAGCACTCTTTCCCAACAGGATTACTTCAACCTCTCCCCATTCCCGAACAAAATGGGAAAGCATATCTATGGACTTTATCATGGGCTTCCTCGGTGCATGGGCATAGCTACATTTATGTTGTAGTCGATCGTTGTTAACTAAGTATGCTCATTTCTTTTCCCTACCCAAAGGGCACAAGGCCGTGGATGTGGCCCGTCTTCTATACCGGTATTTTTCTGCTACATGGGTTGCCTAAAATATCGTCAGTGACAGTGGACAAGATCTTCATGAGCGCCTTCCTGCAGGAGATCTTCTTCACGTAACTTGTTGGTGCAGTACGGATTTAACTCCTAAGACTAGCTACCACCCACGCAGATGGGCAGATCTATGAGATAGTCAATAAGTGGATAGAAGGCTACTTGCGGAGTTACGTGACAGACACCAAAGTGGCACGACGAGCATAGGTATGACCCCTTTCCGAACCTTGTATGGGTACGAGTTGAAGGACATTCATAGATTTGGTATTACTGAGATAGCCAAGCTCCCAAAGCTTGTGATTGGTCATAGTGAGAACTAGGATATTCTCAAGGCTCTCGGAGAGAATCTCCGAAGGCACGTAGATCGGCCAAGGTATACGCAGATCGACACAGGGACAGAGAGATCTTTTGAGGTCAGGGATCTAGTGTTCCTAAGTTTACTGCCATATAGGCGTCCTCACCGGCGTAAGGGTGTAGAGAAATCAAACCACGATTTATGGTCCGTACCGAATAGTTCTTCGAGTAGGGGCAAAGTGGCATATGAGCTAGAGCTACCGAGCACAAAGAAGATACATAATGTCTTCCATGTTTCATGCCTTAAGAAGGCACTCGGACCAATAAATATTGCACCATCTACAGAGCTACCGCCATTAGATGAGGAACGGAAGTTGGTGCTAGAACCGAAGCCATTATCAAACAAGACAGACAGAGAGATCTTTTGAGGTCAGATCTAGTGTTCCTACGCTTTACACGCCCATATAGGCAGTCCTCACCGAAGCTGTAAGGGTGTAGAGAAATCAAACCACGATTTATGGTCCGTACCGAATAGTTCTTCGAGTAGGGCAAGGTGGCATATGAGCTAGAGCTATCGGAGCACGAGAAGATACATAATGTCTTCCATGTTTCATGCCTTAAGAAGGCACTCGACCGCATATCGCACCATCTACAGAGCTACCGCCATTAGATGAGGAACGGAAGTTGGTGCTGTAACCGAAGCCATTATTGAAACAAGACAGAGGGGGCTCGGAGCAGAGCAATCACCGGGTATTTGGTGCGATGGAAGGGACTGCCAATATTTTAGAGTGCCGTAAAACCACTTAAGGATGCTACTGGGAGGGGGAGCAGATTGTGGATTCATCCTAATTTGCGTTTTCTTGAGGACAAGCAAATTTTGGGAAAGGAGGACCAGTAATGTCCCCTTTCAAATGTCCCCTTCTCGTAATGTCCCTTTTCTTTCAACGCCAAGTCGGGCCCAAAACGTGGTCATACCAAGGGGGTGGGGACGCTGGGAGCTCAGGGAAGGGGCCCAAGTGGTTTTAATGTCCTAGTTTGGCGTTTGGGGTTACTTTTGGACACGGCGACTCAAAAAGGGAGAAAGTAATACTTTTTATGTTAGTGGCCCTCCATGGAATGAAATGCGCTAGGGTTGTGGGGGCTCGTTTGCAAGGAAAGGTATATATGGAGACGGGGAAGGAAGAAAAGGGGTTTTTTCATATACATTTTTAGCCTCCTTCACGTGCAATTGCTTTATATCAAGTTTACTATAGCTTGGAGTCAAATCCCACAGGACCCTAGCTTCGGTGGTGTGAGACCCGTCCCTAGCTAGCAGGGCATTCTTCGGTAGTGAAAGATCTACCCTAGTCTGTCATTTTGGAGTTGTTTTTCTGGGCCGTGCTACAGAGATATTTCTAGAGGGTCAACAGAAGGGTTTCGAAGATTCTTGGGGGCTTTCGGGGAAGACAGTGAGAGGGGCTCTAGATCCAACTCACGGCAACCATCCAAGCTCGACGTGACAGCACGTGGAAGGCGCATCCCTCATTTCCCGACTCCATTCCAAACGTGGCGACTGCAACCTCTATTTGGGGGTTCTTCCAGTCAGTGTCAGATCCGTAGGTGGCCGTGTTATTCCCTATACCTGCCTTATTGTTTTCAAAGACCCTTATTTTGCTTTTGTATCAAGAGGGTCACGGACCTCTGAAGTGGACTAGCCGCCTAGGGCTTCTGTACCTTGTCGGACAAACAAGACATTATTCCATAAAATGTCCATAGTAAAGTGTCTATTAGCTTCCTTGTAATTTCATGCATTGTGGACAAATATTTTGTGTAATATCAATTTAATACCATTCGTTGTCCTAGCTGGACATTTTCATTAAAAATCAGTATTTTACCTTGCTACAAGTTCTATATTTTGTGCATTTTTTAAAAAATATCCCACAAGGGATATTTCAAACTTCGATGATCAAAACTCTCCTTCCTACATGTATTTATAGTCTTTCTCATGTCCTCCCATGCACTGGAGGATGGGAAAGGTCATGGAGGAGAAGAGACACAGACAACCTTTCCAATTCTAGGATTGTTGCTTCAATTTTATTTTTCTGTCCAAAAGTGTCAGACAGCCAGCCTTACGCAAACCAGCCGCCCAATTGAAAGACGGCGCCAGCTGTGACCGCCGCCCGGTTGATGGCGCTTTATGCTATTTTGTTAATATAAAGACGAAACTCCGTTTCTTCATTTTCCTTCTTTGTTGTTGGTTGATCTAATGAAGTAGAGTCATTTTGGATCCCTATGGATCACCAAGACAGAACCTCCGTTTCTTCATTTTCCTTCTTTGTTGTTGATTGATCTAATGAAGTAGAGTCATTTTGGATCCCTATGGATCACCAACACAGGTAGACTGATCAAGAGCCTATGTCGAAGAGGATTTCTTACACAAATTGACCCTCTTCATCAAGAACGAGGAAACATTTTACCGTAGTTCGAGATAGGCTCTCATGGGCCTCAAAATATCTTTCATTAAAAGCTCTTCCATCAGGATAAGGATTCCCGAAAGAATGAAGAATTGGTGTCCTACAGAAGACCTCAAATCACTCAAGTGCGGAGGTTCAAGGTTCTCGCTCTAACTATACAGACTTTTCCAAAATGTACCAAGGACTCATGCGAGTTGTCTAACACAAAAGGCATTTGGCTCTGTTGTGAGCTCTAGGGCACTTGTTATCCGAAGTAAGCCCCATCGCTCCATCTTTTGCCAACAGATCATATTTGCAGATAGGGGAAGAAGACAGAATCATCTCGCACTCCTTGCATTTTTCCATGGAAAATCTCATCATAAATCATATCCAAGAAGGAGCTTTTTAAACAATTTATCTTCTATAATAAAGAATTGGAAAAAAATTATAAGCATACAAGGTAAGGAGTATAGGAAGAGGAGAACCAAAAACATGGTTGTGAAATGTTCAAGGCAGACATCTGGTTTGGGAAGAGCATGGACAAAGTGGGTCCTTCAAAGCAATAGTGAGGGAGCTCCAGGTGTGGCGGCAGATGAAGAAAAATGTGCCAAGATGAAGTAGGCTTCAACCTATAACGATTTGGTCTAATCAGGACAGGTGTGACCTTTGATTTCATTTACTACTTTAGGAGTCTCATTCCAAAGTATGTGCTTTTTCCTGGCATTATAGTTTAACTTGCAAAGAGGGTACATTACGAATATTTCCCATATTCGCTCTCCAATGAGCTCTAGTAGTCTAGGTGGCTTGGAAGAAAACAAAAATGAAAAAGGTACTCTTGAAACTTCTTTGAACATATTCTAGCACAAGGTGGTTTTTTTAGCCTTAAAAGCATGATTTTCTCTCTTTTTATGGTTGAGGACTCGTTTAACCCTCACCGATCAATTAAAAAAAAGGTAATTTAAGAAAGTATTTTTGCATTTAATTGAAAAGTAAATGCACAAAATTGTTGTTCTTTCAAGTTTCAAACATGTTTAATATGTTGCACACCTTAGATAAACAGGGTCATGCCTATGAATGGGTTCAGACTTCAGATGCTATAGAAAACCTCTCAAATTCAGTGCCTTGCTCAGTCCTAAATAATGATATTGATATTGGTTAATGCATTCTGGCAGTTGAGGCCTCTGAAGGAATTGAACTTCACTCCATTCTTCAAAATTCGTTGAAAACTAGAGTAACTTTTCAGAATACAGATTTTATACCTAGCCACATAAACAGGGTCATGCCTATGAATGGGTTCAGACTTCAGATGCTATAGAAAACCTCTCAAATTCAGTGCCTTGCTCAGTCCTAAATAATGATATTGATATTGGTTAATGCATTCTGGCAGTTGAGGCCTCTGAAGGAATTGAACTTCACTCCATTCTTCAAAATTCGTTGAAAACTAGAGTAACTTTTCAGAATACAGATTTTATACCTAGCCACATAAACAGGGTCATGCCTATGAATGGGTTCAGACTTCAGATGCTATAGAAAACCTCTCAAATTCAGTGCCTTGCTCAGTCCTAAATAATGATATTGATATTGGTTAATGCATTCTGGCAGTTGAGGCCTCTGAAGGAATTGAACTTCACTCCATTCTTCAAAATTGTTGAAAACTAGAGTAACTTTTCAGAATACAGATTTTATACCTAGCCATCTAACATTCTTCCATTTAAGTTATTTTATCATGTACCAGATTTGTCATTAATTACGCAGGAATATGCAGCAAACATGCCCAACAGATGACACATTTACATGAAAAATACAACTCATCGTGATTACAGAAAACAACCATACAAAAATGAGTTAAACTGATACAATAATAAATCGAAAATAATGTAAAGCCAAAATGCAAAGTATATGTAACTTGAATGACCAAAGGAAAATCTAGACTATAATGAGAATAATATACTGACAATCTAACTATGATTCCATAGCCCTAACTGTTGTCATTGGATTACTTAAAGAGCTTGGTTGTTGGTATTAATTTTCTCCCTAAGGTAATTTCAGACAGATAGTTGTATCCTGTTGTTGTTCTTATTTCTTGAACTATCTCTCTCTTTTGGTTTATTGTGGCGATAGGGGATCAGCTGAACATGGGTGGTCTTGTGATTGAACGTTGTTTCTCTATTGGTCCAAGGCAAGGGAACCTAACAAAAGCCCGTGGTCCTTGCATCCCTTTCTATGATATAAATCGATAATTGAAAGGAGGATTAGCATAGCCTTATTTTGGTATTTTAAACTAATGGGCATGATTAAAACTTAATATAGCCATATGCTGCACTAGGGTGCTATTGCGCACCTTTTCTGCTTCCACCATGATGTCATTATGCTTTTCCCTTGTTCGGATGATTGAGATGAGTCTAGCAGGTCTTGTATGTTTACCAAACCATGTTGTGGTAGGTAATAAATATTGTGTGTTCACTGTGATCTCATTGGCTTTGTGACTGTAAAATGAATAGTGGCACGAGCTGATGGTTTGGGTGGAATTGGCCACCATTTCCCCACCAAAACATGTGTATGAAGCTTCAGTCGACTTGGATTGGTTGTTGTTGACCTTGCTGGAGCAGTTTATCTACTGTTGTGTTTGGTTTGCACTTGATTACAACTAGAGTTATAATGTTATGGGTGGATTGATGTGAGACCATGCGTGTGACTCCTTGACGAAGATTAGAGAATTTCATTGTCAATTGTAAATTTGTAACTATTTAGAGTGCTGCAGCACCTTTGTGGCAAGGTCTGAGCAGAGACTTTAGTTGTGGACTATGTTTCTTAGCAGTCATGGCTGCTAAAATTGATTTTTTTAATGATGTAATGAGCATTGCACATGGATCTTTGTGAAAGATTGTACACTATTTAAATATAAATTGTATAAAAATTTGACTGCAGCTCACTGATGCTCAGTTTATGACATGCTCTGTTATCTTGGGAAAGAGCTTACATGATTGTCAAGCAAGAAATATCAGGGATGGAATATAAATTTCCAGATCATGATTTATTGCATAATGTTTGTACACTTGTTGGGCAATCATGCGAATAAGAATGAATAAGAGACAACTAAGTATGATTTGTCTTTAATAGAGGTACTTATACGTGTTTTAAACATAATCGTAGAATGACAGAATGAGAGTATGTGTTATCTAGTTGCTAAGTCAATTGCTATGGGAATTGCAATGGAACTGTTCCCTTGATTGGTTGTCCTAATGTAAAGAACATGCTTATATCCTGAAAGACCTGTAGCAGGTTATTGACATAGCAAGGGTATGAAGTAATATCTTTGGAGGTGTGTAGATATGTCGTGTTTGCAAATGGACTGTAACACATGATTAAATCTTGAGTTGTTACTGTAAGAAATTTGCATCATTTGACTGCATTTAATGCATTCTTTAAATGCTTTGTTCTTAAACAAACCTGTACTTATTTCTCATAAAATAGAGATGAGAGAGTCTTGAAAGAAATCTAAATTACAACTTGATTAATATGTTATGTGCAATTAGGGTATATGGAATGCATACCTATCTTTTTTCTAAGGGGAGGATTTGGCAAATGAGCTGTGCAGAACTGAATGCTTTCAGTTGCCTGTACTGTGGCATATTATGGAAGGATGTTCAGATGTATGTCTTCCTGTTATGATTTCATGATATGACCAATAGCTGGAGACCTGAGAGTGGGTATATTTAGGAACCCTTACAAGTGTCAACTTGATCCAGTGGACTGAGTTACCACTTGCAGGAGTTTGGCAAATGAGCTGTGCAGAACTGAATGCTTTCAGTTGCCTGTGATTGTGGCATATTATGGAAGGATGTTGAGATGTATGTCTTCCTGTTATGATTTCATGATATGACCAGTAGTTGGAGACCTGAGAGTGGGTATATTTAAGAACCCTTACAAGTGTCAACTCAATCCAGTGGACTGAGTTACCACTTGCAGGAGTTCATGACCTTCTTGGTTCCTAATTTTGTTAACATTCGATGGTTGGGATTCTTTACCATATGGATTGTTGCTTAAGTTGTTAACGATAGTAGTTGTCATGATTGCAAAATAGATTGTACCAGACAGAATTAGAGTGTTCTTCTAATCTTAGTTACAATTTGTCATCATTGGGAACCTGTGAGGTTTCCCAATGAAGAACAGCCATCACTATAACCTTGATAGTTTACACTGAAACTTTAGCTATTCTTAATGGATTATTTGGTTATATTGTGACTGATAGTGGGTAGCTTGACTGACTTAATGTATATAGAAAACTGTTATGGCATACTTGGACTGTTGCATGAGATGGATAAACTTATTACCGATGTCAATTACCTGCTTGAAAGTGTTATACGGATAGACTCATTTTTGGTAATAAAGAGTTGTTTCTAGTTCTACTACCATAGATTGGTACTTAAACCTATTGATGAGACCAGAATTTGTGATGGATTCTCATGCTAGCATATGAAATGATTATTATGAAATTTGGTTAAGATGTTATAGATGGATTTGGCATTTGACTATTGAAACTGCCAACATAGCTCAATACTCATTCATTGGGAAAAAATATGGGTCACGTTGTTTATCTCAAATAATGGAATAATAATGCCTTAGGAGTGTAAACTTTCAATTAGAAATCTGCTGTAAAACAGACCAGATCTTGTGAATTTACTAAGATGATGGATGGCGTCTAAGGAATTAAGACCAAAACACTTGGCACTGGATATGATGTACTTTTGGTCAAGATGACTATGGTATGACACTCTCAGTTTTGCTTAATCTTGTAAACGCTAAGCTAGGTTGAGTTGCCTCGTGCTATTGTGGATGTTGACTAGTTAAAGGAATGGACTTCCTTAGGTAGGAATCATGTTTCCTAGTTATGAACTTGATGGATGAATCAATTGTGTATTCTCAAAACAAATCAAATATAATTTTTGGAATTTACATGTAAAAGTGAAATAAACAGTCTTATTAGTAATTTTCCCGGCCAATGTATATATATAACTGCTAGTAGGTATGGTGGAACTGTGATCTTCAATTTTATTTTACATTTGCTTCTAAAACCCATGTTCACTTTTGAAGGGGACGGGGAAATGAGGGAACAAAAGGAGGACACATGGAAGTACCCCCAAAATATCAGAAATGATATTTGAAAAGGAAAATAAAAGGTGGATAGAAATGAAAATTAAAAAAGCACTAATGCATGTACAATAGTGTTATTCAGAATCTAAAATGCAAAAGCAAAAATCACAAACAAATTCTAAGATCCGAAAATTCAGCAGCAAATTATGACTAAACTTTGTTTTTATAGATTATATAAAAATCAATGGCAAACAGATCACTATAAGAAAAGACCTGTAAACCTCAACCGACAAGAACATACAAAATCAATAGACAAAGGAGAAAAAAACTTGATCAGGCCACCTACAGTCGGTGGATATAAAGGATAGATTTCATGATAAGAAAAGGAGCTAAAAAAACACCTTATGGTAATTACGTGGTCAGAGTACTTACAACTACTACCAAGTATGGAAGAACAGTGATTTCAATTTTATTTGAAAATTTACCTCTGAACCCTCCTATCTATACAGTTATTAGGAAAGGAATTTGACAGGTTCAAACAAATTATCAATCGATGAAATATTGTAGATCCTAGGAAAATTGAAAGATTGCATATATGTAGTTATTCAAAATCTAGAATATGTGTTTAGGTTTTCTACATACCCAAACGTGATCTACGTTACTCATTGGGGTATTAGGCTATTAGCGTTGTTTATCAATCAAATTCTGCAAAAACCTAGTCTCTGTCTAGATATTATTTAATTGAAAATTCCTAGATGCGTATATCTTGTTAACAACCCATAATCTAAATAAACCAAACCAATTTCACTTCCAACACAAAAAGAAAAAAACCAAATCAGTTGTCAAAAATGTTATTATCCATGTACCTGTAATCTGCTAAATAACTCGATTTCCTGCTATTTGATGGCCTGACTGTACATATAAACCTTCATCCAACCTCTGTCAACTGAATGGCCTTACAGAACTAAAAGCAAACACAAAATTAGAATATGATAATCGCAGTTAGACCAAGTCACTAGATTTGGAAATGAAAACCAAAATGTTAAACTCGGCTCACCTGTGAAGTAGAGAAGTAGCCTTTCATCCCTAATGCAATGCAGAGAAAAGAAATAAAAACAGAAGCCAGAGTAATATTTTGAAAAGAAAACATAGGCAAACATCCAAAAATAAAAAAACAGTGATAAACACACAAGATTTAAATGTGGCCACACAACAACACGAACAAAAAAATTTAAAAAACACAGACAAGAAGAAAAGCATTACAGAAATTAGAATAGAGAGCGGTTGCATTTCCGCACCTGTATTTAAATTAAATCTTCCACCGACTTCGACACAAAATCCATCATTAAAGCACCTCAAACGGCTCTCTCGATATATTACGAGTAGGCAACGGTAGAATTTACTTGCCTAACAAACAAATTGGAGAACTAACAAACAAAATGCGTCGCCGTATTGTTGCTTCGCAGTCGCCGGAGAAACGCGCAGCGTTTCGCAGTGAAAATGTAAAGAGCAGTGATCCGCCGGGAAAATTTAGAGTGGGCCCTCCACGAGGGGAAAAATAAGTATACAGGAGACCCTCCACGAGGGCAAAAATAAATATAGAGGGGACCCTCCACGAACATAAAAGTAACATGTAATTTAACCCAAAGGTGTATTCGAGAGGAACACATACAAGAATGGAGGGGGCTTCCACGAATATGTGAGTGGATGCTTTTGAGATATTTTAGCAGTTTTAAGGTTCTTTGTTTTTTATTATTTTTTTCAGCAAATATCTATTGAGATATAAGTTAATAGCGATAGTGGAGGTAGAGATAACACTGGAGGAGCTATCTTTGGAGAAATTGCAATCTATTTTTTGTCTATCAAGTTTTGATGAAGATTTTATTAGAATAGTTTATGAAATGCGAGATCGACGGGTGCTTTACCTAGAGAATCTAACGCATAATGTGTTGCGGTTGGTTTTCATCACTAAGCTAGCAAGAATGATGCCCTCATTTGCAATTTTTTAAGTCTTGTTTCACCGTCTCCCCCATCCAAAAGACCACATCAAGACAAAATCCCCGAGGAAATTTTGGTTGCCTCGTCGACCAATCATTAAAGTGGAAGCTCCAACAACCTCGAGAACCTTACTTTGCCATAGAGGTACTTAAACATGAACTCCCATAATTTGAGTCCATAGGCAATCTTGAGGCGAGAAGGTACCCGTCTCTCAACGTCTGGAATTGTTGGAGAAGAAGGTTTTGTCCCTTGAAAAATCAGCTATGAAATCCACTCACTGTTGGTGCTGAAAAAATGTTGTATTACACGAGCGTGCCTGATGGCGGGTCTAGATCAATTCCAGGTGCCAACATGAAAATCCCTCCCGTGAAAAAGTCATTCCTTAAGGGGGAGATGACCTTTCGTAATGGGTCTCGCTCTTTCAAGAGGAAGTTATAATTGATTAAAATCCTTCATGGACCTTGGATGAGCATTCTGGACCTCGTGGCTTTAGGGATGTCCCATAAAATGGCAGGTGATATTCATTTGTTTTCAACGTAGCTAATGGCGGGGAGTTTATAGCTTGAAAGGAGAAACATTTGGACCCTCTTCCAATCTTTACAAAAAAATTGTGAAAACCGAAACTAAATGTAATAAGTTTAATATATTTTGTTATATCGTATATGTTTGTGTATACACTTTCATGGATCGAGGCCCCTATAGACTCCCTCTTTACTTTTATTTTAAAAAAATACCCACCGAGATATTATAAGAGTCCATTGCAATTTTATGGTAATTTGTAAGTAAATAAAAATTATATTTCCCTTTAAAATCACCAAAAATTATGGCAAGTGTTAGTGCCCGATTTGGTCCGGTTGAAATCTTGCACGCTTTTGTGAATTTTCTTGAGTATATTGGAGTAACCGAGACCATTCCATCGTTTTCTTGTTGATTTATGAAGTTGTTTTTGCGGTTTGTGGGCCTTAATGTCATAATTGTATCATGGCTCAACCCTATTACATGATTTTATACTAACATCTTAACGTTTCCTTTTATTTTTTAATGCTTTAACGAAATTACAAGTTTGATGGTGTAAGTGATATATTTCAATCTCTGCGTCCTTATCAAACGCTTGACTCAAAGTTGCCCATGTGAAATACTTGGTCTCTCTACAAATTTGTAAGTTTTCAAACCGCATTTCTACCCCCAAAGTGCGCAAAATAGAATATTCGAGGTATCGTGGGAAAGCGGGTATTGAAACAATTTGTTATTTATGTAAAGTTATAAGTTAAATACAAGTTTGAACCCCATAAAAGTAATATTCCTCCACATGTTTATTCTTTAAGAGGAAGTCAAAGTTGATGCAAATTGTAACTTGCAAGAATGTCCTCGAGGCTCGAAATCAAATATTTGACCAATATGGAAACCATGGAGAAAAACATAACTTCACAATGCAATAGTTTACATCTTTGTAATCGTCACAATATTACAAACTACACTTTCATCCTCGAAGTTTGAAAAACGGGGACACGTGTCACAATATGGTAATCGCATAGAAAGAATATAGTCGTGTAATTTTGACGACTTGCAAGTTTGCATTTCTGCAAGTTTACAAATTGCACGTTCGTCCATAAGACCCAAAATGGAATATTCGGTGAATATCGAGACCATAGAGTAAGAATGCAACTTCATAGTTTTGCAGCTTTACAACTTCGCATTTATTCTGAGGTCAGTGAAGTTGCACTTTCATCCCCGTAGTCTAATAGTGGGAACAAATGTCATAATCAGCGATAGTATGTAAATAAGGAAGCTCTATAGTTATGCGGTTTGCATCTTTGTAGTTTTTGTAAGATTGCAAATTACACTTTTATTCTTACGAACCCAACGAAGTGGACACTGCACTATCTCGGGACTTATCAAAAGAAAAGCAATTTTCTTAATTTGTAGGTTTACAACTTTAAATTTTTGCAAGTTTGCAAATTGTTTATGTAGCCTTGAAGCTCGAGAAAGATGACTAAGCAAAAGTAAGGCATGCAAATACGCCACGTTGGAGGATTGTAAATCCCGAGCCAATAAGAGAAAGATAAATCATCTTAGTGAAAATCAAACATGGCCGATTGATCCACTTGTAGAAGCTAAAATTCAAATTTGAGATTAAAACATCAACGGCCATGAATGTAGAGGCCATGGAAGCAGGTGCCACCATTAATGAAAGCATGCGAAAGGAAAATTATAGCTAGAATCCGTGAAAACCTCTCACTTTTCCCTCCAATTTTTGAGTTTGTGAAGCACTTTGAAGCCCTAAGACAAAAGGAAGACCAAATTCGTGTGTTTGAACTATGAATAAGTCATTTTGAAGCTTTGAAGGCGTCCTCGTTGATGTTCTCATCTCGAAGGAGAATTATGGCAGTGTTTTCATGGGTAAGTGTTTTACCAATGCTTGTGAACAATTTGTGGTATCAAAGTGTGTTGGTTAGCATCGTTGGAGGTGTTGAATGCATTTGAATTGTTTCAAATCCTTCTTTCTAGTAAACATTTTAGTCTCCCACCCTTCAAAAATGAAGATCCAGGTTGTTTGGCATTCAAACCACTTCCCACCTTACCTCTGACTCAGACAAAGTCATAGACACCAACTTAGGCAATGTGAATCTAGTTAATTTCCGTAGCAAAGGTTGCATGTAGTAGATAAAAATGAGACAATGAGGAGGATTGATTGGAGCGGGATTGTCATAGTTATTGTTCTTCCCTTATCCTTCAAGATATGTAATTGGTATAGGTGTGTGAACAAAACTACAACCCAGTGACTAGGGAAGTTAGGGATGGAAGCAAAGTTTTGGTCCTATCATTAACCACTGAAACCTTTGAAGAATTGCTAGGTCTCCCTGATGCTTCAGAAGTGGCGGACATAACCATTGAAAATGTAGAAGAATATTGGAACACAAACAATCTAATAAATGTTCCAAGGTATTGAACAACAATTGGCTTTAAAAACCAAGAATCTTTGCCACTAAGATCCCCAAAAATTAAACAGAGCTGATTTTGTTGAAGAAATTGGAATATCATCACTTTGTTGAACATGGTGGTTATGGGGAAAAATCTGCATAGATCCCTATCAAGATTGGATGTTCGAGTTCATTCGATAATCCTTATGGGAAAGATACATATCCAAAGGGGGGAGAAATTATCAATGGATGCATCAATCATCAATTACTCATAATGGTGGTGTAAATAAAGGAGCAATCCACTACTAAACCATATTTTTACATGACCTCCTACTTGGTTTAAAACATTGCTCATCATAGATCATTCTTTGGATAGGATGGAGTGAAGGACTTTGGAAACCATAGGGTTTATGATGTGTACCCACAACTAAACTTGGACAATTACATCTACAATTTCATAATGGTGCATGATACTTTATTTGTTCCCCTTGTGTGGTTTTCAAGCCCGAATAGGAATATAACAGGATATATCCACAAGTAAGAAAGGTAATCGCTAAATATGGATGTTACTTCATCCAATTCAAAACGTTCACTTACATTAGGGTAAGTGGTTTTCATGACACCCCTTACATGTTACTAAGATGCTTGGATGACAATTGGGCATTGTTGGAAGTGTCAAGGTAGTTAGTAATAATGCATAAGATGATTGCGAGGTAACATAAGGCTAATATCAAGTCCCCATCGTATTAGGAGGTATTTGTGTCCTTCCTTGGTTAAATTTAGGTTCTTGGAAGTAGAAATGGGCATAATAATATTACGTGTTTACTCCAAGGCCCAATTATGATATCATATGCATAGTTCAAGGAGCTTTGGGGACTTCCCATGGACATGAACCTCACTATGAGGACTATTGGATGGATTGTAGCGATGACTTGGTAAGCAAGTATTATGTTGACAAGAAAATAGCCTTACAACCTCTCCTCAATGTTGATTGGACAAGGACATAAAGTACCTCATTTCATGATAGAACAACGCATCATTAAGAGGACTTTGATTTGGCTTACTAAAAAGCGAACTGATCTGACTCTACAGAACACAACAATCCTAAGGGAATACCTAGAAAATGGTGTCATAAAAGATGTACTTCCCCCTTTGAGGAAAGGAACTATAATCTTAGATCCCCTGAAGAGAAAATCCCCATAGATTTCCATCAAGGGACCAATTTCGAGAGGCAGTGGAGGAACTCAAGGTCTTTACTACGAGTAAGACACAGGACTTTTGCGTCAAAATTGACACACATGACAAAGGAGGTATTGAATAAAACCATGCAAGATGCCCCTGTTATTGTAGCCACACACTCTTTAAGCATTTACACACCCAACATCAAGGCCTAATACATATGTGGAAAAGGAATCCATCCAGTTGACATGCGTGTTTCTTCCTCGTAGCGTCCATTTAGTAAGATGAAACACAAGAGAAGAATTTCTCATCCAAGTCATCCAACAATGGGTCTAATATTGCAAACCATCCCTAAGGAAAGTGAAGATGAGCCCATAACTTTATATTTTGTGAGAACCAAGAGGGAAAATGTGACAACACTTACAATGGAGAAATCCACGTAAACAACATTTGAGGGGATAACTTCACAAAACTAAATACCCATTGCAACCCCTCAGGTTCCATAGGTAGTGCTTACTACGCCACCTCTTGTGCAACATGAGGCACCTACCAATATGCCTATTTATAAGACTCATGTCAATGTATCCATCGAATTAGCTTAGATGTAGGAAACCCAGGAGATAAAAGGAAGGATATACGACCCATCACATAAACAAACGTTCACTAGCTTGTTACATGGGATAGATGAAGACATTGGATTTGATCTTCTCTACGATATAATGCACAAAATACATCAGTTAGGGAGAAGGAAGGAGGCCTAATATCACATGGAGTACCTACGACATAAGAATTTGTAAGTCTTGAGGTAGATAAGTCCACTTTAGAGAAGGTGTTGCGGTAAGTGAAGTAGAAGCAACCACCGTTGAAGAGGTTTCATCGGTTGAAGTTGAGCAACCAAAAACCATGGATCCTATTCAGGTCATCTTTATACACACTAGAAAATATGATTGCAACTCTTGAAGTTATAAGAGAAGAGGATCAAAATAAAGAAGAGTCACAAAGTGAAAAACTCAAAGAGCCTTCTTTATTCAAATAAGAAGAGGTTGAGGTCACAAAATTTACGATATAAGTACTCAACCATCTTGAATTTTGACGAAGGAAGAATTGAAAGACCGTGGTGTGGTGGGAGAAGAAACACAAGTACACTACGTTAAGTCTTCCGATAAGCCGAGGTACAGGGTTGATGACTCTAGTCTCACACTCCTTACACCACATGAACAAATGATAGTGTCAGTGATACCCAACAACAAGAACAAGGGGAATGAAGTGTTCAAACTGAAGTTGGTTGGGAACAACCACCCAAGGAAGAGAAAGGTAAACAAGTGGAACTCGATCCCTCCCCTAGTATTCCTTAATTCTTTATTCCTTATTCTTTTCATTTTTTCCAAGGAGATCAAGTGATTTGATTGTAATGTATAACCAACTCTTATTTCAAGTGTACATAGAATGGTGAATGTTGTAGAAGAAGACAACATAGTTTGCTGGTAGAGGGAAGTATATTCTATAATCCTCTGTGGATTTTATCACGAAGCAAAACCATTCCAAATAAGAAAATCAAGATGATATATTTTTCACTTTGGGCGCCTCTCTCATCCGAATTACAGAGCATGGACCACTATTCCACGTGCATCTTGTTTTCAACGTTCCATGGGGTATCTAGATACTCCCTTTTACGAAAATTTTGTTTAAAAGTGAATGAATGACTTCAGTTTTAG